>NC_051165.1:241827042-242352042 GCF_013339725.1 Rhipicephalus microplus
GCTCAAACTGCAAGCTATTTATACCTACCACTTACCGTTGTTGGCGGGAATCTCGGGGGTGAACTATCGTATTTTCAGCATTATCAGGAAGATGGCGCAATGACCGCGCGGCGGCTCTAATCTCTCACGCGTACTTTGGCCTGCGGATAAGATGACAGGGCTGTGGCCCGTCTCTTGCCCGCCCTTGTCTCCCGGTGGGGAGGTTTATTCGTCGTGGCACGTGTAGGGCTTGCACTGGAACGATTCTGTTGTAGTTACGGGGTGCACAAAGGTCACTGCAATCGTTACACAGCCTCCGATTGCGAAAAGGGCGCGCTTTTCAGGCACAGTTAAGTGACAACTGCATAGAGTGACTTCCGCAGGCAAACTCATTCTCGCGACGGCTTCGGCGAGCGAACTCTACTGTTGCTGTCGTGGGGCCGTCTACTCGTACGTAAGATTTCGTGTAGTTAGGAATATTCAATGTAAAAATAAAATGTGTTCTATAGTAAAATGAAAGGGATTTTTACTGCATTGCACCACTTATTTTATATGAAGTGCATAAACATTACATTATTTCTTCATTGTGCCCATGTGATTCGGGCAGAGAGGAGCATGAGAGGAGGTGGTGGTTTCGCGGCACATAGAGAGAGACCGGCAGTATGCCAGTCATGTACATCCTGTTCTGGCGCTTTTAGCACAGCACTTCGGGCGATGGGCGACGATTTCCGAATCTGGAGAACCAAGTGATCGTACGAAAATTAGCACAGGAAATGTCGCGCGAACGCACTGTTTTGTCGCTGATAGCATCGCTGGTCGCTGTCCCGTGCATCTTCGCATTAATGGGGTTTGGCCTTTATGGAAAGGCTCTAGCTGTGTTTGTTGCGACCAAAAATAGTTTTGGGGCATAAACATGCCGATGCTGTGTACATAGGTGGACTAGTGAACTTGGGTGCAGTTGGTGCACGCTTACTCAATGTGCCAGCAAAGCGCAGGATATTGCCACAATCCTGCCTCAAGTTCTTGTTATCGCCCCATTTCACTGTCAGCAATTCTCGGTGCACACAGCACCTACAGGATTCGAGAAGCTTCAGGACTGCAGTAGATCATTTTGATAAGATTACATGCACTTTGTGAAATTGCAGATTATCTGGAACCTCTAGTGATAAGGCTAGAATATTTGATGTCAAGTGTATAAATGCCGACAAGATTCGCCACTTGTCAGTTGATCGACGGCCGACGCTCTGCTCGCAGCTACCAGTGCCAGTGTCTCGCTGTACTTTGACCTTGTGTTTATGGGCCACATTCAGCTGAATAAACAGATTCCTTTAGGAGGAGTCCACTGGCCCTTTAAGAGAAGTCCACAGTAACAATGAAAAGTAGTGCAACATGACAAACCTTTTTTGAACATGGACCTTTCATCATATCATTGCAACCTCATCAACTTGAGATTCGAACATCTGTCTCAACAGCCGGATTTACACTGTCCTGGTAAAAGTCAACCACAATACTGTGTCACCGCCGTAGAGAGTCGATTTCTGTTTGTAAGACGGAAACCCGCTTCTCGGTGTTCGCCAAAACTTTTTCTTTTTTTGCTTGCACCTCCTTCATAGAAGCAACGGCACGCATCTTTTCACGCTCCTCTCATAACGCGTCAGCACTATCTGTTCTAGTCTCTACAACTCTTCTTTCCCACGCGCGTTCGCCCCGCAGATCATTTGAAACACCCGCTTGGTCAGTTGTGCAAGGGCAACTCCTTCAGCTGACGACAGGACATCAAAGACAATTCGTTGGGCAACCAGAGATTGTTCCTTTCGATTCTTACCAGGCAATCATTTTTGATAAAAATCCCCGCTAGAGAGATGCATTTCCGTGCAAAAGGGTGAGGATCATTAAGTAAAAGTGAGCAGTTTTTTGTTTGGACCACAAATTTGCAACCAAAGGGCATCCAGCCGATTCGTGCTACTATCAAAATGTCTCAACGCTGCTTGCGTCGGTGCCATAGAACATACATGCTTGTAGGCCCGCATTGCCCGATCAGCCTCTGTTCCAGTCATCTACTGGTGTTTTATTAACACTTCAAACACCTTTCTCCAAGCTCTGGAATCAGCATGCACGCAGAATCTAGAGCTTAAGACTCCCTCGTCAGCTGAAAACTACAGCGGCGACCTTCCCACAATTATTCTGGCACAATTCTTCAAAAATGAGGCGCAGTCACTTCTAACTTGAACGATAATCAAGTCAGAAAGTTTGGAGGCCTTTCTGAGCACATTTCTTGTAGCAAAGTCAAGGTCTATCTCTGGTGCTGGAATAATGTTGCAGGCTGGTCCATATCAATCATCATCAACTTCAATGACTATTCGCTGTCATCATCACCTCTTTCTTTACAATTCTGCTCATTAGGAATCTACAAGGATTTTTCCGAAAAATGGAAGCATCGGTTGTATCGCTCTGGAACTGGATTAGGGATGGCTGCAGTTCTTCCACACACTAAGCATGAAGGTTAACTTCGGGCACAGCACAGGGTCCTCGGGTGGCTTTCTCGACCATGGCATAACTGGCGCTGGTCGGCCGCTTGTTCTCGTTTTGACACGACTTGATGAACACCATGTACGGCAGTACCTCAATAGGGGTGGAACAGAATACATG
Organism: Rhipicephalus microplus; assembly: GCF_013339725.1. NCBI lineage: Eukaryota > Metazoa > Arthropoda > Arachnida > Ixodida > Ixodidae > Rhipicephalus > Rhipicephalus microplus. The sequence continues at coordinate 241,829,671 of NC_051165.1, forward strand.
GTTTTGGGAGCAGTTTTGGAAGCAGGCAAAGGTGCTTTTTGTCGCAGGCTTGGAGCAGCCATAACTGACGTTTTGGAAGCAGACCGGAGCCCTTAGAAAGACCTTTTCGAGCAAGTTTAGAGCAGTAGGAACAATCAGAGCAGATGCAGCCCTGTTCAAAGCACTTGTGAGGCACATTTGTTCAATGTTGCCTCACAAGTGCTCCCCCCCCCTCCCCCAGGAGGTCTGTTGTCGAAGCAGAGAGGAAACGCTCCACTCGTTTTAAAGGGCTTTAAAAAAAAGGCGCGGGAGGGGGGCATTGCATGTGTCACCCGAGCAAACACTATGAACTTTGCTTCTGAGAGGCGTGGTCACGATCGCTGGTGCGCACGCTTTCTCGCAGCCATCAGCGGCCGGCTAGCCTACGATTTACGTCCTGCACTCTCTTTGCGAAGAGGCTGTGCAAAAAGTGTTGCTTTCCCTTGAAGAAGTGACCACATTCTCGTACACCAGCATTTTGTACTGTTACGTGAGAACAAAATCCAAAAAAGTTAGCAGCCAGCCTCATTTCATAGAACATTAAAATTTGCTGCTACACTTAAGGGGGGACATGGGTCTTTAAAATTTTTTTTCTGTTTTTGGCTCAATCTTGACCAAACCTCACCATCTTAGGACAGTTTTTCATGCCTAATTCAAATATGTAATTGTTTCTGAAATAGCTTCTGTGGATAAAAAGATATTAACATCTGTAATTTAATTAATTATGCACTTCTGGGGGCTTTTTGGCACTTAATCAAGCCAGATCCAAAAATAAATGCATAGCCCCAATGCTGAGGGCTTTCTCTATGGGGTGATGCTATTTTTAATAATTTTTAGGCATTATATAGATAAGAAAACAGACCAGCACTTACAATGGATATTCTGTTCAATTTCGCTCATTACTATCCATAATTGTAATTAACAGTATGCTTCTAGAGTAATCAAATAGCATCACCCCATAGGTAATGTTATTACAAATAAAATGATACCAAGTTTGTCATTCTCAATCAACAGTAAACATATAAGAAAAACCCCTAGGTTTAGTGTGGTGCACAAAAACATCGAACTGAGAAAAACGCATTTAAAGTTTCTAATAACTGTAACTTTTACTTAAGTGAAGCTAGAGCAATAAAAATGGCACCGTTGTATAGCTCTACATTATGTGAGTATGGCTGTACCAAATGTGTCAATGCACCTTCCCAAAATATTTGCCACAGCTCATTTAAAAACTGTGTACTGGCCGTTGAGTCAGTATAAGGAACCCAGTCTACAACTTTGTGGCTGTTCTAGTGCACTGAAAACCAAAGGAAGACACATGTTATATATAAAAACATCACCCTTTTATACATAAAACACTATTTCAAGTAAAACACACATTTTTGTCCCAGACACCTTACAATTCTACAGCATGCCAGGGCTGTATGCAGTGTCTCTTGCAGGCTTATGTCGCTTTGCAAGTGTTGCCTTTGTTGAACTGCCCTGCAGGTGCTCCCTCCGCGATTTGTGAAGCCTGGTTTTATCCTTTTCAAGGCTACGACACATGAAGAGATTTCCTGCACTGTAGCCTAGCTTCTCAACAATTGCTTCATTGCTCTTCGTGGCCCCCTGATTAAGCGGCTGATGGCTTCAGCCACTGCTCTTTCTACGCTGCGCAGTGAGGCATGGGTGGTCTTGGGGACTTGTTGCCAAATTAAAGCGTGTAAGCTCTCACTAGGATTCTGGGTGATCCCATCACTGCACCTTTCCAACAATGCTTGTCGCTAAGCCTCATAAACACAGGCTCTAGTGCCTCACAGACTTCTTGTGTGGTGGAGGCACCTCACTATTGGCTATGGGCCCTGTTGAACTTGCACCATGAATCTGTTCCCTCAGGGCAGAGGTCATATTTGGGTGCCTCGTCTGTTGATGACATGTGCCTTAGTGTGGCCAGCACAGCCTTTTTCATGCCTGGCACATCACTCTTGTGGCTCCTCAAGGCATAGCCATAGTAAGAGGTAATTTTCTTTATTTTGTCTTGAGTGAGCCTACCTTTTCCGCCAAGTGACCCACCTTGAGCATTTTTCTTTTCGATGAGCGTTCGTAAGGCAGCCCCCATTCGTTTGTGGACATGGTTGATGCAGTCTTTTTTTTTTTTTTCAACTTTTATGTATCCGTAAACTTCATCTTCAGTGAGGGCATGAAAGGTTCGGCTATCACCATCTGAAAGCATTGTTGTGTACCGAAGCTTATGCTTTTCTAAGGAGCGTCGGAAGAGGCGTAGGGCTGCTTCTACTTCCATCTGGCCAGCCTTGCAGTCAACATTTTCTGGCACACAGGGGCGTGCTGGACGAGCCAAGCAGCGTGTCCCTCCTCATCTTCCTTTGGTCCAGTGGCGCAGCCCAGGCAAAAGTTTGAAAGTACAACGTGATCAATAACTAAACCAGTGTACATTTCAATTATACAACCAACACAGATATGGGAGCTGTGTCCACGGGTAAGCCACGTGCCATCATAAATGACGTCGACGTTGCCCGGTGGATTGCCAAACTCCGCATAGAGTTCTTTGACGCGGGCAACGCTAGTGGATTCGCATTCGGCAGCAGTCGCACCGCAGGCTTCCCGCATGATTTTCATGTGGCTTTGATATGTTTTCTGGTGAAGCCCTCGATGCGAAATATTCATCGCGGCAAAAAAAAGTCCGTCAGAGCTGTTGCCACTTTGCCGGTAGTATTCATCGCTTTCATGGCACGCAAATTCACTTCAAAAGGCCTTACTTTGGCCTGGCTATTTTCGGCAACTCTCGGTGAAGAAAACCGTTCTTCGCGAAAGTTGCAACTGCTGCATGCGAGCACGAGTTTTGAGCACAGCCCATAGTCTCTTTTTCCCTTGGAGAAAGTCATACTTTTTGAGCCGCACTCGGGGCAGGGGAGTCGTCCAAATAGCGAGTCTATCGCTTCTATATCAACAATGGCAAATTGCGTGCCGTTTTCTTTGTCGTCGCCCTCCAGCTGAACGTCCAGCAGCTCAAACTTCGTGCTGTCGCGCACTGCAATGCCAGGACTCTTTTAAATTCGCCGCACGTATGGAGCACTTGGCGAACTCGTCCGCAGAGTAAAACGTCGTGTCGACACGACCTTGAATGGTTCCAGTAGTGCCGGATGACGATCCGCTGACGTGATGATCCGACGAAGTGCTGCAGCTGGGCCGAATAGAGTGCACCGCTTCGGCAGGCATTCGCGCCAGCGAATCGTCGTCTGAATGTGCTGCCTCGGCAATAACAGGCACTTGCTCCAGCGAGGTCGTCGTCTGAATGTGCTGCCTCCGCAATAACAGGCATTTCCGACAGCCCGTTGTCGTCAGAATGCGCTGCCTCAGCCGTCTCCGGCGTTCTCGGCGGCGCGCAGGGCCGGTCCCTTCTGCCGCGCATTCCACGCTCGCTTTCGTTTCCTGCCAAAAGCTTGACGAGTGTTCTTCTTCAGGCGAGCTTCCAAGCCATGCCGGCGAAATGCAGAAAGACGTATACGTCGGCGACGTCGGTACACGAGCGGGTAGCAGACGAGATAACACGCACGAGAGCAGGCGCCGACGGAGCAAAACCAAACAAAAAAAAAAAGAGCGAGCAACCGTGGCCGCGCCGCCGCGCCAGCCAATGGTAAGCGCGAGACGGGGGGGCTCGCCGGCGCGCGCGCGCTCTAGCCAATCAGCGGTTCGGCAGACGGCTTCGCAAAACGGGGAAGGGCAGTCGTTGTGTTGGAGCTACGCCATTTTGAGAGCCCGCAAAACGCGCACAAAGGAACCAGCTTCAAACAAGTCCAAGATGGCGCCGATCTGCCGGCTGCTTCGCTGGCGGCGCGCGCGAGAAGTTCGAACAAATTTTCTTTTTTGCGGGTTGTTTTGCGACTCCCGTGATGGTTTGAAAATAGATTTTAACCTATTTTTTTAATCGAATTTAGCGTTATAATTTGAGGAGAGGTGCTTATAGGTTCGAAGATTCCAAAAATGCGTTTTTCTCAAAATCGATTTTTTGGCCATTTTTTACTTTTCTAGGACCCGCGTCCCCCCTTAAACCCCACTACAACGAAACTGACGGGGCGTGGAAAAAATTTTGTTGAAGCGAAAATTTCATCGTAGTGAAATAAAAAAAGATAGCTGATCTGAGCTAGCAAAACAAAAGAACGTTTATTCTCAAAATTCAAAAATTGTCCGCTGCTTCCTATTCTTTCCCACCAACGTCACGACGTGATTGTCACCCATGCGTAGTGATGCCATGGTGAAAAGCACACTGAAACAATGCCTAAAATCACCTTTGTAAACGAACCAAACAATTGCATTAACACGTTAACACCAGCAGCTGTCCGCCACCAAAAGTATCCGACAACGCCGAGATGGAGGCAGGGTATTATAGTGGAGCGGCGACTTTCGCATTATTCTATGGCAATCTTATCATCCATCAATCGTGGTTAGCTGATTTTGTTGATATGCAAATGAGCAGCTCCTCTGATTAGTTACCACACTGGCCAAGCGCGAACCTAAGGATTAGCATCGGAATCGGAAAAGGCATCGTTCCGCAATAGCACCCAGGAGCTGAGTGACGGAAGCTATGAACTGAGCGACTGAGCTTCAGCTTTGAATTCTCTGCGGCTCAAAGCAAGCCAATGACAAAAGCAGGGCAGTCTCATTGCCATCGCTATCGAGCAATGGCGGCACCCATGTTTGCTGAACAACGGTGGTATAGCAGCAGTTTTTGGTAGTGCCAACACATGTTTTAGACTTTGTTGACGCATTTTCAGGCTCTGAAAATGCATCGAAATGTTGAAGACTGGGTTAACTGCATAAAAATAAGTGTCTGAGCCTGGAATGGCATCCTAAAACTTTGTTCAAGTGAGACAATCGAAGAAAAGGTGTTCGTTGTGGTGACAATATTTATGCATTGACTCCTATGGACTACTCACGGGGAATCGTGAATTTTTCGTTGTAGTGGAAATTTGGTTGAAGGGGCGTTCGTTGTAGCGGAGTTCGACTGTATCACATTCCTTGTTTCACCCTTGCGGTGAAACAGTGCCTTAGTTATGTACAGCCGCCCATGTATTTCTTTTTGCCTGAACGAGTGAATGTTGACTACCAAGTCTATAAGCGCGAAGTGAAACGGCTAAATGAACGAGAATTCGCGCATGCGCTCTTTGAGCAATAATGTGCACAAAACTCTGCTAGGCTGTACTGGTAACCAGACACCTCCCTTCTTTTGAGCACCTATACTGCCATCTGTTTGGAAAAGTTAAAAAAAAAAAGCAGTGTCCTAGAACGGTGAAGCAATAAATGAGACAGCAACAAATTGTAAGGCTGCCAGCAAACTTTTTTGGATAGACTTGTGCACATAATCGAATGCTTCAAATACTCACATGAATAGTAGAGTATTCGAATTCGCTTCAATTCCAATTCGAATTATTAAAAATTTAGAAGTATTTTCAATGAACGAATAGGTGTATATTATTCTGCATGTAACCATTTGTAAATATGGTTTCCCTACAGTGTAAAAGTGCCGAGCCGTGAAAAACTTGTCCAGAGAGAATCTGCTCTGCCGCAAAGCCCTACTTCAAATTTAAATGGGCTTTGCAACACTTTTTGAGCGTGGTCAGAAAACACTGCTGGTCGGTAGTCGAGGCTATCAAGAACACATGAGCCAAATATTATAGTGCAGTATGTGGCCTGATTGATAGTATGAATGTGGTCAATTGTTGAGTAGCCTGTTCGAAATCCTGCTTGTTCCTTTGGTTGATTGAATTCTAATGTTTTCTTTACTCTGTTAGAAATTACCTTTGTAAATAGCTTGTATACTACAGAGAGCAAGCTGATCGGCCTGTAATTCTTCAAGTCCTTGTCATTTCCTTTCTTGTGTATTAAGATGATGTTAGCGTTCTTCCAAGACTCTGGTACCCTTCCCGTCAGGAGACACCTCGTAAACAGGGTGGCTAGTTTTTCTAACACAATCTGTCCTCCATGTTTCAGCAGGTCTGATGTTACCTGATCCTCACCAGCAGCTTTGCCTCTTTGCATGCACTCCAAAGCTTTTCTGACTTCTTATATCATTACTGGTGATGTGTCATCTGGGTTACTGCTAGTTCTTATAGTATTAAGGTCGTGGTTGTCTCGGCTACTGTACAGATCTCTGTAAAACTCCTCCGCTATTTTAACTATCCTATCCATATTGGTAGTTATTTTGCCTTCTTTGCTCCTTAGTGCATACATCCGATTTTTGCCTATCCCAAGTTTCCTCTTCAATGCTTTGACACTTCCTCCGTTTTTCAGAGCGTGTTCAATTCTCTCCATGTTATACCTTCTTACATCGCATACCTTACGTCTATTAATCAACTTTGAAAGCTCTGCCAGTTCTATTTTGTCTGTTGTACTTGACACTTTCATGATTTGATGCTTCTTAATTAGGTTCTTGGTTTCCTGGGAAAGCTTTCCAGTGTCCTGTCTAACTACCCTGCCTCCAACTTCCACTGCACACTCCGTAATGATACTCGTCAGATTATCATTCATTGTATCTACGCTAAGGTTGGTTTCCTCGCTAAGAGCCGAGTACCTGTTCTGCAGCGACACTCTGAATTCCTGTACTTTCCCTCTCAGTGCTAGCTGATTGATTGGCTTCTTGCGTATCAGTTTCTGTCGTTCCTTCTTCAAGTCTAGGCGAATTCGAGACCGTACCATTCTATGGTCACTGCATCGTACCTTGCCAATCATTTCCACATCCTGCACGATTCCAGGGTGTGCACTCATTATAAAGTCTATTTCGTTCTTATTTTCGCCATTAGGGCTCCTCCATGTCCACTTGCGGTTTTCTCGTTTTCGGTAGAAGGTATTCATAATCCGCAAATTATTGCGTTCTGCGAATTCTACTAGTAGCTCTCCTCTGGCGTTTCTAGTGCCGATGCCATAATCTCCTACTGCATGGTCTCCAGCCTGCTTCTTCCCTACCTTTGCATTAAAGTCGCCCATCACTATAGTATACTGTGTTTTTACCTTACTCATTGCCGATTCCACGTCTTCATAGAAGCTTTCAACTGAAGCGTCATCATGGCTGGATGTAGGCGCGTAAGCCTGTACTACCTTCATCTTGTATTTTTTATTCAGTTTAATTACAATACCTACCACCCTTTCATTATTGCTATAGTATTCCTCTATGTTGCCAGCTATGTTTCTGTGAATTTGGAACCCCACTCCCAGTTCTCTTCTGTCTGCCAAGCCCCGATAGCAAAGGACGTGCCCATTCTGTAGCACAGCATAGGCCTCATCTGTCCTCCCAACCTCACTGAGCCCTATTATATCCCATTTAACACCCTCTAGCTCCTCGAATAGTACAGCTAGACTTCCCTCACTAGATAAAGTTCTAGCGTTAAATGTGGCCAAGTTCAGGTTCCAATGGCGGCCTGTCCGGATCCAGAGATTCTTAGCACCCTCTGCTGCGTTGCAGATCTGACCGCCGCCGTGGTCAGTTGCTTCGCAGCTGCTGGGGACTGAGGGCCGTGGGTTATTTCACGTATGCATTAGGGAGGTAGTGGCCAGATACTGCACCAGGGTGGCCAATCCTTCTCTGGTGAGGGAGTGCGTTCCCGGCGGTGGTTGCCGGTGAGGCCGCACCCCAGGCCTCTTAATGCAGTTCCATCAACACGCGGATTTTTTTTTTTTTTTTTAATCCGGTTGGGAACTGCGCGGCACCGAGATTTGAACCACGGACCTCTTGCATGCGAGGCGAATGCTCTAACCACTACGCCATCACCGCGCCACTATACATAGCCTTCATAGATTACGAGACGGCGTTTGATTCAGTAGAAATATCAGCCGTCATGCAGACACTGCGGAATCAGGGCGTAGATGGAGTATATATAAACATTCTGGAAGAAATCTACAGGGGATCAACTGCTACCATAGTGCTTTATAAAGAAAGCAACAGAATACCAATCAAGAAGGGTGTAAGGCAGGGGGACACAATTTCCCCAATGCTATTTACCGCGTGCTTACAGGAGGTTTTCAGAAGCCTAGAATGGGAACAGTTAGGGATAAGAGTTAATGGAGAATACCTTAGTAACTTGCGCTTCGCCGATGACATTGCATTGCTGAGTAACTCAGGGGACGAATTGCAACTCATGATTACGGAGTTAGACAAGGAGAGCAGAAAGGTGGGTCTTAAAATTAATCTGCAGAAAACGAAAGTAATGTACAACAACCTTGGAAAGGAGCAGCGCTTCGAGATAGGTAATAGTGCACTTGAAGTTGTAAAAGACTATGTCTACTTAGGGCAGGTAATAACCGCAGAGCCTAACCACGAGATTGAAGTAACTAGAAAAATAAGAATGAGGTGGAGCACATTCGGCAAGCACTCTCAAATTATGACAGGTAGATTGCCACTATCCCTCAAGAGGAAGGTATATAACAGCTGTATCTTGCCAGTACTTAGCTACGGAGCAGAAACCTGGAGACTTACAAAGAGGGTTCAACTTAAATTGAGGACGACGCAGCGAGCAATGGAAAGAAAAATGGTGGGTGTAACCTTAAGAGACAAGAAAGGAGCAGAGTGGATTAGGGGAGAAACGGGGGTTAAGGAAATAAAGAAGACGAAATAGTTGAAATAAAGAAGACGAAATGGACAAGGGCCGGGCATGTAGCGCGTAGACAGGATAACCGCTGGTCATTGAAGGTAACTAACTGGATTCCCAGAGAAGGGAAGTGGGTTAGGGGAGACAGAAGGTTAGGTGGGCAGATGAGATTAAGAAGTTTGAGGGTGTAAATTGGCAGCATCAAGCACAGGAGCGAGTTAACTGGCGGAACATGGGAGAGGCCTTTGTCCTGCAGTGGACGTAGTCAGGCTGATGATGATGATGATGATGATGATGATGATGTGGCCTGAAATTCAGAATAAATTGTCAAATTCGGCAAATGATGCCACATGCTCAAAATTCACTCATTCACAGCCATTGTATCAGCCATTGGCTGATTTGAGAATGGCGCACTCGTGCATTACTGGTGCCGCCGCGGGAGGCCGCCCCTTGTCCATGCGTATGTGCATGATCGCACTGAAAAGCCGTGCATTCGAAAAAAAAAAACAAGGAGGAAAAAATTGGCCCCAGATCTGCATGTTACACTGCAAATGTCGTCGAAAAATGATAGTCCTGCATCTGGAGAGAGTGAACAAAGTGTTTATTTGATGTTTTACGCAAGAAAATCGGTGAATGGTATTCTGAAGGCGCTGCGTTAGAGTGCCTTGAGCGTGCAGCAGAAGCGAACGAACATATCGAGGCACGTTAGACACAAGCGTCATCAGAAAGTTATCTTCGAAAATGAAGGAAGGCGCGCGCTTGGAGACAGATGCGTGCCATTCTCGGAGGCGATAAGCTGTAGAACGCAAAGTGATGAACAGGTTCCACCACGGTGTCGTCTTAGCAAAGCGTTGGTAACACTTGCCTTTTTGAGCATCACGTTGCTATGTGAGCGCAGTGTGATAAACGCTACGGCCCTTAAAATTACTTGTGTGTGCCTTCTCTAGTATAAAGGCACACATACAAAACATCGAAGTGTTGTTATAGTGCCTCAGATATGCACGATAATTGCTTTTTAATTGACAAAGACACAAGTATGAAAGCTGAAACTTGAGCAATATTGGTGGGCACTGCGGATAAGGTCGACCGTTTCAGGTATCGTTAAGAGTACAAACAGACAAATGTACAGACAGACAGACAAACCAAAATTTTTTCGTCGAAGTCCCCAAGAAAGACTATCGTCTTTAAAAGTGTTCAAAATCACGAGGCGCGCTTGACATATATTTTTTTCCTCGTGTAATCCCTACCTGCTTAGCTTCCAGCGCTTTCGTCGGGCCAAGAAGAGAGAATGCAATTGCGGTGTGCAACAAATCTTTGCAACTCAGCTTGTACTGAACGGATTCTAATTATTTTTGCAGCGGTGCAATTCGTGATGCAATAAGGTTCTTTGGTGAATCCATTTCATGGCTACTTTACAAAATGTTGCAGGGCTTTTTCAAATGAGCATATTACCCTCATATCGATTCATCATTTTTTAAGCTTAAAAGCTTGTTATGTGACTTATATGCTCTAAGAATAAAAACATTACAATGTTACATATTTTACAGGTTATCACTCGCATAATACCCAAAGTCAGATCCTGCTGCTGCAGCTGAAAGTTCTTTCAGGCCTTATTCGAATTAAAAAAATATTGGGCAGGTTAGTTAGGTCATGATAAATATGCCTATTTTTCTTTATATGTTATATACACCATACGAATTCACTCTGAGCCTCAAATTCTCTATTCGAACAAGCCTACTTTAAGATGCGATATCGCGTAACCCTACAAAACGCTGCTGTAAGAAACTATAGCCATGCCAAAGAGAGATGCTCTTTGCGTTGAGAGCGCAGCACGTAGAAGTGTAACAAGCCATCGAGCTGATGCCTGCCATGATCGCACGCGCATAGCGATCGCAACCATGCTCTAAGGATCAAAGTTCACAGCTGCTCCTGGAGTGATTACAAGCTTTGCGAAACCAAGACCAGAACCGTTTTGATTAAACCAAAAAGACGTTTTGAGCACAGAGCATGATGGCTTTCATATTTTGCGGTTAAATTCTGGTGCTGAGGCGCAGTACGGCGCTGATAGGTGAGTTTGGCACAGGATGGTGCAGGCAAGCAAGTTTGCTGCACAATGGCGCAAATGGTGCCGCTGCTCCATCCCTGCCTCAAGGGCCCTTGAAAGCACATGAAGATTTACAATTCACCGGATGGTGCAAAACTTCAGCGGGTAAATGTTGCTCCCAGTGATGCGTGCATATTAAGCATGTCAGGCAAGTACGCAATTGAACAAATTGTACATAGCCCGCAGAAATTCCACGACTTGCCACCCTGTTGCCGCATGTCCCATTTTAAATGCACTGTTTACAACGGGAAAGCCACAGCTACCAAGGTCGAGGATCCGGAGGCCATCATTCGCTTCACAAAGCTCTTGCTTGATCTTGCAATGAAACTTTTATGTTGACATTTGGCCCGTCCAATGATATGTGTAAGATTTTCAATCGTCAGAGTCCTTCCGAGGTCCTTTTAAATGCAGACACCAATTCTTCAGCTAGAGTGCGCCCGAAAAAACGTGACGTCATGTAGTGAGTTTTCACATGTTCCTCTGCACCTGACCAGAAGCAAACCAACACATCCATTTGCTCCGTCTTTTTTTCTATGATTCATCAAACACTATGGCAAGGTAGCACGCTTGGCTCACTTAGGAGGACACAAGGCTCTCCTTAAAAAAAGGTGCGAGACCATAGACAATGGTATATCCCACCTTGTCTTTGCTAAGTTGCATTTTCTGGGCTGTTACTGACGATGGAAACATGAGCGAAAACACAGACGCCGACGCCACAGCAGCACGCCATGATAAGTTCATCATGACAGCATTGAGGCACCAAATGGCTTGTGCATTACTGACCAATTTGTCATGTCTAAACAAATCTTTTGCTGCGCTTGGGAGCTGGAAGTCTGTTGGCGTAGTTTTAGCAGGTGAAGGCTGCGCAGATCCTGATGTCACTGGCCCCATCTTGGTCAAACCGGCGACCGACCGTCCACTTGCCGGTGGCGTCAGAAATGATGCTACAGAGGGTGTCCCGGCTCCACTCACAACAAGTCAATGCTTTTACTATTTGTGTGGCTTGTCACAGCTCTTTTTCCCATGTAACAAAGTGAAAAGTGTTTTCTGCACAGCACACAGTACGCTGCATTCACAATCTTTTCAACGAGCCTTATACAAGCTGACCACCCGGAATGTTTGGGATTCGCCCAGTCCTGGACGAAAGTACACTTGAATGCCGTCATACTTCTCAAACGAAAGTTGGCTGCGGCACCACTGCCGTATTTAAAAAACAGTCAGCTTCAATTGATGACACAAAAACAAGAGACAGTTCGTCACTTTGCAGCTCTGTCATTATCAGAAAACGAGCGCTCCATTAGGCGCGAGCACCACCTTCGAATGACGGAAAGCAACCTTGCTGCCAGTGGGTTTTCCCTCAAAGCGCGCAACAAAAAACAACCACGAAAGACTGCCCACGACAATGCGTCAGACATCGAGCGGTAGCGTGTCAATCTTCTTATCACCTGGAAACAGCTGCCGGCATCGCTTAGAAAAATAGAGAAGGATTGAGAGAGAAGGAACGCCGCAGCTTGTGACGCCACCGTCAGCAAGATGTAACAGAAAAGATGGGAAGCATCCGTAGCTTCCACTGTGCTGCACGCAAGCGAAGCATCTGACTGAGACTGACTGCTTCCCTCTGCTGCACGCTTTTATAGCCACACGCCCGGATTTCAGACGATTCTGGGGCCTTCGCTTGCATGCAGCACAGCGGAGATATAGACGCTTCAAGATTTTCTGGTACTTTGCGCCGACGGTGGCATCGCAAGCTGTGGCATCACTCTTTCTTTCTCGATCCTCCTTCGTCTTTCTAAGCAATGCTACCAGCTATGTTCAGGTGGTAAGGAGGTTGACATGCCGCCGCTTAGTGTCTGACGCATTCTCGCGCTGTCTTTAATGATTGTTTTTCCATTGCGCACTTTGAAGGGGAACCCGCTGGCAATGCAGCTGCCTTCCATCCTTCGAAGGAACGCTGTCATGCTGCCTTTAATGGTTGTTTCTTCGTTGCACCTTTTGAAGGAGAACCCGCTGGCAGCGCAAAGGCGGCGCGCACTCCTTATTAAGCGCTCGTTTTGTGACATACGGTAACAACCCAAAGCGGACTTCAGCAGCGCACAGGCGGCCTTCGTTCACAAGGTGCATAGTTAGAGCCAGCATTACTGCATATTTAGTTTCCTTGATGAAGTTACAGCTGATTTTTTTTGAGAGAAGCCAGAATTCCCCAAGCTTTCCCTGAGATTTTCAGGACTAACCAAAATCCCCGAGATTTCCCGGATTTCCCGGTTGGTAGACACCCTGATATGTGTATTCCGGAAAGCAGTGACATTAAAACTGTGTTTCGTGTGCACCATAGCGAGACTGGTGAAGCCAGTGCCACACAACTAGAGGCTGTGTGCATCCCACATCTTTCGATCCTCAGCCGTTGGGGGCCGCACACAGCATCACAAGGGCACTCCAAGCTTAAATTACTCTTCGTAACACTTCCAAGAGTAGAAAAAAGATTTTCTAGCGACTTGAAAACACTTATAAAAAAGAAAAGGCAGTCTGTGGGAGTTCTAAAAAAGTTGTTCATGCACGCATTTCTCAAGAACGGTGAGCTGTAGCAAAGAAATGTGGCTACGCATCCTCGCCATGTTCTTTGCCTCCCCTCCCCACTTAGAAAGTAGGCATTGGGGCAAGCCACTGCAGTTGTCTTCACAAAGCAAAACAAACCCACCTCCAGCACCTTAGGCTTGACACGAACATCTTGCACCAATCCCTGGAACACCGTGGTGACTAGCTCCATGACCTGGTCCACTGTCAGCACGACACTGAAAATAGTACAGGAATAAGTGGCCAAGTTATGCATATTTGCTTGCCATTTAAAGTATGCAATTATTTTTATAGTATAAGACATACTTTTTAAAATATCCAATATTTCATGTGTCTTTTGAGAAGCAAGATTTTTTTACACCAAGAGAGAAAGAAAGAAACAAAGGAGAAAGGTAGGGAGCTTAGCCAAGCTAGGTTCGGTTAGCTACCCTACACTGTGGGAAAGGGGAGATAAGAGGAGAGAGAACTAGAGAAAAAAATGACTAAGTTAAGAAAGCTATCAAGTATTTTAGCATACCACAATAATGTACAATCAGAACTGAACTGTATCGAGTCACACAAGAATAGATGCTGAGAATGAAGAGGCTACTATTGATGTGGTTGGCCAACTTGCAGCACCCTCAAAATGTATGAATGTTGAGACAATCAATCATATGAGACAAATGTAATTCACCCGTTATACCTGATTGAAAATCTCATAAAGACAAGATCAAAAACATTCTGAACAACACTGAATATGTGAAACACACGAAAAATGCCACAACCAAAATCCAACAGGAGCTAAACAAGTACCTGCCGACATTTTTAGAAACCACCCTGAGTCAAAAACGCTCTACTTAACCTTTATACACTCTGATCTCAATATAATGAACCCGAATATGGCCAAATATTGGTTATAATGAATTAAATGAAAAATAATCTTGAATCGGTACAGTGTCAGAAATAAACCATTAAAATTGATTTTTAAATATAACGAACTTAATTTCGTGCAAGATGCAACCCTGTTCTAACGAGGCTTGAGTGTATGCACAAACTGGGATTCCATGGCCTTCCACACGAGCCGAAATTCCATGGCCTTCCAAACAAACCGGAGGCCCCGCTTTGCCCGACAGTTGACTTTAGCACATGCCCACTTCGCTTACTTTCCGACCATCTGCACAGGACTTTGTCACCACTAGTGTGGAAGACAGCTATGCTAGAGCCCCTGAATGAAATAAAAGTAACTGCAATTATTGTTATTTCCTTCTGTCCTCCTTTCCTGTGCTTCCCCCGACGCTCGGTGCTCCCATTAGCCGAACGCCATCACGTGCCTCTCGCACCCATTTTCTCTTGCTTGTTTTTTTGTTTTTCTTGGGCTTATCTCCATAGCGGTGCCCAACACGACAAGCTTCACATGTGTGCAGCATGTTTTGTGCCTCTTTTTGGACTTCAGCAGCGTGGTTCAAGTTGGTATGTGTTTGCGATTCCCCTTTGCTGCACCTGCAGTTAAAGCATACGTTAATCTGACTGGAAGCTACATTTTGGATTCCAATGAAGAGAGAGACACGCTATGGTAGAAGAATTGCCGGGATGAGTTCAAACCGTATCAACTCTGTAAGGTACACGAGCGCCTCTTGGCGTTTCGCTAACATCATTAGGTTTTCGTCCTTTTAAGGGCCGCATATTTATTTTTGCATTTATTCGAAATGTTCGTCCGCGGCTTCCTTGAAGTACTTCTCAAATGTGTTTTTGTTAACCACAGTGTAGAATCCATGCTTTTTAACTGGGGACGCTTCTCTGCTTGCACTCAAGATGCGTTCCATGGCAACACGAACGTCCACTGCATGCCCCACATTTTGTGTGCGAAGAACAAGGTGTGCACTTTCATCTTTAGGTGCTGGTGTGCAATCCCTGTGTCCTTTGACTAATAAAGTCAGATTTTGTTCGCAATGCCGGTTGCTTCGAGGAAGCGTTTTTTTCTGCACGTCACCCGGCCGACAAATATCCACAGCCGTCAGCAGTCCGATAAAGGCCACCGTGAAGCTCGGTTGTTTCTCCCCGCCACCCAAGTGCAACAAAACTTCGATGTCCTCTCAACACACCTTACAGCTTGCTGCGGTGACTCCGGCTGCCGATGTCATTGTTGCGAATAGCATGCATGGCCGTGTAGACGTGTGGCCGTGTAGCATGCGTGGCCGTGTGAGACCGCGCGGTGGTCCGAGGACCTGAGGGGGTCCAAACACACTTGCCAAGAAAGTTTTCCAGTCTTTCCGTCTTTCCGTCTGTCGATGTCCTCTTGTGTTTCGGTAGTCAGTAATAACATCACATGGAAAAAAAATCTCACTGAAATACCAGCTGACCAGCGTGATCGCTTCGCGGCAACATCGTCGGATGTGGAAAGTGAATGCCAGCTATGCACCGTGTAGGTGGATTCATTGTAGAAGAAGAGAGAAAACGCCGGTGCACGAGGTACAAAGAGGATTTGTCGTTACTTTTATTTTATTCAGGGGCTTGTGAGAAATGCCACCTATTCTGTTCAGCATATGTTGGAGGTGACAATCTGCAGTGACAAGAGCCTCGTATCATTCGATCTCATTTCTTTGTTCATGAGTGTTCCCGTACCCCTCACGGTCTCAGTTGCCCAAACCGCCCTGGAGAAGGATGAGGACCTCTGCGAAAGGACGAACCTCAGCACAATTCAGTCATATAGAGTTCTCCCTCAATGCACATAGTTTTCTTTAAGAGGTGAATTCTATAGGCAATTGACTGGAACCACCTTGAGAGCCACCATTTCAGCCACACTGGAAAACTTAGCAATAGAGCACATTGAAAAACGAGCTTTGGACACGTTCACCAAACCACCAAAAATGTTTTTGAGGTATGTTTATGCTGTCTTTTGAAGAGCAAGGAGCATAACAACCGACAGTTTTTTGGCAGACGTAAATTCAATCGAGCTGGTAATTCAATTCACTGTGGAGCGTGAAAAGAACAGTGTTCTTCCTTTTCTGGATGTGCTAATGAGACAGCAACTAAAAGCAGAGGTGAAAAGGCGCTTGAGCTTTTGGGTGCACCAAAAACCCACACACAACGAACGATATCTAAAGTTCAGTTCTAGCCTCGTGATCATCCAAAAGGTATCGGTTGTGGAGACGCTCTTGAACCGTGCAAGGAACATCTACAGCTCCAAATAAAGGCAAGGAAAAGAAGAGGCGATCACCACCTGGACGATGAATACCTGAAGAGCTTTATTTGCCGAGTGTGCCCGCGACGCGATGGCTGGGCAAGTGCCCCCTCACCTGCTTTCTTCTGCAAAGAGTGACCGTAACAATGAAGCCTACCACAAACATTCCTACTGCATCATGGTTCCATACACTCCGGGAATCAGTGAGCAACTGGCCACGGTGCTAGAGAGGAGGTTATCCAGGTGACGCACAAACTTGCATCAACGATTGGGTGACTCTTGCCGCAGCCAAACACCAGCAGCCAAAAGAAAGATTGCCTGGGCTAGTCTACCAGGTTCCATGCACTGGTTGTCACACCACTTACATCGGTGAAATAAAAAAACTTTCCAAAAAGGATACAGCAGCATCGCAGCAACACACGTAGCTTCAATACTGCCTGAAACACTCTCGCAGAAAATCACAAAAAAAATAGAACATTGCATCAACTTCGACATCGCCCAGGTCATCTACACGGAAGGTAGCCGCACAAAAGGCAGTTGTTACAAACATTGAACTACAAGTGGCAGGAGAGTTCATCTGGTTTGTATGAATAATGTGGTATATTGAAAAGAGAATGTACCGTGAAACGCCAATATTTTGAACTCAGCAATTTCGAGATTCCACTTAATTCAAAATATTTATGCGGTCTTGTACTTGGCAATGTAAGTCTGACCAGATAATTGAAAGCAGTAGCCAGCATCAGTCCAGTTAATTCGAAAAGTTTGGGTGCTATGAGCCAGTTCCAGATCTCGATTTCACCGCAAATTTACGGAAACGACGGCCCTTATTAGACACAAGGCAATGCAATTTACCAATACTAATGAGTGGCAGCTGAAGCACCCCAGCCTCACTACTTCCAGCACAAAAAAAAAAAAAAAGAAGAAGAAAACGGTTTCGTGATTAACTGAAACGTGCCCCGGCGGAAAAAAGATGTACATTGCTTCAATGCAGCGGCGACGCACGGGCAGCGTGCCGCATGTTTCCTGCCACATCAAGGCATCTTCATTTTATCCACTCTTTCAGGAAACATAAAATAACTAAATAAAGGACAGCTTGTGCAATTTGTCATCAAGTAGCGAATTGGGCTAGCTGGAACATATGATTCGCAGAATTTGCGCACTGCACTACTGGCGAAGTTTTCGCCTGCAAAGCCTATTTTGAAAACCAATCCTTAAAGTTTCAATGATGATGTTTCCAACCCAAACCACAAGCGAATTTCGTCCCACAGGCCATTATTAGATTCTTTATTTCACTAAAAAGAATGGACGAATGTCGCATCATTGCAGGCTGATGCAGCGAAGAGCATGTCACATGCTGCCTGCATGTCAATACGGTGTTGCAGTGAACATGTCTTGTTTTCTGCAGGCACGCATTTCAGTTGATCCCAACCACTTTTTCTCCATTCCCCCCCCCCCCCCCCCCCCCCTCAGTGGCAGCAGCGAGGCCCGCCATTACCTCGTGTTTGCGGCAAAATTAGAACTAGGTGCTGCTGAAAAAATATGACCCTTGGAGTCCCAAACTAGCCAGCACGACAAATGACCAGCCCTTATTGCCTTGAATAATTACAAGTTTCTTTCATCCCACTTTTTGTATGCTTCGTTAATTCAAAACTCGCTCAATTCGAAGTTTTCCCATGGTGCCAGTGAACTGCGAATTAACGAGACCTCAATGCACAAACTTATTTGGAATACAGTAGCCTCTCAGTAAACAGAACCTGATGGGACCGGAAAATATGTTCCATTCAGCAGAAGTTCCGTTTTTGATAGGTGAACATGGGTGCAGAATACAAGTCGAAACCAGCATTGCAGAGGCAATAGTTCCGTTTAAGCAGTGGTTCAGTTTAACAGATTTTCGTTTATTGAGAGTCTACTGTACACAAATTCTTTCATGATTTGTATATGTCGTTGTACCCTATGCTAAAAAAACAATATTATAAGGAAGAAAAAGAGTAATGTAAACAAGAAGCTTCATCATACTGACCACACGGAATAACTTGCCTAAAACTGATTCGATGTGTGGATTCCAAAGCATATTTTATTAAATGTAGCTCCCAGTATTTTCACACAACTTACTATATCAATTCTTATAAAGAAGGGCAATATTATTGCAGCTTATCTGCTTAGATTCCTGTCTGAAAAATAACGACATTCAAAAAAGATGTCTCTCATTTTGCAAGGGCCGACTGGTGGCTTCCTTAGAAGGTAGCTTGAGCCAGGAACGTTGGTGATCGCTGTGTGCAGACGCTGTTTCGCCAAGCAGCCTCACTAAAACCGAGCCAAGGTCTCCGGCCACCACTCGGGATGCCTGTGTCGCAGGCTGCCAAATCAAACTCCTGTCACTCCCACCACCATTGTATTTGCTGGCAAGACAACCTCCTCTTGCTCAGCTCACACAGACAATGGCAATGTACCCTTGCTTGCATACCAATCGCAGCTCGGGTCACGAGCTACATGATTCTCTATGTTATGATAAGCGCTCGTTCCATTCCAAGCATTGTCTGTATCTCCTTCATCTTTCAAAGGGAACTTATTCGTGACCCCCTTTGAAAAGTTTTTTCTCAAAAAGCTTCTTGCCATTTCAAGCTCGCCATAAGCTTGATCTGCAACTTTGAACTTGCTTTTAATTGCATTGTGTTCACACTTGCGTTCACTCACTGGTCATCACAACACACTTGTTTGTGCTTAGTGAGACGTGAAGTGTGTGTTGCAGTCTCATTTGTCCGCCCGCACAGGCGCTGTCTCCAATAAAAAGTAGATATTCATTACCCTGGAAGGTAAAAGGGCAGCATTCTCACAATATTCTTGCACGAACGGGCTGCATTCTAGCAAAACAGCAGTATTCTACCGCATTCTCGCACCACAAAATTGCTGCAACAGAGAAATGTTTTGCATTCCCCACCAACTTAATTCTTGCGTGATTCAACTGTAGCACAAAAATATTGCTGTCAAGGCACACACAATTTCGTTGAGCAGAACGGAGATTTGGGCAATAATCTTGAAAATCGCACAACAACACGAGGACGAAGAACAAGGAAACGATGCAGGCTCCAACTCTTGACTAAGAAGTTTATTAGCAATAACACATAGATTTATACAAGAATAGTCACATGAAAACTGATAAACATAAAAGAGTGTGGCATGAGTAAGGAGAACGCATATGTAAACGACGATGACAAAAAGAAGCGGCGTGTATGGAGTTGAAATCGGCTCGACATGCGTGACACGAGCCATACACGAAGGTGGCAGTTCAATCATAAAACAAAGAACCAATTTAGAGAAGGGAAACTGTAGCCTTGACAACAGTATGTAAGATAAGCAGCAGTAGTGCATGGAACTGCCGAGGGCACACAAGGATGGCACTGTGTAAACAGGAATCTGAAAAAAAAATCTTCTTTTTTTGTTTTTTATGTAAAAAAAATAACAACAATGGCCGCCCTTTTTATTTTTTACCTAGTGCATATGCGCCTACGCTGTTGCCTGGACTAATTCTTTATTCTGTGGCTATCCTTTTTAAACACAAGTGGACGAAAGAGACCGGGTCTCGTGCCGGACTATGGGTGTCTCGTATCTTTCGCCCCCTTGTTATAAGCGCGCCGATACGCCCAGCAGCACACCAAAGCGCCATTCGGAACACTGTACCTGTGTGTACAAAGGCTACATGGAACAAAAGGCATTCATCGGCAGCTGGCACCAATAAAAACAATTCACGTGTGAGTACAACAATATTATTATTAATTGAGAGCAAACCAGCAATCGTGTTTGAAAGCAAAAAATTAATAATAATAAACTTATCCTGTTGAAGCATAATTGAGAGTTTGCAAACGGCACGCTTTTGGTTTCAGAGCCAAAATGAACAGAAAAGTGCATCTCGTTTGTAGGAACTACTGTATCATTACGAAACAGTTGTAAAAATCAGCATGAGGTGCTTCAGTTACAGCTTCTAATTACAGCTCCTGCTTTTGCCGAGCACGGCTTAACAACCCCACTTTTCATTTTATTTATTCATTTATTTATTTCAGAATATTGTTGGCCCTCGGGCCGTTACAGGGGTGGGTTACAGTTGTCATGCTATACAAAATCATACTAACATCTAAGGAATATGCATGACATGTCAAATTGTTTTTTTTTCTTTTTTTTTTCAAGCAATACATCATAAGACAAAATACAAATAATACAGTATATTATAACACAGCTGTGCACTGTTTACAACCTTTTTTCCCAGGACTAACATAGTTGAACTTAGAACATAGCAAAATTAACCTTAGAAAAGTACAAGTTTCAAAATTTTACAATACATTTTGTATTTTTAGTTCAGGCTGAGCAAAATATTGTTTGAGCCCTTCCTCGAAGTTCTTCACTGAAGTGCATCGGAACAGTGATGAAGGTAGTGAATTACACTGCTGAATATTTTTGGGAAGAAGGATTTAGCATTAACATTGAGGTGTTGCTGAGGTTCTTCATATGTATATTCGTTGATTCCTCTCAGACTCCTTACTTTACGCAGTTTTAAGCAGTGATCTGTATCAACGTTTAGTTTATTTTATGACAGAAGGAAAAAGAACTTTAGCCTGGCCAGAAGACTAACCATTTCTGTTACCTATTTATTTGAGGAAAATTTTGAAAAGATGAACCTAGCGGCTTTCCTCTGTATGCTTTCTAGCATTAGGACATAGTGGACATTTTCCGCTTTAGGACAGTGCGGTCAACCTGAGGACACAAGGAGGTGGAGTTTTTCGCAAGAAAATCACGGTGGAGCGAAAGTCGAAAGAAGTGCAAACATTCTAACACGTGCAGGATCAGTGCAAATGTACGTAGTACACAAGTACGCAACACTGGTAGCGGTAACAAGGTCTGAGAGTGAAATCACCGACAAAAAATTAATATGTGCACATTGGCAAAAAAAGATCTACTTGTCATCGCTGTGAAACTTGCAGAAATCGGTGCTTTTACCAGTATGACAGTTCCTGCGGCACAAAAGAGCGGCTACTTGGGCTGGTTGGCTTTCCATTTTTGAAAGAAAGATACCTTCTTATTGCCCAGAGAACGTTTTCAGAAGGAAGATAGAGCAGAGAGATAAGACAGAGCGCATACTTACAACTAATTTTATACAGTCAAGAGGGCGAAGAGATTACACACAGATGAAAGGACAAATTATGGCACATGCACCAGACCAACTTATTTCAACCTTGAAATGACAACTTAACTGAAAAGATAATCGTATTCATTATCCGACAGATTGATGGATGGGGCACTTACACACTCAGTTCCTGATTTGCGAATCAAAAAAGCTTCATATATTTCAATTTTATGTGCCCTCATTTTGCCATTACTTGGCACTCATCAAATTTTGGCATCCACCCACAATTCGCACAGTGACTTGCCAAGTGGCTGCCCACTGATTCGCACATCAGATTTGCGTGCTCCCTAAGGCGATCATTCAGACAGCGCCCCGTCTGACCGATGTAGTATCAACCACATGATAAATAAATCAGATACACAACGCCTATAATACATTCTTCAAACATCTTTGCATACTTCGTATTGCACCCAACACTTAAAGATCCTTCATAGTTAACTCTTTTACAAAGAGAGCTCAGCTTGCTTTTTCCTGTGAAGACGACCTTTACCCCAGTACTGACACAGTTGGCAGCTCATCAGCCGGTCGGGATTCAGCTGAACGAAACTCAAC
The DNA here is from genome assembly GCF_013339725.1 of Rhipicephalus microplus. Lineage (NCBI taxonomy): Eukaryota > Metazoa > Arthropoda > Arachnida > Ixodida > Ixodidae > Rhipicephalus > Rhipicephalus microplus. Next base: position 241,851,828 of record NC_051165.1, read on the forward strand.
TCAACGCATGAGTGGATCCAAAAGCACACGCTGCATCTACAGCACCATGCAGCAGTACAGTGACTTACAGAAGCGAATAACAAAGTGCTAGAAAGAAAACAGAATGCCGAGGACCACGCCAACCGTCAGATGAAAACTAACTGCGCATGGATGATGAAAACTAACTGCAGAGTCGGTGCGGCGGACCAGGTCTCACGATGTTGGCTAATAAGCCACTCCTTTGCGTTATGCAGGTTCTACTGACATGGTTGGCAGCTCTTCAGCCAGTCAAGATTCAGCTGGACGGAACTCAACTCGACGCATGCGTGGATCCAACAGCACACACTGCACCACATCGTCAGTGCTCCGGGCTTCATGTTATCAACGCACCATACCACGCGACCTCATCAGATACCTTCATAAGGGTCATGCCGCATCGCTTCAACTTCAGTGGGTGTGGCACACAAGGCCTCGCGATGTTGCCTAATGAGCCATTCCTCTGTGTTATGCAGGTTAGTATTTATTATAGCTCAATCAAAAGTAACAATCGCAGCCTCATGGTCCTGCCATGCCCATGCCAGTGTCTTCAAATTTTATGCGATTTTTTTGTGAATGGAAACTTTCGTTTTGTGGGGATATTGAAGTGAACCCCGGGCTGAACACTGAAGCCATATTGACCAAACTGCTTAAAGGCCAAAATAAGTTGGTCCCTTTAAGGGATCAGCAGTCCAACATGAAAAAAATGATTTCAGACTTTAACAAGCGTTTTACTCAATTAAGAACACATGTCGCGCGAGTAGGGGGCCTCGTGCAGGCGGTCAAATCGTTTCAAGCGACGGTAGCTCACCTTGAAGATAGGAGCAGGTGTTCAAATCTGGTTTTGTTTGGCATTCAGGAGGGAAGCGCAAAAACTGAGGCAACAGTTCACACTGAAGTGATTGACAACCTTTTTTGGGATAAGCTACACGTAAGATGCAGCTCTGTCGCAAGAATACACCGCATTGAAAAGCCTGGTAAAAAGAGGCCAGTAATTGTATCCTTCCAAAAGTACAACGAATAGGAGGAAGTTCCTAAAAATGCACGAAAGTTAAAAGGCACAAAAATTTCCATTCAGAATGACTATTCGGTAGATACTCTGAGGAAACACAAGCTTGCGTACCTAAACAGGAAAAACAAGAGGCCAAGAAAGTGATTCTTTTGCATGATAAACTGCGAATAGATAACGAACTATACTTATGAAATGATGCCACAAATTCCAGGGTAGAGCTGGTTACCCGACGAAAAATTCCCTCCAAGGATTAACAGATACTTTCACGCCGTGAGGAACTGCACCTCGTAAATATCAATGTGCACAAAATTGTGAACAAAAGTGATCATCTTGAAGCCATAATCTTGGGATACAGTCCTCATGTTGTGATAATGGAAACTTGGCTTCGAAGTGAAGTTAACGACCTCCCAAGAGTGTTTTCCCGCCTTCGTACCAAGTATTTCGTCGGAACAGAAATTCAAAAAGTGGTGGCATTGCCGTTTTGATTAAACAAAACATTAGCAACACTTACAAAACAAATCGATAACCCTGAAATTATTACCTTGAAATTATCATGCTGGGGCTTTTCCTATTACTTGTAGGCGGGTATCACCCTCCAGATGCTCCGTCGCAGTTTTGCACAATTTATGTGATCACGTCTCGGGTTTTAGAAAACAGAAATTAATTTTGCTTGTGATTTCTACCTTTCTGGTGTTAATTGGTAGAATCCATTACTTCTAATGAATCCAGTGCCCTTGTTTGCAGTATACTGTATGTGCAGTAATTTGGAACAGGTGTTAGACAACCTACTCGCGTTCATTAAAGTTCCTCTTCTATATTAGATCTTGTTTTTTTAAGCCGATGCATGACAGACTTTTCTGTGACACCTGGTCTTCAGATGGTGAAGTGTGTATGTCACTTTTCGATAAAGAAAAGGGCTCCTTCTAAAACAGTTAAAGATTACCTTCATGCAGCGGATGAAAGTGTCTTAGACTTTCTTAACACAAACTTGAGCATTTTAGTGGGTCTGATGTTTGCTATGAGAGACATTTAAAAAGTTATGTCTACACTGTATAGAGCACTTTGTACCAAATAAAAAGAAAAGGATCGTGAAAAATACTCGTGGATTACCCGTGACATTTTGCATCAAAAAAGAAAACTAAAATAATTCCGACGCCATCGTGCACCTCAAAACCTATTTGAACAAACCAGACACTCCTAAACCAGTCTATTCTATGTGCTAAGCAATTTTATTTTCAACATGCTCTACCAACTTCACACCGACAGCTCCTGATAAATTCTGGTCGCAATTATGTCGCAAGAAAGAAGATACTGCTCAAATAATTCACAATGATACAATCATTAGAGATAAAACAAGCATAGCGATGCATTTCAATGAGTACTTTCAAAGCGTTTTCTAAAAAGATTGCAATAGCACGCGCGCTTATACTACTTCTCCTTACCTCGACACAGACATCCGTGTCCCTATCTGGTGCTGTATATATGCTTCTGAATTTAAAGACTAAAGCCTCGCCTGGTCCCGATAACATTCAGAATGCGTTTCTGCCTCGATACGCTGAGATGGTTGCTAAATTCCTTGTGATCATTTTCCGTGCCACCCTGTCTTCATCTTCTGTCTTGATAAATTGGAAAACAGGTGAATTGTCTCAATATTGAAGTCTGGAAATGAATTATTGGTTACAATTATTGCCCCATATCTATTACTTGATGTTAAAAGCTTCTCGAGCACATAATGGCTAACTACATCACTAGTTTTTTTTAAATCACAACAATATACTAAACCAATTTCACCATGGGTTCAGAAAGGGTTTGCCCGTTGTCACTTACTGGTCCCAGTTATACATATTTACGCATCTATTCTTGATAAATCCGGGCATATTGATGTTATTTCCTTAGACTTAGAAAGGTTTTTGATTTAGCTCTCCACAATAAATTCATTTTCAAACTTAAAAATATGGGCCTTCCAGATTTTATAGTAATTGGAGTCTCTGCATACTCGTCAAATCGAACACAATTGTGTTGAGATTGTTACGAGAAGGAGACCGACTCGGAGGGGTAGTCAGAGATGTATGTTCAAGCCGGTTAAGCGAGCAGCGCCAGCCACACATATTAGCTCGCGCCAGTTTATATGCTTGGTCTTCTTGAACTCCTGCACTGGCACGTAGCATGACCCCCAGCGGCAGAGGCACCGTCCCGGTGATTTAAAGGCCATTATCTGACGCATTCTTGTAGGGCTTGATCCGCGAGACGTGTACAATATCACTGGGCCGCACAGCAGATGACGATGGATAGATGGGCTGATCTCGCAGGTAACAGGTGTTACTTGACGTAATATACGGTAGGGTCCCTTGTAATGAGACAGAAGTTTTCTGATAGGCCCAGCCGACGATGAGGGGACCAGAGTAAAACGAGGGTACAGGGAGCGAAATGTACGTCTCTATGTTTCGCATCGTACTGACGGCATTGGTTGGTTTGCGACGCCATCAGCCGAGTGCGAGCGAGCAGACAGGCATGATCGACTCGCGCAATCGCGTCGCGGGCATACTCGCTGGTGGACGAGGTGTGAGCTGAGATGACAGTGTCCAGTAGTAAAGTCGGCTCTCTTCCGTACAATAACTAGAACGGCGAAAAGCCCGCTGTGTTGTGACGGGAGGAATTATACGCGAAAGTTGTGTAGGGTAAAGCAAGGTACCAGTCTCGGTGGTCGGGCGACACTAACATAGCGAGCATATTTGTTAGAGTGCAGTTCCATCGTTCCGTGAGGCCATTTGTTTGAGGGTGGTAAGTGGTTGTCAGTGTGTGTCGCGTGGACCAAGAACACAGCATGTCGGCGATGACTGGGGATAGAATGTACGGCCACGGTCTGTGGAGAAGCTGTCTCGGAGCACCGTGAATCATAAACGTCCCGTAAAAAGAAGTCAGCAACGTCGGTTGCACAGCTGGTCGGTAGAGCTCGCGTAATAGCGTAGCGTGTAGCGTAGTCTGTAATAACGGCTATCCATTTGTTTCCCAATGTTGATGTGGCAAAGGACCAAGCAGGTCTAATCCAACACGGTAAAGTGGTTCCACGGGTATGTCAATTGGTTGAAGATGGCCAGCGGGTAGCAGCGACGGTGTTTTAAGACGTTGGCATAGGTCCACGTGCCGACGTATGGGCGTACCGAGCGAGCAAGGCCTGGCCAGAAGAAACGGCACCGGACGCGCTCGTACGTTGGGATACACCAAGGTGTCCTGCCGTGGGAGCGTCATGAAGTTCGGTGAGAACACAGCGGCGCAAATGCTTAGACACAACAATGAGAAGGTCAAGCCCATCTGGTCGGAAATTGGGACGGTATAGCACACCCTTTGAATTACAAAGTAGCCTTCGGAAGCGTCATTTGGGGAGGATTCCATACGGCTGATGATATCAAGCAGCACTGGATCACACTTCTGTTCTGCCCAATATTAAGGAAGTCTGACACTGACAAGATAGAGTTCTCCGTGGGCTCGTCAGTGTCCTCAGGATCGTCGACAGGGTATCTGGAGAGGCAAACCGGCATCATGTGCAGGCGGCCAGGTTGTACACCACCGAATAGGAGAACTCTTGCCGGCGCGAAGCCCAGTGATCAAGGCGGCCTGATGGATCTTTCAGAGAGTTGAGCCAGCAGGAGCGCGTGGTGGTCGGTAACTACCGAAAATGGGCGTCCGTATAGATAGGTCGAAATTTCGCCACTGCCCATACAAGGGCCAAGCACTCATGCTTTGTGATCGAATAGTTACGTTCAGGGGCGGATAGGAGGCGGCTGGCATATGCAATAACGCAATCATGGCCATGTTGTTTCTGAGCCAGCACTGCACAAATGCCATGTCCCCTTGAATCTGTACGGATTCCCATAGGGGCAGCGAGGTTGAAGTGTGCCAGAATCGGAGGAGTAGTGAGAAGAGCGATGAGAGTCGAGAACGCAGAAGCCTCTTCGGAGCCCCATGAAAACGGGACGTCTTTCTTGAGGAGCTGCGTAAGCGGCCTCGCTATGTGCGCAAAATTTTTCACGAAGCGTCATAAGTAGAAACATAGTCCGATAAAGCTGCGTACATCCTTCCCAGATCGTGGTAAAGTTTTTGACGGCACTGATTTTGCCGGGTCTGGTTGTACGCCGTTGGCGTCTACTAAATGGCCAAGTACTGTGATTTGATGGCGTCCAAAGTGACATTTTGACGAGTTGAGCTGCAGGCCACGCGACGAAAGATCCCAAGATGGCCGAGAGGCGCTCTATATGAGTTTCAAATAGTTGGTGAAAAGACGATGACGTCGTCTAAGTAGCCCGAACAGGTGGACCCATTTGAATCCTCTGAACAGGGAGTCCATCATTCGTTCGAATGTGGCGGGAGCGTTACAAAGGCCGAAGAGCATGACCTTGAACTGATATAGGCCATCGGGGGTGATGAATGCCGTCTTTTCACGGTCCATTTCATCTACCTGTATCTGCCAGTAGCCGGAAACGAAGGTCTAATGGATGAAAAATAGTGGGACCCATAGAGGCAATCAAGCGCATCATCTATTCGTGGCAGAGGGTACACGTCTTTTTTGGTAATTTGGTTAAGGTGTCGATAATCAATGCAGAAATGCCATGCACCGTCTTTCTTGCAGACTAGCACTACAGGAGAAGCCCAAGGACTGCAGGATTGCTCAATGATGTCCTTGCCGAGCGTTTTATCGACTTCACTTTGGATAATGTGACGCACGGCCGCCAACACCCGATATGGACGCCTATCAATAGGATGCTCATTACCAGTGTTTATGCGGTGAGTCATACCAGTAGCTTTCCCCAACGGGCGGCCGCTAAGGTCAAAAACGTCGATGTAGGACAGCAGAACCCGGTGGAGCTCATCAGTCTGCTGCAGGTTAAGTTAGAAGCAATCATCGACTTAATAAACCTGTCGGAGTAAGTGGCAGATTGATGTTGAGCAGGGGCCAGAAGGAGCGGCCATCGTGAAAACATTTACCGCATTGTCTTCTAAGGTGCAGAGCAACGCCAACAAGATCCCATGTGGCAGCACTTGAGGTGTCAAGCTAAAGTTCACAACTGGGAGGCACGTAGAATTTCCTGCAACAAGCAGAATGGTGTGCGTAATGTAATGCCAGCGGTTTATGAGGACATTGGTGATAGGGGTGCAGAACATAGTCACCGTCGGGAACTGGTGGTATTGAGACTAGCTCTATGCAGGTCAGTGTCTGTGGAGGGAGGCACGTGTGTCCTGTTGTGCAGAGGGACTCGGCCATTGTGCAAGAGGTTCTGTTGCGGGCAAGTGTAGACGGAGCGTGCTGGTCGAACAGTCTATGAGGGCAGAATCCGCGGACTGAAGTCGAGGCCTAAGGTTACGTCGTGGGGGCATTATCAAGGACAGTGAAGAGACAACTGTGTGGCGATCCCCACTGCACGTTAAAGAACCCCAGGGGTCAAAATTTCCGGAGCCCTCCACTACGGTGTCTCTCATAATCATATGGTGGTTTTGGGACGTTAAACCCCACAAATGAATTGATCGATCCCCAATACTCACACAAGCACAGCACATTCGAACGATAGATACTATTCCGCCATTCGGTACACGGGACAAGCTGAGTGGTCGCAGGTGTGAGAACCTTCTTGAGCTTGCGGCGAAAATCACTCGTCATCACGGAAAGTTGAGCGCTGTTGTCGACAAGAGCAGTGTCAGGTACGCCGTCTACTTGTACGTCTATAAGGTTCCGTTTTGTCGGTAGCGTCAAGAGAGGATTTTCGGTCAGTCCGAGCGATGCGCGCCACACCTCCGGGGGCTGCAACACGTAGTTTTCCGTCGGGGAACCTCGTGGGAAGGCGAGGAAAGACGGTCGGCGGGGCTGTGGAGAACGAGACTGGCAACGTTGGGGGGGATGGAGAGCGGGATTCGCGGTGTTCAGTAGCAGGTGCCTAGGCAAAATGGTCGCGGCTGGTCTCAAGGCGATAGGCAGGACGTGCATAGATGGGACGAGAGGAGGCTTGTGCAGGAGTACCCCAGCGACTTCTGACAATAGCGAGAATGTGTTCGATTCGGTGACACGAGAAGCAGATCGGCTTGTCGATTACGAAACGTTGAGGGAGAGCCGGTCCAGGAAGGGACATGCAGGCATGTATTGGGGCTGGTAGCGGTGCGGGGAGGCGGTGAGATAGTGTAAATTCCCAAGCTGGCGATTTTACCGGACGACTGCTTGAATGAGGGACACGTAATTGGAGGAGAGGGTCAGGGGGATGTTGGTATTACCTTATCTGGAGCAGCCACTTCAAGTTCGCGCCTGACAGTCGCGTCAAGTTGTCATAAGTGTCTGGTGGAGGATATGTGTCGAGACACGAGGACGCCGCAGCCGTGTTCGGAAGGCGCTAGAAATGATGGGAGACGCACCTGCTTTAGCTTCTTGGAACCGGCGGCATTCGTGAATTATTGCATCAACAGATGACACATTGTTGAATGCCACAGGCTGAAGACATTGTTGCGATACCCTTTAGAATATGCCAACTTTCTCAGGCTCCGACATGTTTTCGTCAGCTTGGCGGCGTAGTGAGAAGACAGCCTGAGTAACCGATGTAGTGCTCCGCGGAAGATTGTGCGCGAGTCAACAACTCATTTTTCGCAGCTTCACGACGACCAGAGGTGTTGCCAAAAAGCTCACGGATCTTTTCCTTGAAGCTGTCCCAGCTTGTTATGTCATGCTCGTGGTTGTCAAACCAAACACGAGGGGTTCCGTCGAGATAAAAGATGACGTTTGCGAGTATAAGTGTGGGATCCCACCTGTAAGTGGCACAGACGCGTTCGTAGAGGCGTAGCCACTGGTCGGCGTCAGAACCCTCACTGCCTGAGAACACGCCGGGGTCTTGAGCGCGGGAAGCGTCACGAAAGTTGTTGCAGGCGCTGGGTTGACAGGTTGGGCAGAAGGGGGAGCGACCATAGAGGATGTAGCCGAGTCTTGGGTGGTCATGTTGTAAGCCGCGAGGGAGCGTGCACTTCGGAGTTCTGTGCAAGGACGGGGATCGCACAACTCCACCAAATATGCTACGAGAAGGAGACCGACTCGGAGGGGTAGTCAGAAATGTATTTTCAGCCGGTTAAGCGAGCAGTGCCAGCCACACAGATTAGCTCGCGCCAGTCTATATGCTTTGTCTTCTTCAACTCCCTGCACTGGCACGTAGCGATATAAATGGTCACTGTTCATCCAAACTCTAGGTTACGCCAGGTGCCCTCCAGAGAAGTGTCTTGAGACCCTTACTTTATATAATATACAGTAAAACCTCGTTATTTCGAAGTCACTGGGGCCACAAAAAATCTTCGAATTAAGTGGTTTTCGAATCAACAGAACATACAAAGGTGTCGTGATCGACTGAAATGTGCGCCTGCGCAAAACAAGACATCTTCACTGCAACCCAGTAGTGACACGCGAGCAGCTTGTCGCCTGCTCCTCGCTGCGCCCGCACGTCCTGATCGGAGGTTTGCGTACATCGCGAATTTTGCCAAATTGTCCTTTATTAATTTCTTTGCAATTCCAGGAAGGATGGGTAAACAAACCATTGCCTGCTGGCATTACGAGAAACATGCAATATGCTGCTCGCGCATTACCGTTGTGCTGCAGTAAAGCACGTCTCATTTTCCACAGGCACACGTTTTGATTAACCACGTGTGTGTGTGTGTGTGTGTGTGCGCACGTGTGTGTGCGTGTGTGTGTGTGTGCGTGCGTGTGTGTGTGTGTGTGTGTGTGTGTGTGTGTGTGTGGTGTGTGTGTGTGTGCGCTGGAAGTAGAGAGGCTGGAGTGCTTCAGCTGCCACTGATTAGTCTAATATCGCTACGTTGAATTGCCTTGTGTCTATTAAGGGCTGTCGTTTTTGCCGATTTGTGGCAAAATCGGGATCTGGAACGGGCACATAGCACCCAAAGTTTTCGAATTAACCGAACTGGGGCTGGCTGCCGCTTCAAATTATCCACTGAAACTTACATTGCAAAATATGGGACCGTGGAAATCCTTCAAATTAAACAACATTTCAAAATAACCAAGTTCGAATTAATGAGGTTTTACTGTATATAAATGATATTGTTGAAGATGTCCTTTAACATGTCGAAATAAGGCTATTCACTGAGATGTGTATTATATAAGGAAATAGTTACCATGAATGCTCAACAGCTTTTAAATACCTGCCTTGATATCATTTTCCAGTGGTGTAAGCAGTGGAATATGAAACTAAACTCAGACAAAACAGTGTAAATGAACATCACGACAAAGAAAAACTTTTCTACTTTTCTATATGCGCTACAAACTCACATACTCAAAGATGTCAGTGAGTGTAAGTACCTTGGCGTAATGATAACCAAAAATCTAAATTGAAACACGCATGTATCTAACATTTGCGTATTCGCCTTCCGTAAGCTGTGCTTTCTCAAGTACAAACTTGAGTCTTGCCCCACCATCTGTTAAGCTGTTAGCCTATAATGCCACCATTAGACCTACTCTCGAATATGTGTGCGTTATTTGGGACCCATACACTAAAAAAATTGGCTCGAATGTGCATATTACACTGCAAATGTCTTTGAAAGATGATAGTCTTGCATCTGGAGAGAGTGAACAAAACATTTATTTGATGTTCTGCGCAAGAAAATCGGTGAATGGTATTCTGGAGGCGCTGCGTTAGAGTACCTCGAGCGTGCAGCAGAGGCGAACGAGCGTTTTGAGGCACGTTACACACTTCTAAAACCAAGGCGTGCGCGCCCGCGGAGAAAGATGCGCGCCTGTCTCGGAGGTGAGAAGGTGTAGAACGCAAAGCGACAGGCAGGTGCCATCACCGTGTCGTCATAGCAAAGCGTTAAAAACACCTTTTTAAGCATCGCGTTGCACTGTCAGCGCAGCGTGATAAACCTACAGTCCTTAGAGTCACTTGTGTGTGCCTCTTCTAGTATTAAGGCCGACATACAGAACATAGACGTGTTGTTATGGCGCCTCAGATATGTGCAATGATTGCTTTTAATTGACAATTGCACAACTATGAACGCTAAATCTTGAGCAATATTGGTGGACACTGTGGATGGGGTTGGCCGTTTGGGTCGTTTGAGGTATCGTTAAGGGCAAACACAGACAAATGTACAGACAGACTAAAATTGTTCCGTCGAAGGTCCCCAAAAAAGACTACCATCTTTAAAAAACATTCATGCCATAAAAATGATTCAATGCAAATGCATTAGGTTTATATTTTATAAATACTGCATGATAGACTCTCCCACAGCTATCAAACAAGAAAAGAATATACAGGAACTTAAGCTTCGTCGCAAAATTCTGGGATTAAAATTTTTTTGTCATTTAAAAAACAAACATTTTGCACTAGATGCCTCTACATTTATTCAGCCACAGACGTCGCAACAAACTAGAAATCGCCATGCTGCATCCTCCCCGATAACATGATTCCAGACACGTACCAACACATTTAAGTCCGCCTATTTTTCATAGAACCATTGCAGACTGGAATGCCCTGCCGTTTGAGTCGGTACAACACAATGAATAGCTCGACTTCATCACACCATAACCCTAAGCAATATCCCTTTCTTGGTTCGTATGTACAGGAACATGCGTGCACAAGTAATCCCAGCCGTTTAGAAGTATGTGTAAACGTAATAATACCCCTATTGCTGTGCCATGTGTTATATTGCGACTGTGTATTCATGTAAATACCTTTATGTACATATTTATTCTGCCCACGAATCGCTACTAATTTATGCGATGAAAATGCTGTTGATTATGAATGATATATGTACACTTGTTTGCATGAGAGTATTAATTTTGTGTGTACATTGTGTGCATAGACTACTGATTGATTGTGAATTTTTTTTCTTGACAAGTGCTTGTTTCCACTCCTGCGAGGGCTCTAATATGAGCCTGCAGTATTCTGTAAGTAAATAAATAAATAATATGTGGATCGGCTGCCCCGGTCGAACAGCGACAGCGCATGTTTTTTGCTTTGTGACCATCATCAATAAGAGAATCCATAGTAGAACTCGCTTGGTGCCACGATCGCTAAACAAATTTAGTGCTCAAAAGTACTACACACAACGTAGAATTCAAATGTTACCCTTTAGTTCTGTAGAAAAGAGCCCTTTTTCACAAAAAATAGTGGCTCTCTTCGCTTTAAATTTTGAGCTTACTATGGTGCCTTTAGCCGATTTTTCGGCGTCCTCGAGGGCAGATTTGAACAGAGCCACTAAGGTTCTTTTTTTAGCTGTCGATTTCTTTGTTACTGTTCGGCGATAGGTGGAACTTGAGACTTTCTGAGGCCTGGTTTAATGGGTCAGAGTTGTCTGTGTGGCTATGCTAGAAGAAGGCCACATCAGCAGCTTCGTTCTGTCGATGGAAGCAGGGGGTTTTGGTTACGAAGGCTGTGACGCCAAAACTCCGTCGCATGACCATTGACTTCTACGACGCTCTGGTGGGGCTCCTCACAGATGCTGTAACTACCTGCGGTAGTTCCAGACGCACTAACAGCAGTCCCCCTTGACTGATGTGAGGGTGCTAACACTCCCTGTAAAGTCCTTTGCACCTTGTGGCGCACATGTTTCGCGCATAGGCTGCATTTAGGGTTCGCAACTATCGAGTGATAGATAGCATAGTGTTTGCAAGCGTTTCTCACCGTTATCATCATCATGGTTAGCACGGTAGCGTCGGCAGTGACACCTGGCGGCGATCTTGGCTGGCAGCATATGAGACGTGAGCGGTTCTCTTTGGCGAGTGGTGGCTGGCGCAAACCGTCGCTCCCGTGGCAGGTTCGTGGGGACGGCGCTGCGAGCTGTTTCCCATGGGCCCTTGTGGTGATCGAGCGCCAGCGACGCCACCTTTCGCATCACCTTGTTTGTTGTTAGGTTGATTAGGTGTATTAAAGTATTGTGTAAGGTTGTTTTAGCCTGTTGATCAGAACTGATGTATTTTGATTCGGCTGGCAATATTGCCATTCCAAAAGTAATTAAATAAATGTGTTTGAGTTTCGTCTGACCGCATCTACTGTGTCTGTTCATTCCGAGAGCATATGCTTCATTCGAGACTCCCCACCGTCCACCAGCAGCAATCTCTGGGATGTCATGACATCACTTCGAGCAGAGACAGAGTTCGCACCTAACAGATAAAGACACCTTGCCAGGTCAAAGACACTAACCAAGAACAGGCTTAAGCCAATGTGGCTCTCCATTCCACATCGGAGTGGTGATTTGAACGGGATCGTCAGCTACATCGGTCGTGGACCCACACTACAACATTTAGACGTTCAGCAATTGATGGAACATAATAAAAGTGCTTGAACATACTTCTAAAATAGAAGTCTTCCATTTGGGCTACGACCCGACAGCAAGGTCAAAGTGCCCAGACTCTAGTTAGGGACTCGAGTCAAATTTAGCAACTATAATGGAATTGTATTAGTCCATTTTTGTATATTTGCTTTGTGCATTTTTTGTAAGGTTTTTTCAGAGTTTTGGTTTTTGGAGTGTTCGATTTTCTCGCTTTTTCTTTCCGTGATTGTAGTTCAATTATGTTTATTGTGCCTCATAGCGTCCTTTCAATCCATCGTCAAAGAAACGCCCCCGAGATCTGTGAATATGCGCAAGTATCCGCCACATGGTTTCATTCTTGTTCATGTTTATCTGTGTGCACATGACACATCCTGTAGAAAACTATGTGTTTTTCTAATAAACTTATTAGTTGCAAGCCAGTGCTTGCACCCCTGTTTCATAGTTTTTTTTTCTGTATGTTGTCATACTGTTTTTCAGATAAACAAATTTTGTGTAGTCCTGGCAACTTACAACTACCTTACAATTCCATGCAGTTGTTCTTGTAAGGACACTTGGTCTGGTGACCACTGCCAATGGCACCAGTGTCATGTTATGTATATATAAACATATGTACATAGGAAAAAACGAATTGTTGTGTTGGCTACTTGACCAATCCTTATTCAGGGGCAACACACACTACGACTACAGGACCATACTACAAACGACGGATGTTATATATTATCCTCAAGTCATATTTCTTCAAATCAAAATTAGCGCATAATCTACACCATAACTTGAGCTCCAACATGTTTTTTTTTTTGCATATTACATCCAAGAAAACGTGTTAGTTTTTTATGTAGCTGAATGCATCTTTGCTATCTAGAGTTCAATAAGAAATAATGCACACACTTGTCAGGATAAGAAGGCAAGCCAAAATCATCCGATTTTCCCTACTTTCGTGGTCTATACTTAAAATTCCGCAACAAACCTTTTCACTTATCCCGTCAATTTCATTGTAATGAGGCTTGACTGTACTAACAAGCAAACACAATTCAATAAAACTTGCTTCTGATCAAGTATGTTCACAATTCTGCCAGAGAAATAAAATATGCAAGATCAGACAAACGTAAGTCTATGCATACAGGTACAAACTTTAGCTTTACTATTTCACACAAAATAAGTGCACGATGACACGTCTGCACAGGCTATTATTAGCTGCGTATGTTGGCTCCCCATCCTTGAAGATATCTCAGCTATGAGTAGCTAAACAAGCAGTTCAATAAATCTGCCAGAACAATCAGCAAGCAAGTTAAGCTACTCACTTTGCCGGGAATTCCGAACCAAGAGGTATCTGAAAGTGTCGCAAGAGTGCAATGAAATCCCGTGCATCCTGCTGCAGGCGGGTGAAGCTGCTGGCCATTTCATCGAAATAGAGCGTCTCCCCAAGACACTCCAGCACTCGTTCACGTACTGATGATGGGCACAGATGGTCCTGCATCAAATTCCCCCACTTTCATTCATCTCATTAGTTCACCGGGACTGGCTGTGCAAACAAGGATGCAAGGAAGAACAAGTCAGGATTCCGAAAGTGCTGACTGGCAGAAAGAAAACAAGGCACTTATCTCCACGTGCCCAAATTGTCAATCCGGCATGCATGGGTGTCTGCATGGAAAATAACTACTCATGCATTCGATTTCTTATGCACGTCAATAATTGGTTGACTCACGCACATTCATTTCATTTCCTTTATTAATACTTTTTGAATGGCTATCACAGGAGTGGAAATAAATCATATTCAAACAAAAATGTGCACAGAAAAAGGGCTACCGGAACACATTGTTTCACAGCATGCGCCGAAATAGATATAAGAAATCTATTATATTTGCAAATTATTCAGTGAAACAAAAGAAGAAAACATCACTGCTGAAAAACTTATTATAAACAACTTATCAGCACACAATGAATATCATAGTTTAATTACAATGTACGTAATTTTCACATGGAATCACATTCTTAATAGATAGAATCAGCAAACACTATGGAGTTTATGGCTTCTGAAAACTCGGTAAGGGATTCAGTTTTCACAACCTGATCTGGACACAAATTCCATTGCTGAATCACCCTAGAGAAGAAACTGTACCTGAAGCAGTCATTATGTGAGGCGATATCTACATAGTGTGTCTTGATGTTTCTTGTGTTTTGATCTCAAAGGACTTGTTATAGCTTACTTTAACATGATTATGAATTATTAAGGAAAGGAATTCTAGCCTTTCAAATTCTGTTCATTTTGGAGTGGTGAGAGCTCTACAAGTTTACATAATTCGGTATTAGTCGGTGGTAATAAGTATGAGCCTAGATCTAAGGAGTTGTATTCTCTCAAATTTTGAACAGTTAGTTTGGCTATAGGGATTCCAAACTACTTTGGCGTATTCGATTATCAGTCTTACCAAGGTTTTATAAGCTAAAGTTTTATTTCAGGAGAGGCACAGTAAAGATTACATCTCGGGCCCTGTAACACTTTGTTAGCCTTGGAACGTTTCTCTATGTTAAAATTCCAGGACAAGTCGGATGTAAATATCAGGCCTAGGTATCTGTACTGATAAAGCTTGAGAGAGTTCGGGACCGTTCATACTGTAAGGGTAACTCAGATTGTTCTTTTTTCTGGAAAAGGGCATAAAAACGTTTTTGTTGGGTAAGCTGCATTTGCCACTGATCGCACCAGTTCTTAATTTTCTGTAAGTTAAGATTAGATTCAGACTGGTTACTTGGTGACTTCATATTTTTGTACAGTATTCAATCATCAGCAAACATTCTTCTTTAGTGTTTGTATATTACATATGTATCCTGCTAATCAAGATATCAGGTGATATGTAGAACCCTTGGTTCACCAAGTGACATATCACTATGCGATAGTAACGAAGTTCCTATTAGTGACAAGGAGTGCACAGTTGCCTTTAATACATCTTTTTTCATCCATACCCTACAAAACACCATTCAAACATTCCGCAAGTCACTTATCTAATTATCAGTAATTGATTTAATAAAAGATGGTATCCCAGGTATCATTAATAACCTCAAGTTATCTAGTGCATGTGGCCCTGATAATATCCACTCCAATATTTTAGAAAATAGAGTGAGGATGTCTCGAAAAACTATGTGTCATATTTTATGCCAGTCATTACTAACTCCCCTCAGACTAGAAAACATTAAAAGTGGTAACAGTACACAAAGTGTCGATAAGAATTCCCCCGTAAAACTATCATCCTATTTCATTGACACGCACTTGTTCCGATATGCTTGAACATCTCATTGCTTCCTACATACATCACCATCTAGAGTTTAATCATGTTTTTTGCAAACCAGCATTGGTTTTTGAAGGGTTTGTCATGTGAGACTCAGTTACTAAAATTTACTACAGACATACATTTTAACATGAATCATAGTTTTCAAACAAATTGAATTTGTCTTGATTTCTCTAAAAGCCTTCGACTGCCCAGTCCACTGCTGCCTAGTTTCCAAATTCTAGGTTCTAAAATTAGATAACTTGATGCTCTTCTGGATCCACAACTTTCAAATAAGCCGTCAACAGTTCACCATCGTTTATAATTCTACCTCATAATTCACATATGACACTTCCAGTGTACCACGAGGTAGTGTGCTAAGATCATTGCTCTTTCACATTTGCATCAATTATCTGCCTAATAACATTTCATTCTACATGTGTGTATTCGGAGATGTTTGTATATTATATCAACCAATTAGAAGCCCCAATGATCATCTTAATTTACAACATGACCTTCAAATCATGTGAGGCCTGGCAAATTTGTGTGAGGCCTGGCAAATGAGACTCAACTCATGTAAATGTAAAATAAAGGCATTCTCACGTAAAACTTCAATCATAACTTTTCGTATTAGAGTTAACCTGCTTGTGAGGAACCTCAATATAACGGATTTATCGATATAACGAAGATTTTCTATTTCCCGCCATTGCTCCGCAGAAGCACAGGTATTTGCGACCTCTATGTAACAAGGGTACAATTGGAGACAACCTCTATCTGACAAATTTTCCCCCAGACAATCTAGGAATTTTTCCCCCAATTTTGGCATTTTGGTACAAGCATGCATCTTCCGCGGGTGCCCTGCCACCGAAAAAGCGTGACGCGGCGACGGCGCGCACAGCGCACAAGGAGAGAGAGAGCTCTCATTATTGCGTGCGGGTGAGCGCAAGGCCGGCAGGCAGGCCTACACTCTACGAGTCGGCGTTGCCGTCGTTTCGCCACTGCGGCAGCACGCGCAGATGTGCCTCCCTACCCCCTACAAACCAAAAAGAAAATACTTCTTCATTGCCAATGACACGCTTTTAGTTAGTGTCACATATGTGGGGCCGCGCTGCATATGGAGGGTTCGTTAATGAATAGTTTTCCGCGGTACCTGTATCTGTGTCCATGTCGTTCACTCTTCGTTTACGATGTCGTGTCAACATGCGTGGTTTCACTGCATACATGCATGGTGTGGCTCCCCAACAACGTTCAGCTTTGCTTTTTTTTTTTTTTTAAATACAGACAGCCGTGTCATCACCACCGAGATGTTGGATTAGGCGCTGATGGAAACTGTGCAAGACCACGGTGCCGACGGATCTTCGGAGGTCAACTCGTCATGCGCTTTCTTCTTGTGCCGTGCCGTGAGTTCGCAGGCTCGTAGCTTTGGCGATTAGCAGATTAGTTCTGGCAACAACACTACAGCACATTGAATGCAATGCAATGAACGCAATAGCAACTTATTCTATGTTACACGAAGTAAGGCTGGCAGCCAACTTTTTCCAATCCGACATCGAGGAACTCCTACAAAACGCTGGTGTGAGCAAGCACAGTTGCTCCAGGAAGAAGCGCTCTTTTCACACAGTCTCTTCACATTGAAAGCACACAGATAATACTTGCTGAGATTTCACGCGCGCCAGCAATCGCGACCACCCTTAAAATCAAAGTTCATTGTTGCTACTGTTTCACAACGCTGTTTCCCAAACAATCAAACACAGATTTAGGGAATTCCAAACTTCACAGTTCTTATCACAATAATATTCACATTCATAATATTTACACTCCCGTTTTGTAATACATTAGAAATGTAGTTTTTTTTTCCAACTCTTGTGTCAAGCTGTGTGCTACCATTGTCTTGTCTCGTTAGTTCTCAGCATCATTATATATCTCTCTTAACTTTAGCACTGCTTTGCAGTCTTCTTTAGTTTAAGCTGTGATGCTTTTGTAAGTGCTAATACTATGTGCATTTCTAAACTTTTTTACGTGACCATTCCACCACTTCTTTTCAACAAGTCAATTTATTTACTTTTTTTTCTGAGCACTCTCAGTATTCTTAGACTGCTATCTGACTACTACCACATGTGTTTTCCTTGCGGGTTACCTAACGTAAGTTTTTGTAAGTGCTAATACTATGTGCATTTCTAAATTTTTTTTTTTACGTGACCATTGCATCACTTATTTCAACAAGTCACATTAATTACTAATTTTTTTCTGAGCACTCTTAGTATTCTTAGACATCTATAAGACCACTACCAGATATGTTTTCCTTGCGGGTGACCTAACGTGTGCCGATGTATGCATCTGCGAAGGCGCGCATCTGTCGTTACACTGGAGTTGTTACGTGCTGCAGTAGGTTGCTTTGTTTTATGTAACGCTCGCAAACCTTGAATTTATCTTAAGGTGTTCGCGCAGCCCGGTGCGTGAAATTCGAGTTGGCACTTTCATTTACTCGCAACACAGGTTTGACTGTTGCAGCCTGCACTCTTGCATTTTGAGAAGTTCTTTAAACTTGAACTGCATTCGAACAAATCCATGTCTGTTCACGGTCGAATCACCGTACCTTATGTGTGCACTGTACAAAAATAGTAGAAAGCTTTAACCACAAGATTAGATTTAGAAACAGGAGCTGTTACTAACTTTCTTGGGTACTTACCATCTTTTGTGACCTTCTTACTACATAGGATTTCAGAAACTTAAAGGTTGCAACGTTTTTTTTGCGCACTGTTCCTAACTTTTTGCCATGCACCTCTTTAACAAGGCAGTATTATGCTAAGTATACATAACATATTCCTTGTAAAAATATTTCATAAATATCCTATGCTACGTTACATTCAGAGCCTAACGTAATTGTAGACTGTTAAAACAAACAGGAAAATTTAAAATATTGTTACGGTGAGATGCCTTTATTTACAGGAAAATGATGAATGCGAAAGTCCAGGGATCTGGCGATCACCGCTCATGCCAACTTCGTTCTCCTCTTCTTCCACGAGTCCCCTCAGTATCGTAGCAATTCCCCCTTTGCAGACGATGCCCACCGGGCGAGTGAGGCTTCGTTGCGATGATGATAGCATTTTAAACGGGCCACATGAACGACGTTGGTCTTGCTTGAGCGGGGGCCAGTTGACAACAGCGAGATATCATGTACGTGACATCGCTGAGACTTTCCAGGACAACAAACGGACCGGTGTAGTTGGCCAGAAACTTTGGCAGAGGCCGCGCTTGCGAAGCGGCGTCCAAAGCCACACCAAATCCCTTTCGCAAACAATACGTGCCGATGACTTCTGTCGTAACGGTTCTTGGAGCGTTTCTGGGAGACGAAAGTTCGAAGACAGGCTATGCGCCGGGCCTCTTCTGCGCGGCAAATGGTTTCGACGAGAGTAGGTTGATCAGTCTCGGGAAAAAAAAGGAAGAATAGTGTCAAGAGCTGTGCGGGGTTGGCGAGCGTAGAGCAGATAAAATGGACTGTATCTCGTTGTTTCGTGCTGTGCAGTGTTGTAGGCAAAAGTTATAAATGGCGAAATCGCGTCCATGTTTTGTGTCCAGAATCTACATACATAGAATGCATGTTGACGAGAGTCCTATTAGTTCGTTCTGTCAAACCATTAGCCTGCTGCGGGTGATACGGGGTAGTGTGACGAAAATGGCACGAAGCAAGACGAAGGAGGTCTTCAACTACATCGGCCACAAATTGCCGCCCGCGATCACTGATGATGACACGGGGGCATCCATGGCGTAATATAACGTGTGACAGCATGAACTGTGAAACTTGAGTGGCCGTTGCCGCAGGAATCGCCGCAGTTTCGACGTAACGTGTGAGGTGGTCAACGCCTACAATAATCCATCAGTTGCCGTTCGTTGATCGCGGAAAAGGGCAGAGCAGGTCAACACCTACGACGTCAAATGGTGAACTCGGGGGTGCTATGGGATGAAGTAGTCTGGCTGGCGGAGTTGTAGGACGCTTGTGGCGTTGACATTGCTCACAGCTCGCAACCTATACAGTCCACTTTACGCATCTTCGGCCAGAAGAAGCGTTCTTGCGTGTGATAAAATGTCCTAGAAAAACCCATATGGCCAGATGTTGGGTCGTCGTGCATTGCTCGAAGTACGTGTTGTCGTAGAGTTGTAGGTACAATTAGAAGTAGGGAGGGCCTACGCCGGAATAATTCTTTTTGTAAAGAACACCATCCTTTACGACGAAACCACGTTGACCGTTCGTTCCGGAAATAAAGAAATAAGCGAGACTGTTGTCATTGCATTGCTCTGCTTGAAAAGTTGTTAGGTCAGGAAACGGAGTATCCACTACAGCCAAATATTCATCAAAGTTGTCAGCGTCGCACTCGGTTGTCGGAAGGGGAAGTCGTGAAAGGCAATCGGCGTTGGAATGACGACGACGGCTCTTGTAACAGACTTCAAAGTCGTGTTCTTGCAATCGTAACGCCCAACGAGCAAGACGACCAGATGGGTCCCGTAGTCCAGTGAGCCAACATAAAGAATGGTGGTCCGTGACAATCGAGAATCGGCATCCATAGATATGAGGGCGAAACTTGTGCACGGCGAATATGACCGCGAGACATTCTTGCTCTGCGACAGTATAGTTTCGCTCTGGTTTAACAGCGACTGGCATAGGCAACGACGTGTTCAGCAGCTCCATGGCATTGGACCAAGACGGCACCGATACCTACACCACTGGCGTCGGTATGAACTTCTGTGGCAGCAGATGGGTCATAGTGGCGAAGTACGGGCCCTGGCGTAAGAACAAACTTCAGTTGCGAAAAAGATGACTCGCATTCCGCTGACCACCGAAAAGGTGCGTTCTTGTTGAGTAGGGACGTCAAAGGGTAAGCGAGGTCGGCGAATCTGGGCACGAAGCGACGGAAGTATGAGCATAGGCCCAAAAAGCTTCGCAACTCTTGTACCGACTGAGGTTGTTTGAAGCTGCTGACTGCAGCGACATTCTGGGGGTCGGGTCGAACACCATGCTTGTCCACCAGGTGACCGAGAACGAGAGTCTCACGGCTGATAAAGTGACACTTCTTAAAGTTCAGGGTGAGCTTAGCTCTCTCAAGGCAGGTCAGAAGAATGTCTAGGTGATGGTTGTGTTCATCGAATGTACGGCCAAAAATTATAATGTCATCCAGGTAGCAAAGACAAACTTCCCACTTTAGTCCACGTACCACAGAGTCCATGAAGCGCTCAAACGTGTCTGGAGCATTGCATAGGCCAAACGGCATTACATTGAATTCAAATAGACCATCTGGGGTTATGAAGGCCGTTTTCTCTTTGTCATTCGGGTGCATGGGGATTGCCAATAACCAGATCTCAAATCCACGGAGGAGAAGTACGATGCCAAATGCAAACAATCGATGACGTCATCAATCCTGGGAAGTGGGTATACATCCTATTTAGTAACAGAGTTGAGCCGTCTGTAATCCACGCAGAATCGCCATGTACCATCCTTCTTTCAAAGAATCACAGGGGCAGCCCAAGGGCTACACGACTGTTGGATGACCCTTTTCTTTAACATTTCTTCTTCCTGTTGAGCAATGACCTTGCGTTCCGCAGATGAGACACGGAATAGTTTCTGCGGATAGGGTGAGCGGATCCTGTGTCAATCCATAATCCAATGGCGGGTACGCGACTCGGGTACAGTTATTGCTCTTCATTCTGCGCAAAGTCAAATATCGGCGTGCTTCGCAAGTACTTCTACCAAAGCTTGACGTTTTCCTGATGATAGCGACTTGTTTACCATACTCAGAAAGTTGGCTTCTGTATGGTACGTTGCACGAATAGGATCTACACTCTCGTCGCTTAAAGATGCAATAAAACTGGTCGCATTTTGTTCAAAGAGGGCGAGTCGCATTCCGCAGGGTAGCATGACAGGTTCATTTTAATAGTTCAACACCCATAAGGCCGATGCCTATCACTGATCGACAGAACACAATGTGGAACGAGCACATTTTTCTTGGCGCAATTGAGAGGAATGGGCTCCACAAGAACATCAAATTTTCTGGCGTCCGAGGCAGAGGCGTCAACGCGTACGGTCTTCATCAAGTTGGGCGGCAAGACAGCATCCTCAATGACGGTTATAGATCCTTCACAGTGCCTAGGATCGTCAGTAAATGCCGATAGCGTAATCTCGCCAGCACCGCAATTGACAGTAGCCCCGCACTCGCGTAGAAAATCGATCCCCAAGATGATTTCATGGGTGGAGCTGGTCAGGACAGCGAATTCAGCCTCGAAGACCTTGTCACCCAAAGTGACACAAACAACACACACCGATCGGGAACAGTGTCTCCCCGCTCACTGCACAAAATGATGCACAACTGCCCAGCGAAACATCACTTTATGTCCTAGCCGCAATTTGAAGTTAAAACTCATCACTGAAACAGCTGCTCCAGTATCTATCAAAGCCATCGTAGGAAGTCCATCAATAAGCACGGGAACCCTATTTTGCGTCATAAAAATGGGTGGAGGCATAGGCGGATGTAGTGAAAAATGTTCGGCGACCTCACCTCCATTGGCCGCACCACCTAGTTTCCCGGAGGTGGGGAGGTGACGTGTCGACCAGGAGATGGGGAACGGAACCGGCGTGTTGTGGGGGGCGTCAAGCTTTGCATGGAAGAAGGCGAGTCGTTGCGTAAATTTTGGTGGAAATTGCATCCTACATGTGTATCACTGTGGGTCGTTTGCTGGAAGCCGTCCCCAACGTACGCGTCCCGCATTAAGCGCATACCACCGCGCCAGCGGTTTCGTCGAGAAGAAGCTGATGATCCCTCGTAGTAGCGCTGCTGGCATGACGCCTTTGACCCCAGAATCGAGCCACATGTCCATTAAAACCGCAGTTATAGCACACAGGGGCCTCACGCACGTCACCAAACCTTCCACGAGGTGCCATGTGCCCATGATCGTCCCACGAAGACACCATTGTAGGTGGTTGGCGGGAGGCGTCCTGGAAACCACGGCAATGATGTAAGTTGTCGGTTGGGGCTCTGGTGCTCTTGATTGGGGCATCATATAGCGTGGCATCAACGACAACACCATTGCGTAGTATGGCGGGAGGTGTTGATAGCAGGTGCCCTCGGCGGGTTGACAGCATCACATCGTCCAAGTTCTTCGCGTACGATTTGCCTGATCATTGAGGCAAGATCACAGGAGGATGTGGAGGGACGTCAACACTTGCAACGGTGGTGACGTTGGCAAATCTACCAATTTGGGAGTGATGCCCCTAGCCTTCAGGATCTCAAACGTGCGGCAGTGTTGTATTACGTCTGCTACAGACGCCAAGGTGTCCTTGCCGATGAGGAAATTATAGACATCCTCAGCGAACCCTTTGAGGAAATGCCCTACCTTGTCATCTTCTTTCATGCATGGGTCTACAGACTTGCACAATTTCAGAATCTCTTCAATGTACGTTGTGCATGTTTCACCGGGGACTTGAGCACGCTGCATCAAAGTTTGCTCAGCGCGCTTCTTCTTCATCAATGGGTCTCCGAAGCAGCTCGCTATTTCTTTCTCAAACGCTTCTCAGATCCGTATTGTTTCTTCGTGGTTTTCAAACCACACGAACGCTGTCCCTTGAAGAAATAATCAAACGTTGGACAACCGGGAGGCCGCATCCCAACAATTGTACTTACTCACACGGTTGAAGTGTTTCAGCCATTCGTCGACATCTTCTCCGACTCTCCCAGAGAAGCTTTGTGGTGCCATGTGTCGGGGCCACGTAGCGCCAGATGAAGAGTGCATGGTGTCGCCGTCAGCAATCGGATCCATAGAGAGCAGTGGTAGACCAGCCAGTCGGCGGCTTCGGCGTAGTTCTTGAGGTAGCGCTTCCGTGATCGTTGGCTTGGGATCGTTCCGCAGTACCCCGCACCTTCCACCGATCTTGTTACGGTGAGATGCCTTTATTTAAAGAAAAAGGATGAATGCGAGAGTCCAGAGATCTGGCCGATCACCGCTCATGCCAACCTTGTTCTCCTCTTCTTCCACGCGTCCCCTCAGTATCGTAGCAATATTTATCTTAAACATAGTCGCCCACCAGATCCAGTTGCGATCCCCAAACTTAGGACAATGCCTAGAAGCACTTACTAACCGAATGTGTCGCTTGAACTTATCGTTGTGTATGAGTGTTGTGCTGAGAGTCGTCAGGGTCTAGCAATTCATGCTGACGCCTTGGGGTGAGTGATGCAAACACGTTATTGGTTTCATACGAAGTTCATTGCCTTTCGCCGCTTTCTTGAGCTGGAAATAATACGCTCCATTACTTTTCATACACTATTTTACGTATTTAGGCTAATCGTAGATGTAATTACTAGTACGTATATCTGACTCCTGACTAAAGGCCATGGTCTACTTTAATATCTATTTACCAAATTACCGCTCCAGAATGCCAACAAATAGGATACAGCCTTAAAAGCAGTGCCTGTCTATTCTTTAGCAGTTAAACTATTCGTGTTTAATTTTCTTGCACTCCCACTGCCTGTGACGTATACGCTCAATGTCGCAATCACATATAAGCAGCCGATTTATTTGCAAAACAGATGCGCGTAACTCGTCATTTGACAGGAAACGTCAAAGTAGGAGTGCGACCACTCGAAATCAGCAAAACTCCAACATTGCGGACACTTTGAAACTAACAATGTCAAATTTGAGCGAGATAGGTAGAAGTTAGGACAGAATAAACGTGCGAAAAGAATGGTCATCCAGGGCACTGAGCTGGCCTAAAATCGCAAGGTCAGAAGTTCTAAAGCGGATGGGGTGTTTTTTTTCTTTTTCTTTTTTTTTTTGAGGGCAAATGGACTTTTAAGCAGGTAAGAAAAGAAGGCCAGGCAAGCTACGTGTCAGGTGAAGTTGACAGCTGCTAGAATGTCAGATGGTATTCTACAGTGCTAAAAAAGTGCGACAGAGCCCTCTACTTGGACATAGTTCAACAGCCTAGTATGGAATGACGAAATTCGGTTCGAATGCAGATGCCGGATCATTCCCAATCGTATATTTACCTAAAATGCATGATGAAGAAATCATTTGAAAGAAAAAAAAAAGAGGTCTTGGGTGCGGCCTCACTGGCGACCAGCTGCTGGTAATGCACTCCCTCACCCGGGCAGGATTGGCCACCCTGTTGCAGTACTTGGCCACTACCTCCTATGGCTACAGCAATTAACCCTTCGCCCTCAGTCCCCAGCGGCTGCGAAGCAACTGTAGAGGCGGGGGTCCAACCTGCGGCGCAGCGGAGGGTGCCAAGTATCTGGGCCTGGACAGAATGCCACTGGAATCTGAACTTGGCCACCTTTAACGCTAGAACGCTACCTAGTGAGGCTAGTCCAGCTGTGCTATTCCAGGAATGAGAGGGTGTTAAATGGGATATAATAGAGCTCAACGAACTTAGGAGGACACATGAGGCTATACTTTGCTGAAAAAACACATCCTATGCTACTGTGGATCAATTGACAGAAAAGGAAATAAGGGTGGGGTTTCTTATACACAAGATCGCTGGCAACTCAGAAGAATACTACAGCATTAGTGAGAGGGTGGCAAGTATCATAATTACATTAACAAAAGTTAAAAGATGCACGTGGTACAGGCCTACGTGCCTACATTGAGCCATGACGATCAGTAAGTTGAACGCTTCTATGAAGACGAAAAATCAGCCCTTAATAAAGTAAAGTCACAGTGTACTATTGTGATGTGCGACTTTGATGCCAAAGTAGGCAAGAAACTGGCCGGAAACCATGCAGTGGGTGAACGTGGCATCAGCTCTAGAAATCCCAGAGGGAGATTATCAGTAGAGGTTGCAGAACGTACTAACTTACTGATCTTGAATAACTTCTTCAGAAACAGCCTAACCGTAAGTGAACGTGGCTAAGTCCTAATGGCGAAACTAAAAATGAAATAGACTTCATTCTGTGAACACACCCAAGTATTGTACAGGACGCAGAAGTAGTTGGCAAGATCCAATGCAGCAACCATAGAATGGTAAGAGCTCGTATTCACCTGATATTAAAAAAAGCAAAGACAAAAACTGATACGCAAGAAGCCAATAAATCAACAAGCGGTAAGAAGGAAAGTACGGGATTTCAGAGTTTTGTTTCAGAATAGATTCGAGGCACCAAACAAGGTAACCGACATTAGCGTTGACACAATGAACAATAATCTTACTAGTATCATCAAAGACTGTACATGGAAGTCGGAGTGGGACAGTGGCACACTATCTCAGGAGTTGACAAATCTTAAGAAACGACAAACCATGAAAGCCACAAATGCAATCCATAAAATAGAGGTACTGGAACTTTCGAAGTTAATCAATAGGGTCAAGGTAGCCAACATCAGAATGTACAACATTGAGAAAATTAAGCAGGCTGTAAAAAGCGGCAGAAGTCTAAAAGCTGTGAAGGCAAACTTGTGCATAGGCAAATATCGGATGTATGCATTAAGAAAAAAGGAAGGCAATATCATTACCAATATGGATAGGATAGTCAAGGTGACGGAGGAGTTCTACAAAGAACCCAAAACAACCAGGATGATACTGTGAGAACAATAATAGCCCAGGCTAATTTCACATCCTACCAGTAAGAAAGGGGAAGTAAGGAAAGTTCTCGAAGGAATGCAAATAGGCAAAGCCGCTGCTGAGATAAAGTATCAACGGACCTCCTGAAAGATGGCAGAGTGTTAGAAAAACAGGCCACTATATGCGAAGTGCCTCTTTACAGGAAGGGTACCAGAATCTTGGAAGAACGCCAACATTAGCTTAATCCATAAGAAAGGAAAACGTCAAGGACTTCAAAAATTACAGGCCGATCAGCTTACTGTCCGTTCTCTACAAACTATTTACAAAAATAATAGATAATAGAATTAAGGCAATATTAGAGTTCAATCAACCAAAGGACCAAGCAGGATTTCGTACAGGCTACTCCACAATAGATCATAATCATTCTGTCAATCATAGAGAAATGTGCGGAATACAACCAACTGCTATACATAGCCTTCATAATTACAAGAAGTCATTTGACTCAGTCGAGACATGAGCAGTAATGCAGGCACTATTGAAACCAGGGTATTGAAAAACCCTACATAAACATACTGGAAGAAATCTACAGAGGATTCACAGCCACCAGAGTGCCCCATAAAAAAAGTGACAGAATCCCAATAAAGAAGGGTGTAAGGTAGGAAGACACGATCTCTCCAATACCATTCACCGCGTGTCTACAGGAGGTTTTCAGGATGATAGATTGGGAAGAGTTAGGGATAAGAGTTAATAGAGAGCATCTTAGTAACCTGCGATTCCCTCATGACATTGTCTTGATGAGTAACTTAGGGGATGGATTACAGCTCATGATTACAGAACTGGGCACGAAAAGTAGAAAAGAAGATCCAAAAATTATTATGCACCAAACTAAAGAAATGGGCAACAGTGGTTTAAGATAGGTGGAAACACGCTGCAAGTTGTAAAGGAATATGTCTACTTAGGACAGGTAATAGCCGCGGAGCCGAACCATGAGACTAAAGTAACCAGAAGAATAGGAATGGGGTGGAACACATTTGGCAAGCACTCTCAAATCATTACAGGTAGATTGCCACTATTCCTCAAGAGGAAGGTATATAACAGCTGCATCTTGCCGGTACTTAGCTATGGAGCAGAAACCTGGAGACTTACAAAGAGGGTTCAGCTTAAATTGAGGACGACATAGTAAGCGGTGGAAACGAAAATGATAGGTGTAACCTTAAGAGACAAGAAGAGAGCAGGGTGGGCCAGGGAACAAGCCCGGGTTAAGGATATCAAGAAGAAATGGACATGAGCCTGGCACGCAGCACATAGACAGGATAACTGCTGGTCATTAAGGTAACTAACTAGATGCCCAGAGAAGGCAAACGCACGAGGGGGAAACAGAAAGCTAGGTGGGCTGATGAGATTAAAAAGTTTGCAGCTATAAAGTGGAAGCAGAAAGCACAAGACCAGGTTGATTGGCGGGCGGTGGGAGTTACTGTACTTCCGACCTCCACTCTACACTCGTTATTGATACCAGTAAGATTATTGTTTATTGTGTCAACGGTAACATAGGTTACCTCGTTTAGAACCTTGAATCAATTCTTAAGCAAAATTATAAATTCCTGTACTTTCCCTCTCACCGCTGGTTCATTAATTGGGTTCTTGCACATCAGTTTTTGTCTTCGCTTTTTTAAATCTAGGTGAATACGAGCGCTTGCCATTCTACGGTCACTACTTCTACAACCTGCACAGTGGCAGGATGTGCACACAAAATGAAGTTTATTTCATTTTTGCTTTCGCCGTTAGGGCTTCGCCACATCCACTTACGGTTAGCTCGTTTTTTGAAGAAGGTATTCAAGATCCGTAAGAAGAAATGAAATGCACTAACAGTTATCCCCACGTGTGGCCAAGTGATAGGTTCACTTGAGCAGGCGCAGCTGTGTCTTTTTTCTTTTACACCAATCTTCAGCATTCCTAGCATCTCGATTTCTATCAGGGCCTGCACGCTGCCTTTAGCAATTAGTACTTACAAACTAGCTCAGCTCTTTGTTATTACATAGTACCACTCAGGGCATTACAGACAGCAGCAGTTGCGTAGAGGCGGAAATGCACACCTGGCAATTTAATTGCCTCTTGACACCAGGTTCGTGAGCACTTAGACCACCTGCATGAGGCCCCCCTAGACCACCCAGAGGTTAAAACGTAGTTGTGTGTTTTGAGGTAGGGGGGGGGGGGGGGGTTGAGCACGAGTCTGCAATGAACACGTAGCCAGCCATGAGAATTTTCCAAAATTATGCCATATTAGCAGAATCAGATGCCTTTCATGATAGAAATGCGGCGATTGCTCCTTAAGCTCCCTCCTAAAAAAAGCTACCCTCCTGCCCCAAAACTGCTTTGTCCTCCTTCTGAAGTGCCCCTCTTGATCTTACCTGGCATATGTCATCACTGAAACATGGTTCGAAACAATGTTACTAGAATTTTACTCAGTTTGAAAGCTTTGCCGGAAAAACGGGCCGCGTGGCGGTCAGGAGAACTAGTAATGCTGCAATATAATTTTACTCCAGTAGCGGCGGCGACGTGCAAGCAGCTACCGCGAATGGTGCGCTGTATTCCCACATCACTTCTCGGACTGTTTTTGGCACTGCAGAGTTTCTTTACGAAAACGCGTTTGTCATGTCATATGTATGTCATATGTTTGTCATGTCAGATGTATGTCGTGTATGTCATAGCAGGGGGGAGCTGATTTGTCTACATTCAAGTACGTGGACTAGCTTTGCGTCAAGCTCCCACAGCAGCGACGACAATTACGACTCCCCGCCTCTAGCAACATGTTTGTTTGTTTAGTTGTTTATTCATTAATTTATTTTCGCCATAAACATGGTTACACAGTGGCGTGGGCCAACAAAAAAGCTGCTGTAAGCAGCTTGAGAATTTTATATATGTAGCCTCCGATTTCTTTTGCCCAGCGTACAGGCTAGCAGACGAACAATTGTAAGCAATTTTGTGGTCCAGCCTTGCACGTTACCTGAAAGAATTCATATTGTAGCACAAATAAAAATAAAAATTATTATTATTATTATTATTATTATTATTATTATTATTATTATATTATCATTACTATATATGTGGTTGCAGTTGGCAAATATGGCAGAAGTGACGCCATTGATTATGTATATGGTGTGACACAATACACAACAGTTACAATCGCAACAAATACATAACTTGGAGGACGCTTGATGAGATTCTACGCTTCTACCTATTAATATTGTGTGGATTGAAGAAATTCCTTTCTACATGAACAAAAGAAGTATAAACATAAGGCCTCGCTCTTTCTGGCTCAACATAATATTAATGAGAGCTTATACTACATGAAATTCATTTTTTTTTTTCAAATGAGTTTTGAACATTGGTGTGCCTCTGTAGCCTAACACCTGATTGCCATGTAGACAGCCTGAGATCGATTCTCACTCGTACTGAAGTGTTTTTCTTTATTGGCAGGTTTCTTGATTTTTTTTTCTTTGTCATAGACATGATGATGTCTTCTCGCTCACAAGTGGAGACAGTGACAGCGACGCCAACACCATAATTTCAGTGAAACAAGCTGGTTGAAGCTATCACAATCAATAATATACAAAGCATAAAAATTATGAATATAAGTATAGTTGAATAGACAGTCGTTTATCCAACAATTTAATTTGAGAGCATAATGAAAGCACCCACTGAAAGGTAGTTCTAACGTCCAAAAAATAACCCGACAGAGTGACCAGACAATAGAAAAGTTTGAGAACATGTTACTTTTAAATCAGCCATAATAAAGTGAATCACTTGCATACCATCATTTAGTCTTGAATGGGGTATAAACCAATTAATGTTGACCGTAACAGACCTCCAAAGAAATCCGGTGAAATTCAAAAAGTGATACCAAGCTTTGTGTCACACAGATAGAAAGCTCACTGCCAAACTCAAGATCTATGGCGTTCAATGTGAGAATGACAGTATCATAACGCACCACATCACGCTTTGCTGGACCCGTTTTGATATTCCGTGGAAAGTAAGAGCTCGCACCCGGTACCCATCTGCGTTGTTCCAAAATATTCTACCCCATATATTGAAGCCAAATGTTCATAACCAAGGCGCCGATCCCCCCCCCTCCCCCCAATGCATGGCGCCCCTCGACGAGCAACACTTTCATTACTTTGTTGCATCACAGTGACATTTGATCGATTGTCCACTGTCTGGCTACCTTAAAGTCAGTGGATATTTTTGCTTTAAAAAATTTCTCTTGTTAAGCAACACAAACGTATGTAGGCAGTTGTGTTTTGCCGGTGACCAGGTTTTGTTAGATTTTCTCCATGTTACAGCAATAGATAATGTTACTAGCAACTTATTTATTAAATTATACGATGGACCGTGCTCAGCAAACAAGATGGCGATAGTTCATCAACATCCAGCAACCGACGTCGTCTTTTTCTTTCATGCAGCAAGGCTGTGGCGGCTGTTGTGTATCATAACCCCCAGCGGTAGAAGCACCGTCTTGGTGCTTGAACTACTCGCATGCGATAGAAGGAGGGTGTAGAAAACAGATTGAAGATGGAGCTCGGAGGCGAGAAAGAAGAAGTAGCCAGGGACACGCTCTGCATTTTTTTTTATTTTCCTGTTCTGTCAACAATAAACCGAAGACGTATCGGTTCTGCGGTCTCTCTGGTCCTTCTGAAACATGGTGCCGTGACCAGGAAGATTTGAAGACAGACGCACAGACTTCAACCCCATTCGCAACAACGAGTTGAAGAACGAAGCAGCGGCGTCTGGCTCAAGGACGAACTGTCGAGAGAAGGACCACGATTGACGACTGTTGGCGACGCACAAAACAGGCAATGCTCTTTCAACACGTTTTAAGCATGAATAAAGAGGTCCTATCGAAGAAGCGGAAGACGCTTTGAGCAAATGTGACGACGCTTACGAGCGAAATCGATAAGAAGATAGAAGAAGACGCTGATCGAGCGCAACTTATGACGCTTCTGAACCAGATGAAGAGCGTGTCACAGACGCTAAGACAAGTTAACGAACAGATAGAACCGTTCATTGAAGAAAACGACGCGGAGGCAGAATTTGAAAGAGTTTTGCATTATGATGAAGATCGTCGCTGCAAAGACAAAAAAGAGGAGCGATTACGCAAGTTAGAATAAGCGACGCAACTGACTACGAGAATAGTAACAGAACAGGTGAGTTCAGTGCAAGGTACTAACCAAATCTCAGAGACGCAAGAGCTTGTAAGTTGCCACGCCTTGAAATGATCAAGTTTAATGGGGAAAAAACAGCATGGCCAAGGTTTTGGCATCAGTTCGAGACATCGGTGCATAACAGAGCGACCATGCCAAAGAATCAAAAATTTAATTACCTTCTGGCGTCTCTGAGCAGGGAGGCTGTGTCCCTCATAGAAGGTTTGCAGTTTTCTAATCAAAATTACGAGCATGCAGTCGCTCTTTTGAAAGAAACCTTCGGACGAGAAGATGATTTAAAAGAGACATACATAAAAGAGCTTGCAAACTTGAAAGCAGTGAAGAGTCCTAAAAATGTAGATGGGTTGAAGAAACTCTTCTAAAAGTTGCAAGTGAATACACGAGCATTGCAGTCATTAGGAGTGGAAATGAGTAGTTACGCCACAGTGATAGCTCCTGTTGTAAAATCTGCGCTACCGGTGGATATGAGGATTGAGATGAAGATAAAGGAGTTAAAGAAAGGTGACAACAGACCAGCAACTACGGAATCGACTCAGCGTCAAGAGACAGCACGAGCAGTTTGAAAGAAATTATGGAGTTTTTAAACATATATACGCAGCAGAGAAGAAACTCGAGAGGAAAAATACGACGTTACCTAGTCACTGCACAGTATGAGGCGGACTAGAACATCTGCGCTTCAAAGCACCACGATAAAAAAATGCATCTTTTGTGAGATGACTGGACACTACACGGAAGATTGCAGAAGAAGCATTAGTATGCAATAGAAGAAAGAAGCCTTGCAACGGGAACGAAGTTGCTTCAGATGCACCAGACCTCACCACACGGCGAAGATATGCTGCGCTAATACGCTGCAAAACATGCAAGGGAAGGCACGCGACATCCATGTGTCGACCACGTACGCCTGCAGGAAAGTCAGCACAGCAGCAAAGCGGTAATGATGTTGAGCGAGTGCGTAAAAGCGCGCAACCTGACCGGTTAGACACCAGCAAGTCCTGCAACATGCACACACAGCAGTCTGATGAACACAAGTGCATACTACTGCAGACAGCCTTTTCGTGGACGAAGGGAGAAGACAGCGGGTGCTACGCACGAATTTGCTGGACAACGGGAGTCAGAGGACATTCATCCTCAAAAGATTGTCAAGAAAACTAGCGTGCAAGGTAAAAAGATCCAAAGGATACTGTAGGATCATTTGGAGGAGGAGAGATGAAACTAGACATGAAAGTCATCGAGGTCAGCGTGAGGAAGGATCCCATCTCGGAGCCAGTCACGATTGAGGCACTGGAGATAGAAGTTATATCCTGTGACGTCCTACCATCGCCACCGTTGACAATACACGAAAGAGCAAGAGCGATGGAATTGTTTGGCTGATGACAACGAGAAGACGGAGAAAGAAAGAAAAATATGGAAACTTCTATATTAATTGGAGCAGATTATTACTGGACTGTAGTCACTGGTCGCATTCGCGAGATCCATCCAATAGTAATGGCACTAGAAACATATTGGGATGGACGGTCCAAGGTCCTGTAGGACTTCATTGTATGCCGATGAAATCATCAACGGTTATGGTACTCAAGGTCAGTGCCAAGTCGGACACGACTGTGGACGAACTGCAGAATTCTGGGACTTGGAAAACATGGGCATCAAGGGGAAACCAGCAACAAAGATGAACGATGAACTTGTGCTAGACTACGTCCGACAAACAATGGAGTTCAAGGCAGGAAGATACCAAGTGCGCTTACCATGGAAGGAAAACGTGACATTGGACGACAACAACACCATTGCAGAGAAGAGGCTTATCCAGGTGACCAAAAAATTATGCAAGGATAAAGATGAACTCCTAGCCTGACAAAGCTATTCGAGAGTGCTTTCAGCAAGAAATAGCAGAAAACGTCGAAGAAGATGCTGGATCCGATATACAGAACAAATTTGTATACTACATGCCACATCAAGCAGTAATTAAGAAGAACCGAACAACGACAAAAATACGGATCGTCTTTGACGCATGTCAAGCCAGAATCCAGGTGAATCCTTGAATGACAACTTGGAAAAAGGGCCAAACCTAAACCCCGACATCACAAGCTTGCTGATGAACTTTCGACATCACAAGATCGCCATGTCAGCCGACGTGGAAAAAGCATTCTTGCAGATCAAGATACATGAAAATGACCGAGACGCACTCTGATTTATGTGGTGGTAAAGAATACCCAGCGAAGATATACGAACCTCGAAGATAAAAACGTGGAGGAGGACGAGGGTTACTTTCGGAACTACACCAAGTAGTTTTCTTCTAGCGGCCACGATTCATCGACATTTGGATAAATTCGAAGAAAAATATCCTGCAGTTGTGGCGCAACTCCGGAAAGGAATCTACGTCGATGACGTTTACTATGAGCCGACGAATACTCGACATCGACAAAGATATACAAAGAAGCACGAGATATTTTTCGCTATGCAGGAATGAATTTAAGAAAATGGATTTCAAATGACGCCGACCTAAGAAAACTCTTTGATGAAGAAGGAAGATCTGGATCGAGGGATAAGAAAAGAGGGACAAATCAAGATTTTGGGACTGAAATGGAATTTCGTAGACGACGTGTTGACCTTTCCCGACACTACATGGCGAAATGACAAGGACATGAGACAACTCTCAGAAAGAAAAGTTTTGCAGGACACGGCAAAGCTATATGACCCTTTAGGTTTTTTGACACCATTTTCAGTCAGAGCAAAATATTGCTGCAAAAAATTTGGATGGATAAACTGAAATGGGTTGACTCATTACCAAGCCAGCATAGATCAGCTTGGAAGGACTGGTCGGAGGAGCTTCAGCACTTAGATGACTTCACCGTTAACAGATGCTATGACAACAGACAAGCAAGTGAAAGCATCGACTCTACACGTGTTCTCCGATGCGAGTCCAATGGATAACAGAATACTCCGATGGAAGCAATGAAGCCAATTTAATCATTGCAAAGGTAGAGTCGCTCCAATCAAAAAGATCACACTAGCAAGATTGGAGTAGTTGGGGGCCACAATATCAGTCAGATTGGCCAGTCATATAACTGAGAATTTTATCAGGAAACTGAGGTGTGCGAAATTCTGGACTGACTCTCAAATTGTGTTAATGGATAAAGTCAAACAAGATGAAATATCTGTTTGTTCGCAATCGTGCAGCAGAGAAATTAAGAGCAAGTCCAATGAGAGTCAATGGGGTTATGTTAAATGTGATGAAAATCCTGCGGATTTGATGACAAGGGAGATGAAGATGAAACCTTTGCTGGACAGTGAATTATGGTGGAAAGGCCCCACGTGGATCACGAATGAAAACAAAGGCCTGATTATGACATCACGCAAGAATCGGACAGTGATGACAACAAAGACGAAGAAAAGACAGTGGCATGCTTAACTACCACCACGAGCGAAGAAAAGATAATTGATGTGAGCAGATTTGGATCATACAAAAAGCGTTAGAGTTACCGCGTGGGTATGCGTTATATAGGAAACCGACGAAAGAAAGGAAAACAGGTTCGCTGACAGGAGAAGAATTCGACAAGGCAGAGTTTGTGCTGATAAAGCAGGAGCAGAAAACGCTATAAAATGCAGTGACACGAATATATGACAACATGAATCTGTACGGCACGAACATCTTCGAAGATGATCAAGGTGTCCTAAGAGTAAAAGGGAGGCTTCAGTGGAGTGATTTGAGCTTTGATGAGAAGCATCCTATTATTTTACCAAGAGAAAGTCGCTTTTCGGAACTCCTAGTTCTGAACGCGCATCAAGTAACAATGCACAGTGGCATTGCGGCAACACTGACACATCTAAGAACGAAGTTTTGAATGTGCGTGCCCGACAGATGGTGAAATATGTGATAAAGAAATGCAACACATGTAGGAGATTTAATTCTAGACCAATGGCTCAAGAAATTCCACCACTACCAGCCGACATGATAAGACAGACGAGGCCATTCGACACAGTTGGCATAGACTGCTGGACAGCTAAATGCTCGAGAGGAGAAAGGCGAAAAAATTACAAAGTTTTACATTGTGATATTTATGTGTGCAGTAACAAGAGCCATACAACTGGAGTTGGTCAAGAGGATGTCATCAGAAGCGTTTAGACAAGCATTCCGAAGATTCGTAGCTAGAAGAGGATTGTGTACGACTATTTACAGTGATAATGCAAGAGCATTAAAGAAATCTGAGAAAGAGATGCACAAGATATTAAAGATGGAAGGTGAAAGGGTTCAACAGTATACCAGTAACCTGAAAATAAAATGGATGTTTATTGTAGAGTTAGCTCCATGGTGGGGAGGATTTCATGAAAGACTGATCAGAAGTTTAAGACATCCATGGCAAAAACTATAGGTGCTCGACTTTTGGATGAAGATGAACTACGGACTGCGGTTGTTGAAGCAGAAGGAGTACTTAACAACCGGCCTCTTACTTATGTGTATGACGATCCTAACGAGCCACAACCCATCCACCGGCGGACGTTATAGGAGGCAGGCAAGCAATGAACAACAGCAGAAAGAAAACAGACTCGGAGAATACAGTTTGCTGAATTACTGGAGTGCAAGAAAACGGGCAATGATAACATGGTGGACCAGATGAAAAAAGGAGTACCTGAGGGAGCTTAAGTGTGCCAGCAGAAAAACAGAGCGTCACACAAATGTACAAGAAGGAGATGTACTTCTGCTTGGAGAAGCGCGAAAAAGAACTCAATGGAAACTCTGCAAGGTCGAAAAGATTTTCCCAGGCAAGGATGGACTAGTGAGAACATGCTTGCTTCGTACACCTGAAGGAAAATTAGTCAAGAGGCCAATTCGACTGTTGTATTCGCTCGAAGCTGACGTTGATGACGTTGGATCGGCTGGAACGATCTCGTATGTAACGTCAGTCACCTGGCGAACGACGCGGTATGGTCCAGTGTAGCATGACAGCAGTTTTTCAGAAAGACATACACGACGAGTGGGGGGACCAGAGAAGGACAAGTGAACCCGGTGAAAAGTACACGTTTCGATGATGGGAATCGTAGAGCTGTCTTTGGTGCTCCTGTGAGGCCTGCAGGCGGCTGCGGGCGAGTTGGAGTGCGTGGTCGGCTCGCGCGATGGCTTGGCCGGCATACTCAGTGACCGAGGGCAGCAAGGTGTCAAATGGTAGGGCGGGTTCTCGGCCGTGTCGAAGATAGAATGGGGAACAGCCGGCAGTGTCGTGACGTGACGAATTATATGCGAACATCACAAATGGCAAATGAACGTCCCAGTCATGGTGGTCGACTGCCTTGTATTCAGAAAGCATGTCGGTTATGGTGCAGTTGAGGCGCTCCGTAAGACCGTTCGTTTGTGGATGGTACGAAGAGGCAAACTTGCGCAGGATTTCATCAACGACAGCTGATAGGAAGGTCGGGCCTCAGTCAGTGAAAAGTAGGCGTGGAGCTACATGTAACTAAAAAATATATACCAGAAAGTCTGCCACATCGGTTACACAGCTCAGCAGAAGTGCTCGTGTGATAGCGTAGCGTGTCACATAGTCAATGGCGACAGCAATCTATTTGTTGCCTGAGCTGGAGATCAGGAATGAACCAAGTAGGTCGAGGCCCACTCGAAAAAAAGGGTCATTGGGAATGTCAATCGGCTGGAAGAACCCAGCTGGTAGGGAGGATGGCTTTTTGCGGCGCTGGCAGGGCTCACAAGCGGCGACGTAGCGTAGAACGAAACTGGCAAGCCAAAAGAAATGACGATGTACACGGTCGTATGTGCGAGACGCCCAAGTGGCCCGCCACAGCGTCAAGAACTTGGTTGAGGATAGTCACACGAAGATGTGCTGGTATGACGAGAGTAAGTCATGGCCATATGGATCGAGGTTACAGCGATTCAGGATCCCGTCTTTGACCAGGAACATTTGTAAAGATGCGTCGCAAGGCATTGACTCAAGCTTGTCAATGATGGTTTGCAGGGAAGCATCCCGGCGTTGTTCGTGGCCAAGGTTGAGTAGCTGCGTCACAGACAGAAGGTCTGGAAAGGTGTCAGTATGGGCAGCTTCTTCCACAGGGTAGCGTGATAAACAATCCGCATCTTGATGCAACCGCCCTGTTTTGTTCGTTACGGTGAACGTGTATTTTTGTAAAAGTAGGGACCAACGAGCGAGGTGTCCTGTGGGATCCTTGAATAAGGCCAGCCAGCAGAGCGCGTGGTGATTGGTGACCACTCGGAATGAACGCCCGTATAAGTATGGGCGAAACTTGGCAACTGCCCACACAAGAGCGAAACACTCACGCTCCGTGATTGAATAGTTGCGCTTGGCGGTAGATAGCAGTCGGCTTGCATATGCTATAACATGATCATGTCCGCCTTGGTGTTGCATTAGCATTGCTCCTATACCGTGCCCCCTAGTGTCAGTGCGAACCTCAGTTGAAGCTGATGAATGAAAATAAGTTAAAATCAGCAGTGTGTAAGGAGGGTCATGAGCTAGGAAAAGAATGAGGCTTGATCAGCACCTCAGTAAAACAGGGCGTCCTCCTTCAGGAGGTTTGTGAGTGGGTGTGCAATGATCGCGAAGTCCTTAACAAAGCGTCGAATATACGAGCACAAGCCCACAAAACTGCGAACATCCTTTGTTGACTTCGGAACAGGAAAGTCCGTGACGGCGCGAATTTTCTTGGGATCCGGGTGGACTCCCGAGGCATCGACAAGGTGGCCAAGTACGACAAGTACGGTTATTTGACGACGAGCGAAATGGCATTTCGAAGAGTTCAATTGAAGTCCAGCTCGACGAAAAATTTCAAAACAATCAAGATGGGAGTCGAATGTGGGCGAGAAAATGATAACGTCGTCTAAATAACATAAGCAGGTTGACCATTTAAACCCTTGGAGCAATGCGTCCATCATTCTTTCAAATGTGGCCGGCGCATTGCAGAACTTTGAAGTGATAAAGACCATCAGGAGTGACGAATGCGGTCTTCTTACAGTCTATTTCACCTAGAGCGATCTGCCAATAGACAGATCGAAGACAGATTGGAAAAATACGTAGCATCGTAAAGGCAGTCTAAGGCATCGCCGATTCTAGGCAACGAAAAAACATCTTTCTTCCGAGTATTGTTGGGATACCGATAATCTACACAAAAGCGCCATGTTCCATCCTTCTTTCTGATCAGGACAGGAGAAGCCCAGAGCTACACGAGAGCTCGATTATGTCTTTTGCAAGCATCTTTTCGACTTCCTGTTGTATGACTCTGCGTTCCGACGTAGAAACACGGTATGGACGTCGGTGAATGGGACTAGCATCACCAGTATTGATGCGATGAGTAACGACACTTGTTCGGCTTAAGGCCGTGCTGGCGAAGTAAAAAATGTCGCTATAGGACTCCAGGAGATGACGAAGGGCTTCCGCTTGATCAGGAGCGAGGTCTGATGGTACCATGCGGCCAACGTCGACGTCCGATGAACGTGATAGAGTTGGGTCATGGTCTGAGGTGCAGCAATTATCCACTCTGAAGGGCTCAATTGTATGGTCTTGTGGGGCAGTAATTTTGGCCAGGGAGATACCTTTGGGAAGAATCTGGGCAGTGAGGGCAAAATCGACAATAGGAAGGCGTGTGCTATTTTCAACAATTGTCAAAATCGTGTGCAGAACAGCGGGGCCTTGCGTAAACATCACGGCAAGAATTGGTGCCACCATGTAATCACTGTCAGGTACAGGTGGCGTAGAGAAGAGGTCGATGTGTGTAACACAGTTAAGCGGAAGGCGTACGAAATCAATGCAGCAAAAGCAAATTTGGGGTGGGTTGGTCGGATCGGAAAGTAGAGGCATCTCAAGGCCATGACAGCCGGCTGAACAATCTATAAGGGCCGAGTGAGCGGTTAGAAAATCCATACCAAGAATTAGATCATAAGGGCAATTTTCTATAACAGTGAAAAGAATCACAGTGCTTCTATCGGCGATAGTCACAGGGCAGAGCACATGCCAATAATGGTGGCAGTTACCCCGTCGGCGACTCGAACGGCACGGTTCAAGGCGGGTGTGACTACTTTCTTTAGGCGGCGACGAAGAGCAGCACTCATTATGAACACATGCGTGCCGGTATCGATCAACGCGCGCACAGGTACAATTGTCTAAAGTAATGTTCAACAGATTCCGGTTGGTCGGTAATGTTACACGAGGATTTCTTGCAGAGGTCGTCGTCAATGCAGCTCCACCTCCAGAAGCTGCACTGCCTAGTTTTCCGATCAGGGGCGCTGCGAATAGGTCGGAGAGGCAGGACGGCGTTGTGGGGACCAATGAGAATGAGGGCGAGCAGGGGATGGTGAGCGGGCGTAGCGAGGCCTCGTCAGAGGTGCAGCAGAATTAGAGGATGTGGTCGACATAGTGGAATCAAAATCAAATGCTGAGGACGACTGGTAGACAGAATTGGCCTGGGTAGGAGGCCCGTAGTGTGCCGGCGGAGCCCAGTGATTGCGGCAGTGGTGAGCAATATGACCGACGCGTCGGCATTTGAAGCATAGAGGCTTGTCATCCAGTGTACGCCATTTGGACAAATTACGCTGTCAAGAGTAGTTGGAACCAAAGCGAGGAGCGGAGGGAAGACAATAAAAAGGCTCGGCAGAGTATACTGGTTGAACGGGGTGTAGGCCGACGTTCGATAATTCTTGACGAACGACGGCTTGTATCAGTGAGATCGTGGTCGATGAAGGATCAGGCGTTGGGAATGGAGCGACTACTAGTTGAGCTGTCTCGACCTCGCGACTGATGCGGGTGAGGTTGTCACATCGGGGAACTTGGCGGACGCCGTCATCGCAAGAGGAATTGGCAGCTGTGTTCGGCAGGCACCTGATGCTGTGGGTGACGCGGCGGGCTTTAGCGTGTTCTAGACGGCGGCATTCTGTCAGGATCGTGTCGATGCTCGTGACATTATTAAAAACCAGCAGGTTGAAGGCATCGTCAGCAGTCGTTTTGAGGACAGCGCATGCTGGTCGACCGGCATGCGCCAGTCGAGCTTGCTACAAAGCGCCAAGACGTCAAGAATGTATGAGACGTACGATTCAGTAGAAGTCTGGGCGCGAGTGGCGAGAGTCTTCTTGGCAGCGCGCTGACGACCAGATGAATCGCCGAAAAGATCACGGGTCTTCGTTTGCAGAGATCCCAGCTAGTGATTTCGGCTTCATTGATTTCGAACCATGTCGGTGGTGTGCCGTCGAGGTAGAACACAACATTGGCGAGCATGAGCGGTGGGTAGCACCGACACGCTCATACCGGTGTAGCCAGTAGTCAACGTCGATGGTACCGTCAGCGGAGAAGTGCCAGGATTCCGCAGGGGTGGCAGGGTGACGTAGGTTGTGGACTCGGCTGAAGAGGATGGTGGTGATGAGGCACTGGCAGTTGAAGTAGTCAAAGAGTCCCCGGTGTTGCGACCGCTGCGCGATTCCATCGAGGCACTGGAGTCATCCACCTCCACCAATAATGTCACGAGTAACTTATTAATTAAATCATATACGATGAACCGTGCTCGGCGAACAAGATGGCGACAGTTCATCATTAATCAGCAACCGACGTCGTCTTTCTCTTTCATGAAGCAAGACTGTGGCCGTTGTGTATCAATATTTTCGCAATAGCAGTGTTCTCATTTCTCAACCTTAGAGCAGGCAACGGTGGCACATGTCAGAGTCACTTCTCGGTGCAGCAAAGTGCACTAGGAACTAGCACACTATGAGTGCACTGTATTTGTGGATAGCTTCGTAAAAAATTGAATAAGTGACAACGTGCAAAGATGGCCTCTATAATCTCGCACAAGTACCTCTGGAGCAGGTGCACCCAAACGAAATCAAAGTGCACTCACTCATTCAGATTAGGTGTTTTCAAGGCTGCTTATACCATCCCTTATGCGGCCTCGTTTTCACATTAAAAGCAATTAGGAAAACTGTCAAGAGGGTTTCCACAAATACCCTAGGTTGGTGACCTCTTTCGGATTGTGCTTGAAAAGTTGGAATGGTTGCCACTGCATCTTTTATGTTATACCACTCATCATGAGAACGTGAGAGAATGTTTTATATTGTGATGAGAATATCCATTGTTTTTTAAAGAAAGCAATCTTCTAGAAGCTTTCTGAAAAGGTTTTTGCCTAACCTTTCAGCCGTGTTACAGCCACTCAATAGTTTGTTGGCATCGGGAACACAACGGCGCTGGGAAACTGGGAAAGAGCTGGCATTTCGGAGAAGCAAGGAGCTATTGGCATCTGCTGCAATAGTCGCACACTTTGACCCAGGAAAGCCAACAGTGCTTGTCACTGATGCATCTCCCTTCGGTATGGAGCAGTACAGGCGCAACGAGAGTCATCTGGAGAAGAGCACTCCATTGATTTGCTTCTCGGAGCCTG
Organism: Rhipicephalus microplus; assembly: GCF_013339725.1. Classification (NCBI taxonomy): domain Eukaryota; kingdom Metazoa; phylum Arthropoda; class Arachnida; order Ixodida; family Ixodidae; genus Rhipicephalus; species Rhipicephalus microplus. The sequence goes on from NC_051165.1 coordinate 241,893,543, forward strand.
GAAACTGCGGAGAAAAACTACAGCCAATTAGATAAGGAGCTTAACTTTGTATTTGGTGTTACAAAGTTCAGGCAGTATGGGACCAGCATTTAGAGGCCGTCACAAATCACAAACCACTGCTTGGCCTGCTCGCGGCAGACAAACCAGTTCCCGAATCCTTATCTCTGAGAGTGCCAAGGTGGGCCTTGCTGTTGTTGGGGTACAGTTACGACCTGAAGTATAGGCTGGGTTCACAAACTGCACATGCCGATGGGTTAAGCCAGCTACCTCTGCCAAGTGCCGATTTTGTTGTTGACTATCCTGCCAAAGTGCTAATGCTGGAAGGAGTATACCCAGGGGTGCTGTCGACAAATGCTGTTGCAGCAGCCACCTCAAGAGACCACCCAGTGCTATCGCAAGTAAGAGCAGCATTGTGGTCAGGCTGCCAGATACACCTAGGGTCAGAGAGAAGACCCTACGAGATGCACTTTCAGGAGATGAGTGTGCAAGAAAACTGCCTAAATTGGGGCAACAGGCTCATTGTTCAGAAATCCTTAAGAGGGGAGGTCCTCCTGTTGCTGCATGAGAGTCATCCATGACTATCTAAAATGAAGGCAGTAACGCGTAGCCATGTATGGTGGCCTAGATTGAATAACGATATAGCAATAACCATTCAAAGGTGCCATATTTTCCAGGAGCATCATAGAGTGTCACGACCAGAGCCTGTCATGCCCTGGCCGTTTCCAGAGAAACCGTGGTCATGGCTGCATGTGGACTATTGCTGGTCCTTACAGAAACACCTATTTAACGACGATAATTTTTTCAGGGGACCTTCGACGCAAAAATTTTGGTCAGTCTTTTTGTATGTTTGTCTGTTTGTCTATCCTTAATAGTACACTAAATGACACCAAAGTGACCAACTGATACTCCAAACATCCAACCTCATCCGCAGCGCCCTCCAATATTATTGCTCAAGATTCAGCGTTCATACCTGTGTGATTGTCCTTTAAAAAGCAATTATTGCACATATCTGAGGCACCACAACAACACGTCAATATTATGTACAGTAAAACCTCGTTAATTTGAACTCAGTTATTTCCAAATTCCGGTTATTCGAAGGATTTCCATGGTCCCACATTTTGCAATGTAAGATTGAATGGATAATTTAAAGCGGCAGCTGGCACCAGTCCGGTTAATTCGAAAACTTTGTGTGCCATGTGCCAGTTCGATCCCGATTTAGTCGCGAATCCGTGGAACGACGGATAATAATAGCCACATGGCAATGCAACGTATCGATACTAACAAGTGGCAGCTAAAGCACTCCAGCCTCACTACTTCCAGTGCAAAAAACAAAAAAAAGGCCTCGTGGTCAACCGAAACGTGCCCTTGCGGAAAGCGAGTCGTGCTTCACTGGAACACGGCAGTGACACGCGGACAGCTTATTGCATGTTTTCGCAACGTCAGCAAATCATGGTTTACCCATTCTGACTGGAATTGTGAAGAAATTTATAAAGGACAGTTTAGCGGAAATCGCTATGTATGCGAACTTTCGATTGCTCTAGCAATTCGCGCCTTTGCACAGCTTGCGGAGTTCTTGCCAGCAGCACCTACTTTGAAAACCAAGTTCAACAGTTTCAAAGATCATTTTTTTCAGCCAAAATACATTGTCAGCTTCGTCATACAGGCCATTATTAAAGTCATAATTATAATTAAAAAAATGTGCGAATGGTTGCATTATGACGTGCTGTTGAAGCGAGGAGCCGGCGACATGCTCCCCGCATGTCACTACTGTGTAGCTGTGAAGATGTCTTGTTTTCTGCAGGCGTACATTTCAGGCGATCACAACCTCCTTTTTTTTAGTTTCTTTTTTTACCGGTGGCACAAGGCCCAACGTTCCTGCATGTTCACGGTAAAATAAAGACCAGGTGTTGCTGGAAAACACCACCTTTGAAGACATAAGCTAGCCCGCAAAGCAAACGACGAGCTTTGATTACTTTGAATAGTTCCAAATTCTTTGTGTGCCACTTCTTGTATGTTCTGTTAATTCGAAAACCCGCTTAATTCAAAGCTTTCACACGGCCCCAGTGACTTCGAATTAACGAGGTTTTACTGTGTGTATTTTTATTAGAAAAGGCATACATAAGTAATTCTAAGGACCGTAGCGTTTATCACGCTGCGCTGACCATGCAACGCTTCCACAAAAAGACAAGTGTTTCCAACGCTTTGCTAAGACGGCGTGGTAGTGGCACCTACCCTTCGCCTTGCCGTTCTACACCTTATCACATAAGAGATGGGCGCGCACGCTACGGGCTTCATTTTCCGGGATAACTTCCAGGTAGCACTCATGTCTCACGTGTGACGTGGCTTAATGCGCTCGTTCACCTATGCTGCACGCTCGAGGCACTCTAACACAGCGCCTCCAGAATACCATTCACCGATTTTCTTGTGCAGAACATCAAATAAACATTTTGTTCACTCTCTCCAGGCGCAAGGCTATTATCTTTTGAGGACATTTGCACTGTAACATGCAGATACGGGGCCAATTTTCGTTATCGCAGTAGATGCGTTCTCAAAGTGGATCGAAGTATTCCCGGCCTCCACACCCTCGGCTGAAGCAACTATTTCTTGCATGCAAATTATGTTCACAAACCAAGGCCTTCCAGATGTGGTCGTATCGGATAATGGGCCGGCATTTGCCAGTGAGCTCTACTCCGCCGTATTATCCAGCGTTAAACGGTCTGCAGAGCGAGCAGTGCTGACTTCAAAAACAAGTTGCGGAAGGCTGGCCCTAGAGATATTCACACACAAATTGCCCGCATGCTCCTGACTTACAGGTCCGCGCCTTACGAGGTCACAGGTTGGGTTGCTGTCCGTCAAAGCTGTTGTAGGGGTGGAAGCTGAGGACTGCGTTGGAACTGCTACACCCAGACCTCCAGACTACGGTGCATTCATGAGAGCCCTTCTCCACCACAAGACCGGACAACCAACATAGCAGCATTGCGGAAAATTGAGACAGCCGTGAGTCAATGCCACCACCTAAACATATGACAACCTACTGACATCAATGTGCTTATCAACGGCCATAACATTGTTGCTAGGGTTCACAATGAAGCCTATTACTTTGCCATCAATGAAACGTTTGTCACGACATTGAAGTGAGTCAAGACTGTCTGGAAAGACCCTGGAATCTGAATAGCTGGAGGTCTCTTAGTAACGCCTTCAGGAACCTGCACACTCACAGAGCCCAGAGTCACATTTTACAACCACATTTATCCACGAGCTTCGTAATCGCACAGAGTTGCTTGCAGGGACGTACCCAGCCACTCATTTTAGGGGGTCGCTTGAAGCAGTATTGGTGAAGAGAAGGAAGGGGTTTCTCACTTGTTTTCAGTAGTTCACATAATTACAAGGACCCCATCACAGACTACTGTTAATTTATGTGAACAACGACCACAATAAATTGCTCTAATCAGTTTTTATTTGTAATAAATTAGACAAATTAAAACAAATTACCGGCTATCACACTTTAGATATAGGCAAGTTTTGCTGCACTAAACCTTTATTCGTAATGAGAGTGCGTGTCTATTGCCAACATAGGTTGCTCCAGGGTGTTCATCAGGGCAAGTTGATAGAGGATGAAAAACTTCATGCATGCGCTTACATTATTCAGATTTCAGTGAACAAGTAGGGTGCTCACTGAGGCACCGGATTTAAAAAGCAGGTTGGGGTCCACTCTCTTCTCTGTCTTGCCCTGTGGTCACCAAATTCCAGAAAACTCTAAGACACGGACATCGTCGTAATAACGAGCACACACCAGCAAATCAAAAGTTTACGTCTCATTGGCTGCACGGGAAGCTTGAACACTGACGTCTGTAACGATCCTTTTGGGGGGAGGGGGGCTTATTGTTAGCTTTGTTGGTACGGCACTACACGGCAGGTGCACGGTGCACTAGTGTTGCTCCCATACGCACTCTCCAGGTTGTCTCCGAGACGCGAGGGTGCGACCACAGAATGAACTTTGATGGCTCTTCTGTGATAGAAACAAATAAAATTCGGGACCAAGGCTGTTACCGGAGTTTCGGAATAATCAGAACACACCGAAAAACATGAATCGCGCTGGAAACAGTGCCACTGGTATACATTCATGGCCTCCAAATTGTGAGAGAAGGGGACAAGCCTTCAGTTGTTTTATATTCCGTTTCTGAACACTGGACCAGTGGTTTGCCACTGGTACAGTTTTTCACATGCGTCACCACTGGACCACTGGTGATGCATGTGAAAGTGTGCAGAGGAGGTTTCAGAACTGCGCATGTGCTGGTTGCAAGAAAACTTATATATTTTAGAGAGTATCTAAATTACCAATTATCAGTACTTAAATGAATAACAGGGAAGCCTAGTCATGCCAAGATAATCTTCAGAATCATAGTAAGTGGTTGAACTGCATTGTGCCACTTGCACATCTTAACATGTAAGTTGTATCAATTCAACAAATATAACAAAGACAACAATGACAAAACAAATAGCAACCGCGTCATATACAACAAAGATTACCTGGTAGCACACGGCTTACGCATATTTACGTGAACTTTGGATAGGACTTCCGACGTGATACCTTAACTAAAAAAATATAATTGAAAGAATCAACCTCGACGCCCGAAGCAACATTTTATCGTGCTAATACTGAGCAAGAAATGCTCCAATATATCGGCACGCAACATATGACTCGTACTTGAGCAAAATTGGTTGAGCTTAAGTGACATTGTATCAGCACCTTTGACACTCCCCAGCACAAGATTCTTGGCAGTCTTTCTTTCATCCAAGTCAAACAATCGATGTTCATATTCCATGTTATGCACCCCCTTCTTTCCAGAAGCAAATTCCCCTACGCTGTGTATAAGGTGTCTGTGAAGCCATTTGCAGAATCTTAAAGAAAGAAGCCATAATGGTTGCACACAAGCCAAAACACTCAAGGGTCTCCTTCTGCCAAAACCCAAGGACCGTCCATCGAGGGAGAAAGCACAAGGCGTCGTATACAAAATCAAATGTTCGGATTGCCAGGCTACATACACTGGCGAAACAAAAATTTGATCGAAAGAATCAGGCAACACAAAAATGACGTGAGGACATTCTCAAGTCATTGAAATCCTTTTGCAGAACACTCTAAAAATGCCGACCATAATATGGCCTTTGAGAAAACCGGCATCCTGACAACAAAAACAAACCAGCAAAAATTACTGTTGGTGGAACACCCAAAGCACTGAAAACACCTTAGACCATTAATACCCGTGTTACATGGGCAGAGAAAATGGCATTTACCCCCGAATGCCTTCAGATTTATTGCCATTCGCGCGGTGCCACGGGCGAACGAAATGGCATTCGTCCGAATGCCATTCGCCACCAAATGCCTTCGCCAGAACTCAGTTGACTGAGAAATGCCTACTCTCGACGACACAGCTCGCGAAGTGCGATTTACCTTAAAGTAAATAAAACAAATCATATTCAGCTAAAATTAAAATTTCCCGTCTTCTGTTTGCACTAAACTCTTAAAAAGTGCTTTGAACATTATACGAAGATCATGTTGAAATGGTTTGAAACTATTGAAGTTAAATGTCCTGAAGCTGGCGTATAATAATCGTCTCTGCTCCATAATTATTCGCTCTTGAGCACGATGCTTTGCACGGAAACACACAAGTGCTGCCGTGAAAAAATGAACTCTGCGAACATCTTCTGAGGGATGCGACAGGTGCTATGCGACAGGCGCCATTTTCTATTTACACTGTGGATCTGACTAGTGTTGGCTTAGGTTGCTACGGTCGGCTGCAACGTCGTAAAACAAAGCAAGAAACTAAAACTTAGGGCAGCGTAATATGCTTATTTCTACATTTAATGATTATCTGATGTATGAAGCTTGTAAATGCTTGTTTATTTTTGTTGCTATTCACCCTATACTCACTTGGAAGGTGCTGCGATCGACATCATCAAGTCAAATGTCATTCGCTTTGGAGGTGTAGCAGCGCCGCCGAAAAAAGGGAACTGAAGGCCTTCGCCACCGAATGTCACTTTCTATGCCTGTGTGGCACGGGTATTAGAAGAAAACCTAGCATCTGTTTATGTCCACAGCCTAACAGCAGCAAGACCACAGAGTACCAAAAAATTGCCCTCATGTGTGATACAGTTAAACCTGCTTACAATGAACCTCCATATAAGGAATTCCTCGATCTGACGAAGTTTTTCTATTCCCCCCCGTTGCTCCATAGAAGCAGATGTATTTGCGACCTCTATGTAACAATGTAACTGCAGAAGACAACCTTGATATAACGAATTTTCCCCAAAGACAATCTAGAAATTTTGCTCTACATTTCAGCATTTTGCTACAAGCATACATCTTCCGCGGCTGCCCCTCCATCAAAGCGGCGGCGGCGAGCACGCGCCCCACGTGCGCGTGAAGCGGGCCTGCACCCCACGAGCAGGAGTTGCCCCCGTTTACGCCGCCGCGGTCGCACGGGCGAGTGTACCTCCCCACTCAAAAAGTGCCCGCTTTTAGTTAGCGTCAATATGTGGGGCCACGCTGCATGTGGAGGGCGCTTTAACTAGGAGTTTTCGGTGATATACGTGCCTGTCTCTGTGTTGTTCGCATTTCGTTTTCAATGCCATGCACGTGTGCTTAGTTTCACTGCGTGCACATGGTGTGTCCCCCAGCAACGTCCAACTTTGCTTTTTTTTTATTGAAATAGCAATTACTTTAAAGGACAGTCTAGGCGGTTCTTTTTTTTGCCGCCACCTTCATTCACCTTATATTTATACGTACCTACATATATACTGAAAACTCAAGAAAGAGAAAAAAAAAAAGCCGCAGCTCAGCACTATGCGCCGATGCGCGCTTATCTACCACGTATACTTTGCCCAGCGAATACGGGGGGGGAGGGGGGGGGGGGTAGATGCTTGTGCGCACGCGCTTATCATCAGGTGGCGAGAATCACCTTTGACTTTGACCGGAGCGATTGCGCTTGCCGGCCGCACAAAGATCACTTCGCTCTTTTCACACAGTCCCTTCGCGTTGAAACCTCACTGATACTTGCCGAGATAGCAAGCGCGCCAGCGATCGCGATCGCCCTTAAAATTCAGGTTCATTATTGCTACTTGAGCAATCCCCGCCCCACCCCCCCGCCGCAATGTTTCATTCTCGTTAAAAACAAGTGGTTTACTTTCTGTTTGAGCATTCGGCAGCAGTTCTAACACGCGAGGATGTTATGCGATTTCCAGGAAATAGGGATGGGCCGACTGATTCGATCTCTGCTTCAGGAGCGCTCGCACGCTTTACTACTTCATGAAAGTTACATTGCGCTAGGGCGTGTTATTAATTTGGACCTATTATGAAACATGGCGGCGACAGAAAAAACCCGCGGAGAGTGTCCATATAACTGCTATTGCAATAATAACGCTGTTTGTTACTGCAAAATAAGTGTTTTGGTTTAGCCCTGTCTTCAGTCCCCCTTTTGTTTAATCTGCACGTTTATTTTCTGAATTTTCGTACTAAACCTGCATATAACAAAATTCCCTTTATAACAAAATTTTCGGGGAATTTATTAATTTCGTTATATCCAGGTTTAACTGTATTTGAATTGACATTTGGGGACTGCATCTGCTGTATTACAGGTGCGGCAGCCTAGCGCAAAGCTTGAGAAATGCTCTGGTGAAAAAGCTTTTGTTCCCCTCTCAGAAACAATTTGAAGACATCAAAATAAAGGGGCAATCAAATTTTTTTTGCGCAACACATATAAAAAAGTTTCAATGGCGAGAAAAAGTTGGACACAGCTGATTTTAAAGATATGAATGTACCAGTTGAGACGGTATAATTCTATAGTTAAACATAATGCGTTGTGCAGATCAGCACAGCTCTATTATGAAGAACAAGATGGTACAACTGGTGCAACTTTTCTAAGGTTTTTGATTGATTGATATGTGGGGTTTAATGTCCCAAAACCACCATATGATTATGAGAGACGCGAGTTTTCTAAGGTAAAACAACACAGCACTTGTGTTGTGTTACCTTGTCTTCATCCTGTCTCTGTGGGCACTGTTTTTCCCATAATTCATCACAACCCAACTGTCCGTTTAGCACCAACTATAACCCTGCAAAAAAAAAAGTAAGTGCGAGCATTGCATGAGTGTTTTTTCTTTCCATTAGAAGTGGTGGCCCATCGTGGTCACTGCACTGACCGGGTGTAGGCTGACCCAGTGTGCCATGACTGCAGCGGTCATCATGCGCTGAAGGGCACTTTTGGAGGCTAGGTGAAAGAGCACAAGACGAGCAAAGCTCTCCACTGGACTCTCCACTGGTGGCACCTCCAGGCCAGGCATAGGGCGTGTCACAAAGCCAGACAGCAGGCCAAGCAGCCTGCAAGATAACACAAAACTCATCAGAACCATTGAATGTGACCCACAACATTGAGTGCACTTGAAGTTTGTTAAACCTAACAAATAATTGTTGCAACTGGTTAGCACGAAGAAAAATGATAGGACAGCCAAAGCAAAGGTGTTGTGAGAGAAGCCACTGGAGGGGCAAGTGCTCACCCTCTTACCAGATGCTAGTACACCTCTCCCAGGGTACGGCATGATGTCACTGGCACGCGTGCAGAGCAACTAATAGCAAAACACCCCTGCTGGTGGCACAGCATGGTTACAATCATGTGATGCTTGGGAATTTTTTTAAAGCTTAAACTTCATCTTACTCTTGCAAGATTAGCTGTGGTATGTGTCGGAGAACCTCCAGGTGTGTGGTAAACATCCTCACGAAGAACTTGCTATGCTGGCTGGCTGTTTATCTTACAAAAGTGAAGACACGTAGTAACCTGCGCGAAGAACAGCGGCATCGTCTTCAAAAATGTGCAGTGTTTATTGAGGCATGTAGCGTGCATTAAAAGGCATCAAAAATATTAGTTCACCTTCACAGACAGTGAAACTGAGAATATTGTGTGGTGTGTGCTGTGCGAATAACAATGCATCTTGTTTGGAAAACATTGATACTCGTTGTGGGTCGGTGGAGGCGACCCGTTGTCCATGGAACATCGAAGATTCGACATGTTAGTCAAGGTAAAAATGCATATGATGCTAGCATCTACAAGTTTTACACCTCAGCATTTTCACTGCGTGCAGGAAAAAAAATTCATGGTCTCTGGACTCAAAGATACGACTACATAACTACATATGAGCAATCAGCACGTTTTAGCCTTGTTAAACCTGCATATATGCTTTGCCAACGCAAATATGCAAATATAAAGAAAAGCGAGGCGGCATCCATATTTTGTCATTAACCCTGTTATCGACAGTTTGTTTTGATGTTTCGGGGGTAGCTTGCTGCAATGTTGATTACTTTCCTACAATGCTAACAGAGGCGTCACGGTCGTTGTGCGAGATTGCTGCAAAGTTGGCAAAGTGCTTCATAGTGTCATAGCGCACGCTTTTGGGTGCCCCTCGAAATCACAGCAAACCACTGTTGCGGTTAGAGGATTGCGAGAAAAGATAGCCGCAAAACGCTTTTATGGCGTGCGCGGGCGACCCGGGGACAGCTTGAAGAAGATAGTGCGATCAGCCACGGAAGATGAGTTATATGCATCAACGAAGCTGTTTCCAAACACTGCACGCGTACGTCAATTGTGAAAGGCTAAGCGAGCTAACTTTTTTTTTTTTGCATTACCGCATTTTCGCTCATCCTGAAAAAGTTTTCATAAAATTTGCCCCGCATAATAAACGCATCCCCAACTTTGCTCTGATTTTTTAAAAAAAAAGTGCATTCATTACGCTAGTAAATATGGTAGATCATGAACACCCAGTGCATGCATTTTCTCTTGCCAGTTCGAAAAATGCTCAAACCAGGTGACAGGCCCCTTAAGTGTTCACAGACTGAGGAGCAATTGACCCTGTGCGATTATTCCCGGTTAACACAAGGCTAAAAGAACCTTGTGACCTAATAGCGGTCTGGCTATTTGCTCCTCCTATGATGCTTTTTTCAGCCATGCCAAAGAAAAAAAGAGACCCAGGAGCGTGTTTATTCAATGGTCGTAGTAATGTCCCCTCCCAAAAAGTTGTCCTCTATTCGCTCCCGCGTGCATAAAAGAAGTTCGGGTTTACGAAAGGCGTGCTCATTCTGTACGGAAAAGAGAAAAAATCGATATGTTCAGAGTAAATCGTGTGTTGTATATATGTTGCCATTGTCATGCAGGGAGGGTTTATATAAGACAAACCGGGCGGTGCATTAACATGAGACTAAGGAAACAACCTCTTTACCGGCTGCTGACAGGTTGCACCTACCAGCTCATTGTAGGGAGTGTGGCTGCCAACCTATGGCAGATAAAGCCACTTGTTGGTTTGGACATTGGGACAAGTGCACTAGGGAAGTGATGGAGGCTTTTTTCATTGAAAGAGAGAGGAAAAGGTGTGTAAGTAAGCTGTCTGTGGCCCTTGGTGAAAAGGAGGTTCAGTACCTGGGTTCAGCGCTGCCATGTTAAAGTGATTATTAGTTTGTTATGGACTGTTGCGTATCTTTTTGGCAAGTATGAAGGTGTGTTTTTTGCTTTTTCACAGTTATTACAAACGTGTTCCTGTTCACTATGATAGGCATGTCTTGTACCTTGTTTGCTAGCTGTAAAGACACCTTGGTTTGTCACGTGCATGCGTCTTCCAATAAAGTTTAGTTACGAGCGTCTTCGAATATGTGCGTGCGTCTTCCAATAAAGTTTAGTTACGAGTTCAGCGCGATGTGTTCTCCTCCTCTGTCCTTGTCTATATTTTTTGCACTGTTTTTACAAACCTTAAGCTTCATCAAGAGAAACCCAGCCGCAGCTGCAAGTAGCTCACCCAACTACAGGTCCTTCGAGTACATCATTTACAGTAGACTCCTTTTAAACGAAACTCTCTTAAATGAAATTACTGCTTAAATGAAACAACTGCCACTAATATGTTTGGTTTCCTACTTGGATATTGTACCCCTGTTTATCTCTCAGTAAACAAAAGTCCTCTTTAAGGAAAGACATTTTCCTGGTCCCTTCAGGTTCGTTTAAAAGAAGTCTACAGTATAAGGGTACAGCGCACCACGACAAGGACAAAAAAAGAGAGACGTACACACACACACATCGCTAAGCGCCTTCGAGTACCACGGTAAGGACAAGTGACTTGGAACCAGCTGGTGATCGTGCTGATGTTGATAGTGGTCAACTAAGGTTGCACGGCGGGCTTGTTGGCTGGTTATCTATAGTATCCGACGTATAGCACATCTAGGACAGGACAGAGAAAAAGACACATGACGTTACGGGGAATAAAGTATACACTATCGAGTAAATGGGTACGGGCGAATATACTGGCGAGCAAATGCGTACAGCGCTGCTGCAGTTCGAGCACGTTCACGTTCAGCACTGCGTCGTCGTCATCCTCAGGCATGTACTTAGCCCGTGACATTACCCGCCGGCGGCAGAAGCACCGTCCCGGTGCGATCAATTCTCGAGGCGTGAGTAGTATGGTTTAAGCCGTGAGACGTGCACTATATCGGTCGGGACTGAAGCTGGTACTGACGTGGTAGGAGAGGAGCTATCTCATAGGTCACGCTGGTAACCTTGCGTATGACGCGGTAAGGGCCAACGTAACGGGACATCAGTTTTTCGCAGCGACCAACACGACGTGATGGTAACCACAGCAAGACGAGCGACCCCGGAGAGTACTGTACGTCATGGTGCCAGCGATCGTAAGCACTCTTTTGGTTAAGCGGCGAGGCACATAAACGATCCCGGGCTACTTGGCGGGCGATGTTAGCTCGGGCCAGGGTATCACGAGCATAAGCAGTCGATGAGGGGGCGTCAGATTGGAGCATGGTGTCCATGGGCAAAGGCGGGTCATAACCAAACAATAGGCAAAAAGGTGAAAATCTACCTGTATCATGACGTGAACTGTTGTATGCGAAGGTAACGAAAGGTAAGTGGATGTCCCAATCTTTGTGATCCTTGGAGACGTACATCGCTAACATATTCGTCAGGGTACGGTTGAGGCATTCCGTGAGGCCGTTGGTTTGCGGATGGTACGCTGTAGTGAACTTGTGGTGGGTAGAGCAGGATCGCAGGAGCTCGTCGACTACTTTAGATAGAAAACAGCTGCCACGATTGGTGATCAACTGACGAGGAGCACCATGACGCAGAATGATGGCATGAAGAAGGAAATCGGCTACATCAGTAGCGCAGCTGGTGGGGAGGGCGCGTGTAACGGCATACCGCGTTGCGTAGTCGGTAGCAATAGCAGTCCACTTATTACCGGTGGCCGACACGGGAAAAGGTCCTAGAAGATCGAGGCCGACTCGGAAAAATGGCTCATCTGGTACTTCAATGGGCTGGAGGGTACCAGCAGGTCCCAGAGCAGGTGTCTTGCGGCGCTGGCAGAGGTCGCATGCCGCAACGTACTGTCGCACAGAACGGTAGAGGCCAGGCCAAAAGAATCGGCGGCAAATACGGTCATACGTACGTGTCACCCCTAGGTGTCCAGCGGAGGGGGCATCATGGAGCTGGGCCAAAACGTCTGAGCGAAGATGCACAGGAACAACGAGTAAAAGCTCAGCACCATCAGGGCTGGCGTTGTAGCGGTGCAAGATGTCGTTGTGAAGAACGAACAGTTGTAAGGAGTGGTCAGGGTGGGGAGAGTGAAGATCATTGATAATAGCAAGCAAAGAGGGGTCACGGCGTTGTTCAGCAGCTATGTCGGTGAAGTCGGTAATTAAAAGAGCGAGGGCCTCTCGTCCATCTTCCATCGTGTCAGGGGGATCGGCTGGGTAACGGGACAAGCAGTCGGCATCCTTGTGAAGTTGTCCGGATTTATAGGATACGGAAAAAGTGTACTCTTGTAAGCACAGCGCCCAGCGACCAATGCGTCCCGTAGGGTCCTTGAGTGAGGAGAGCCAGCAAAGCGCATGGTGGTCCGTAATAACTGAGAATGGTCGGCCATACAGGTATGGTCGGAATTTCGCAATGGCCCAGACGAGAGCTAAGCACTCGCGTTCTGTGATGGAATAATTTTGTTCCCAGCGCGACAACAGTCGGCTTGCATACGCGACGACGCGGTGCATGCCTTGTTGCCGCTGCGCCAGCACTGCGCCTATGCCGTGGCCACTGGCGTCAGTACAAAGCTCCGTGGCAGCAGATGGGTCGAAGTGTGCTAGGACTGGTGGATTGGTGAGAATGTCAACGAGCGACGAGAAGGCGTTTGCTTGCTGTTGGCCCCAGGTGAATGCGACATCCGTTTTGAGGAGGCAGGTTAGAGGACGGGCTACTTCAGCAAACTTCTCGACAAAACGACGGAAATAGGAGCACAGTCCCAGAAAACTTCGGACGTCCTTGGCTGAGCGGGGTGTGGGGAAGTCGCGAAAGTGACATGCCGTGAGGAATAACTTCAGCTGAGAAGCCAAAATTGAGGACGGGAAATGAAGTTCAGTTGTCCTTAACGGTAACCACCGTGTTGGGGAGTGCAACATAACGTGTCATGGCCACGTCAGAAATTGGGGCAGCAACATAATCACCATCGAATACTGGAGGATATGGCGAGAGTTGGACTTGGACTGCGGCTTGCGGCGGAAGTCTGAGGAAATCGACAGAGCGTAGACGAGGTGGGCCAGTATAGACGGTCTCTGAGAAGGATGGTAGTTCGAGCCGAAGAAGACCTTTGGAACAGTCAATGAGCGCAGCGTGTGAAGTCAGAAAGTCGAGTCCAAGGATGAGGTCATGAGGGCAATTTCCCAGTAGAGCAAACAGAACTGAAGTTTGATGCTCAGAAATCGTTAATCGCGCAGTACACATTCCAAGCACAGCAGGAGTACTCCCATCCGCTGTACGAACGGTAGGTGCAATCGCAGGCGTCAGAACTTTTTGGAGGCGGCGGCGGAGGTCTAAGCTCATCACAGATATTTGTGCACCGGTATCAATAAGAGCAGTTACAGGTAAACCATCAACGAGAATTGTAAGAAGGTTGCACCACTGGTCGGGAGTAATCAGAGGATTTGCAGTCCGAGTCGTGTTATCAGCGTCACCTCCGGGGGCTGCACCGGCTAGTTTTCCGAGTGACGGTCGTAGGGAGACCGAGAACGGCGGGGTTGGGGCGAGCGGGACTGACGACGCACGGGCGATGGCGATCGGCTGGTCCGACGTTCTGGATTATGCTCTGCACCTGTCTCAGCACGGTAGGACGGGGCATAAGGTGCACGTTCAGAGCGAGGCCCCAATCATAGAAGCTCGGTCGAGGTGATGAGGTCCAACGACTGCGGCAATGGCGAGCGATGTGTCCTATCCGATGGCACGTGAAACATATGGGCCGATCATCATGTGTGCGCCATTCAGCTGGGTTTCGTCGTGGCACGAACGTGCGGTTCGGAGTGGCAGCCGCAACGACTGGAGCTGAGCTGGAAGTAGCAGGGGCATTTTGTTGAGGTGGCGAAATGCCCATATTCGCGATCTCTTGGCGAACCACGGCCTGTATCATTGAAACAGCATCGAGGTTGTGTCCTGGCGCACTGACGCTAGACATAGCGGTTGCCATAGCCTCTAGTTCCTGACGGACTATTCTGGTGACGTTTCCCGGCGCTGGTGGTTGATGTAGTGTGGGCAAATCTTCGCAAGAGGCGGTAGCCGCCGTGTTGGGAAGGCGGTCAAATCGGTGAACTATGCGCCTACTTTTTTCCTGTTCGAAGCGACGACATGCTTCGATGACCGACTCCACCGTCGAGCAGTCCTTGCACAGGAGAAAATTGAAGGTGTCATCGGCAATTCCTTTCAGGACGTGTCCGACTTTGTCCTCGTCGAGCATGTCCTTGTCGACCTTGTGGCACAAAGCCAACACGTCCTGGATGTACGCGATGTACGGCTCTGTGGATGTCTGGGCACGAGTCGCAAGCTCTTTCTTTGCGGCCACTTGACGTCCGATGGGTTTCCCAAATAGATAGCGCAATTTTTGCTTACAGACGTCCCAGCTAGTCAACTCTTCTTGATGTGTCTCGTACCAGAGTTTTGCCGTGCCATGCAAGTAGAAGATGATGTTCGCCAACATAAGCGTCGGATCCCAATGATTGCTGCTGCTGACGCGCTCATATAGAACCAGCCAGTCATCGACGTCTATGCCACTTGTGCTGTCAAATGGGCCTGGGTCACGAGGTTGCACCACAACGATCGGTTGCGGGGCTGACGTATCTTGTTGACATTGAGTAGCCTGGTCAGTCATCGTGGTAGTTGCAATGCGCCGTCCGCTGCGAAGATCCAGCTCGTTGGGCTGTGTAGCGATAGCGAGTGGTACCCCGCACCTTCCACCAATGATGTTACGGGGAATAAAGTATACACTAGCGAGCAAATGGGTACTGGCGAATATACTGGCGAGCAAATGCGTACAGCGCTGCTGCAGTCCGAGCACGTTCACGTTCAGCACTTCGTCGTCGTCATCCTCAGGCATGTACTTAGCCCGTGACAATCTATATATATATATATATATATATAACGTGAAAAGTGTTGCCGGCAACACATTGGTTGCACCAAATCGTGTACATAAATAATATTCGACCTCCGCATTGCCTCATTCCTGTTAAGGCAACTATGAAGCAGAAGCCCGCCAACAACTTCGTGTATATATATATATATATATATATATATATATATATATATATATATATATATATATATATATATATATATATATATATATATATATATATATATATATATATATATATTTGCGAGAACGGTTCCGAATTACTAGACGAACGGGCCATCAGCGCTTTCTCGTCGATATGCCTGCGCAGGCGCTTTGTGGTAAGTGGGATTCTGTATGACTGCATGCAACTCAACTCCACTTTTGCCAATCATTTTTAGTGAAGCTATCTATGTCTCTTCCACTTACTATGTGGCTGTTGTTGCGTAGCGGAGTAAACATAAGCTCATTGATCACTATACCCATTAGCAAAAGCGCAATCAGCAACTTAGACTATCATTCAGGAAACGACGTGACTGAGGAAGACGCAAGGACTTCAAACACGAGCACAGGTGGTTTGACTTATAATGCATCTTTTCCTGTCACACCGTTTTCTTAACCATGCACCCGAACCAATACGCGCAATAGTCGATCCTACGTTTACACGCAACTGAGAGTAACCAACAAATCCAAGAGAAAAGCAATTACATCCACCTCCATTTACCCCATTTTAATACATACTTTAAGAATTTCTGAGCACTGTATAGGACGTTCTAGTTTCGAAACATTCGATTCACTTACAACGAAGTCGGTTGACTAGCCGAACTTTATGAACAGTACAGAAAAACGAGACTAGCGTGCAGTGAGCTCCTCCCGCCTTGTGGCGGGCAGTAGAGATATATAATTGAGAAAATGCGAGTTGCTGGTCCACCCAAAAACACAGGGTACGTGGTGCTTTTTTTCTTTCTGAGACCCGAACAGCTTAAATTGCTGTGGCTGGTAAGTATATGTACGTTTGAGCAACACTATTGCAATATTTTCATGCCTAATTGGCAGCAGACATCTCTCTGGTGTGTCTTATGATTAACATCCTCACACTTGATGAGCAGTACAGAACATTTATTAGAAGATCTATGCGATATGGCAAAATGTTGTGTGCGAAGTGAATTCGAATATTGACGATTGAATGCGAATCGAATAAAATATTTTTCGAATATTTCGAGAATATTTTTGAATACTTTGAAGCGATATTGCAGGGCAGAAGTTGGAGGAGATTCCTACGCGTATTCTTATGAGATCACAACACGAAGTTGTTGGCGGGCTTCTGCTTCATAGTTGCCTTAACAGGAATGAGGCAATGCGGAGGCCGAATATTATTTATGTACACGATTTGGTGCAACCAATGTGTTGCCGGCAACACTTTGCACGTCAAATGCAAAGATGCTATTCTCTCAGCGTCTACTCTCTCTTCCTCATTCAACTTCTGGGGAAGCACAATTGATATTGCGGACCAGGGTGTGTTCCGAATCTTCCTCCTATACGTCAATATGTAAAAACATCCAATGTTTTGCATGCCAAAAGTGTTCGGCGTCCAATTTCTTACGCTTCCTACCCGAATTTCAAGTTCGAAAGTGCATTAATGGACCCCCCACCTCTGCCACGATTTTCGTGTTAGAAGCAAATTTTCCCGAATTTAAACATCCCCGACCGTAACAATAAGGTTGCTTTGCTGCATTACATAATTGTCCTGAGGTGAAACAAATTAAAAATTTTAAGGGATTATTGTTAGTTGGAGATTGACTGCAATTGTCTTCGAACAGTAAAAGTAACGCTATTCTAAAATATTTGAATTGTCAAATATTTGCACACCCCTTCTTATTAGCGACAAACGGACAACATACTTGCTACGAGAGACGACATGTGGTAAGCGCATGAAAGAAAATGTATCGGGAGTTAGTTTCAAACTGTGCTTTTCTAGGTTAACCTTCCTGTCGCTTTCTTTTATTTATTTCTCTCTCTCTCGACAAAAAAAAGCGTTTATAGTGCGCAACACGTTTGACGAAAATAATGATATAAGACGCCCATTCTTGAAACGTTTTGCACACTGAAAAGGTTATTTTTTTTTTCTTAGTCAGAGATGCACTGCTAACCAGCTCACCTTAATTAAGTGAGTGATAAACTTTAGGCCTTATTTACAAGAGCTCGCACGAAAACTTTCTGGTTAGCTCAATCACATTATGCGCTATAGATGAGTGCCAATTAAGAATCGATTATTTTCACAGCACAGATCGCTTGTAGGCCTCTGTCTCTGAATTCCAGAGGTGAAAGTGTAAAGCACAGAGTACACATTCAATTATAAGGTCAGGCAGGGTAAAATTGACGTTATACGAAAGCCCGAAATTGATCCATTTCAACGCAATCTTACCTGCTGTTTCGTCTGTTCTGAACTAGCGAATCTATTCTACGCTCCATATCATTTTATTTCATTTTTTACCCCATACAGGTGCTGACTCACGAAGCGTTGATACTGTGGGGGTTCATCGTTCAGGCGGTTTCGCTGGTAGTCACGGTGCTCGTGAAGACATACTGGGTTCTCCTGGTGAGCTGCTTCTTCACGGGGTTAACAGGCGGAAGCCGAATATTCGCCTGCACCGTCATGGTGACCGAGCTGTTCGATCAACAGGTGCTGCCGCTTAGCCTGGGCGTCACTAACTTCATCGCGGGCGTCGTCTGCCTCGCTCGGCCTCCCCTAGTCGGTGAGCGAGTCATTTGTCGAGAGCGGAGCTCTTCAAGCTTTACGGGTAGCGCGAACGAGAGTTATCATCATCAACAACCGGCATGCGCTCATTCTTCTTAAACTTATGCTTCGTTCCAACAACACGTGAGCCAATTTGTACGGTGTGAAATGCAAAAAAAAACTATGACGGAAGAGTGTTACGTGATTGAAAATCACGTAACATCCCGCAGCAATTAGTCGCGGGGCTGAAATCACGGTACGTCACTTAATAAATGGTCACGCGACTGAAAATCCCGTACCACGAATAAATAGTCACGTGACTAAAGCAGCGTAACGTCACTGAATATCTTGTTAAGTGACTGATATCACGCAACATCGTGAACTGGCTTTTCACCTGACATGTTCCGCCGTAAAACCACGTAACAGCAAGTCACGTGACTATAATCACGACGTCATGTAATAGGTAGTCACGTTTCGTGCCTACCCAAGTCTAGACATACTTAATTCTAACAAAAACTTAGCATCTCTAGTGAAAGCTGGGCATTACTATAGCAAAACTGAGCTAGGTCAACGCTAACTCCGCTGATGGTTCTAGCCTGGCGCCACTAACGCAAGCTGCGCATTTCTTTCTTGATTAAAAAAATGGAAGCAAGTTTGAATGACTGCTCTTCATGTAGTAACAGTTTCAAGCAATTGAGGGCCCTTTACGTACTGCTTTACTGTGGCAAGCGTAAGCATTGCTGTAAAATACGGAAGCCAATGTTCGCTTGTAAAAACACAATCCGATTCTCAACATACAGACCTGCGACAGCGTTACTTGTAAAACGTATACTTTAACACCTTGGGGTGATTTCGAAACCATATGTGTTTAGAACTCTCCTAATGTTATTTATTTATTTATTTATTTATTTATTTATTTATTTATTTATTTATTTATTTATTTATTTATTTATTTATTTATTTATTTATTTATTTATTTATACGTCTACAGGCAGCTTCGGAGCCGCCAAATTTTATTGATATTCCGACGAACATATCACGCTAACCGGCCTCGTCTCCCTTGCCTTTTACGTATCACTCGCAACGCGCAATCTTGATCAGTGCCGCGCTGCAGTTGCCCCGTGGTGTGTCATGGCAAAACTCATACCGTCGTCATACCTTGAAGTAGCAGAAGCGCACGTTCGCTTTGTTGACAGCGAAGGTGGTGGTTCCCCTCTGATAAAGCCTAAATCTCCACGTTCCCAGGCTACGCACGAGACGTCGGCGGCTCGTACGACCTGTTGTACATAGCCCTCGCAATTGTAAACGGCGTCTTCACGCTCACGTGGACGGTCAGTGTGTGCTGGCAGAAGTTCCAAACACGACGGCGAAGACCCCGTGGTTTTTCAGGTGAGGCATCCTTTGTACTTCTTCCTTTTCACCAAACGACATAACGGGAAAGAATCAATGGCTTTGTTTCTTCTTCTTCTTCTTCTTCTTCTTCTTCTTCTTCTTCTTCTTCTTCTTCTTCTTCTTCTTCTTCTTCTTCTTCTTCTTCTTCTTCTTCTTCTTCTTCTTCTTCTTCCTCCTCCTCCTCCTCCTCCTCCTCCTCCTCCTCCTCCTCGTCGTCGTCGTCGTCGTCGTCGTCGTCGTCGTCGTCGTCGTCGTCGTCGTCGTCGTCGTCGTCGTCGTCGTCGTTGTTGTTGTTGTTGTTGTTGTTGTTGTTGTTGTTGTTGTTGTTGTTGTTGTTGTTGTTGTTGTTGTTGTTGTTAGACACATTAACACATGGAAGGCTAAAGAAAGAGCCCTTGAAGTCCTTAACTGTAGTTTAATAACTAACACATAAATGGAAGGGAATTGCAGTGAACGAAATACTCGTATTCCGTAGGAACCGAAGCCTTCGAATAACATGTTCAACGTCCTGCCGATCGAGCCAAGGCAGCGATCGATCGCTCTCCACTTTAGCAGGTATTTCTACGCATCTAACCCTGGGAGTGTTATACAGCGCCACTCGTAGCCAAGGCGACAGGGAGGAACATTATATTCAGCACCTCAGCGTTACGTAGCACGTTGTCTTTTTACGAGCTGGCAGGTGGCCCATAAACCCGCGGGAGAATTGGACGCGTGGAGTCATCACTTGAAGATTCCCAGGGTTTATTTCTCTACGTTCTTTGACACTATTGAAGGGTGAAAATATTACCCATGTGTAGAGTACCACAGAGATACCAGTGCGACCCGAAAAAATTTATATCTCTCGCATTAGTAAATCACCGTTTCTCAGCACCAAGAGCGCCAATATTCCCGCGAAAACATGCTTGGTAGGCGTGAAAACGCTCGAAACGTAAATACAGCTGGTGTCGTCACCTTGAGTGTTTTTGTTTTTGCGCCGCTCACCGCTATGTCTTAGATCTTGACATCGTCCACTAGTTACCGGATTATGCCGTATCGGTAAAAATCTAATGACACTGTTTTCTGCTACTATAACATATCAATTGCTGTTAAGGATGTATTCGCAACGTACGGGGAAAAAACTGTGACGTTTAAATCCGTGACGTCAAGCTGATATGCTGGGGCTGAAATTTCAACGCTGAAATCAAAAACTAAATTGTAGACTTTCAGAAAAGGGGAAGACAGTGAGGTTATAACCAGACTGTATAATATACGGTATGGTACCCTGCACTGAAATGGGTAAATAGAGGGTCCTTATCGAAATGCCGGAAGTTAAGAGGCTGAATTATGAAAAGTTCGAACGTCAATGCACTGAAAAATTGAATTCAGAAAAATTAAAACACCTAAAAACGTAATGCTGATAAGACATAACACTGAAAGCAAGGTTAAACTTAATCGATTCGGAGGGATATGGTCGAAGACGCAGTTTGGTGGGTTCTCAGATGGGAAAAACTAAACTTAACTGCAGAGACGATTATATTAATGTGTTTGACAGGAAAAATAGGTTCTAGACATTATTGGAGCTGCGAGAAGTGAGGAGAATACAACGCTATAGAGTGATTATCGACTTTCCTGTAGAAGGTACTGTCAGTATCATCGAAGACAGTAATGCACGCAATCTATGTTTTCCCGACTCATCACCTCCTTAAAAAGGGAGCAAGCTAGACTCGAAGACAACGTTGAGGGAACGATTAGAGAGCAACCCCGCCGCACGCAGAACAAAAGCCAAGGGTTAGACGAAAATCGTTTCGAAGCTTCTCTGGGCAACCGGTACGATGTCAACGTTTTTACGTTTTCTAGAAAGGAATTAATACAACGTATTTTTCTGAAATGCAATAGACGCAATCACTCCCCTATACGATGAGATATGCCGTGATATATAATTTTTCGTTTTTGAACGCTTGAGCCATGGCATATGCAAAGGGCTGTTGCAAAAACGTGGCTGTTGGTTGTGTCAAGATAAAGCCCAAGATAAAGGCCGGCCGAACCTTTATTTTGGCGAGACACTTTATCTTTCACTGTAGTCAGGTGATGCAGGCATTTCGACGCTTCGGCACTTCGATGTTTTGGTGCTTTAATTTTTCGGCATTTCAATTTTCCGGTTTTTGTGGACTCGGCTTTTCGGATTTTTGGTGTTTAAAATTTCGGCATTCCCATTATATGTCATTTCGATTTCCGGCGTTTTGAATGCAACCCTTTCATTTTAGTTAAGCGCGATTGTTATACTAGCGATTTCTTCACCTTACTGTCTCCCTAAATACAAGCCCGAACTAAAGCTTGATTTCCGTTGTTCAGTTTTCCCATCGCCCTTTAGGAAGGACTATAGCAGTATCACAATCCCTATTTCATTTTCGGTCCGAGTCTAGAGACTAAGATACTCTGCTGCTGACCCGTAGGCCGCAGGATCTGATCCCGGCTGCGGCAGCTGCATTTTCGGTGGAGGCGAAAATGTTGTAAGCCCATGTGCTCAGATTTTGGTGCACGTTAAAGAACCCCAGGTGGTCGAAATTTCCGGAGCCCTCCACTACGGCGTCTCTCATAATAATATGGTCGTTTTGAGACGTTAAACCCCGACATATAAATCAAATAATTTGGTGTTGAAGCGTTGAAAACTTCGAGAATGCAGTGTACAAAACGACCCCAGCTGCATACAGCCGTTGCTTATATCAGTTTCTAGTGGACGTCATACAGCCCGCAAGGTGGGACAATGTACCCGTTCCTTTTTACGGCACTGTAAATAGAAGTGCACGAGTTTCCTAATCCATCTGTCATTTTATTCCAGATGATAACAGCCATGGCGTGCCGAAAGGATGAATATCGAGAAAGGAAACATGAAAAACGGCTGTGATAACGCGTTATTTTCCCCAAATGGTGATAACACAGCAGGTGTTCCTTTTGCCTGTTTGGTAATCTTTTTTTTTTTTGCATCAATTGCACAAGTAAGACCAAGCCCGTAGCCAGAGGGTGTTGAGCCTAAGTGCCTGGGCAACTCCACTCCATCCCGGAATTCAGAGGGTGGAGGGTGTTTTATCCAGGACAAATAAAAAATATAGGTGTTTTTCAAACCCTTCAACAAGTTTCCCTTTCCCCCCCCCCCCCAAAAAAAAAAAAATCCCTGGCCACGAGCCTGCGTAATATTGTATGACATCATCACACTCTACGCAAAATAAAAAAATATGTAAAACATATGCAGAAGCTCATCATCAGTATCAAATGAAAGATCAAAGAAAACGCTTGAATTCAAGTCGTGTGAAATGTACCTGTCATGACAAAATGTTAGTGTGTTATCGCCTGTGCGTGTGTGTGTGAGAGAGAGAGAAAGAGTAGACGAAGCGTTAGAACTGGTTTCGTTACCTCGTCCGATGCTGAAGATGGAAAAAATACTAATGAGGAACGTGTGGCGATAATCCAAACACGACAAAAAGGATGAGCTTATTGCCAAAATATTTATCATCCTATACGTTACGGCTTGTGTAATATGTCGCGATGATGTTTTGAGCTCTGGGAATTGTAAAAGCGCCACGAATAATACTTTTTGCGTTCTTTGACCTTTTAGACAGCGCCCACAACTTGAAGGTTCTCATTTCTGAACTTCTTTGTAATTTCAATGGTACCCACAGCAGTTTCTGCGTCAAGGAGTTGATAACTAATTCATATACTCCGCATAATATACCTAGTTTAGCTAGTATAACTACTAAACCTATCATCATTATCATCAGCCTGACTATTTCCACTGCAGGACAAAGCTTCTCTCATGTTTCGCCAGTTAACTCGGTCCTGTGCTTGCGGCTGCCAATTTATACCCAAAAACTTCGTAATCTCATCTGCCCACCTAACCTTCTGTCTCCCCATTAGCCACTTGCCTTCTCTGGGAATCCAGTTAGTTACCCTTAATGACCAGCGGTTATCCTGTCTATACGCACTACATGCCCGGCCCATGCACATTTCCTCTTCTTGATTTCAACTATGATATCCTTAACCCCCGTTTGTTCCCTAATCCACTCTGCTCTCTTCTTGTCTCTTAAGGTTACACCTACCATTTTTTCTTTCCATTGCTCGCAGCGTCGTCCTCAATTTAAGCTGAACCCTCTTTGTAAGTCTCCAGGATTCTGCTCCGTAGCTAAGTACCGGCAAGATACAGCTGTTATATAACTTCCTCTTGAGGGATAGTGGAAATCTACCTGTCATAATTTGAGAGTGCTTGCCAAATGTGATCCACCCCATTCTTATTCTTCTAGTTACTTCACTCTCATAGTTCGGCTCCACGGTTATTACCTGTCCTAAGTAGACATAGCATGTTACAACTTTAAGTGGGTTATTGCGTATCTCGAAGCGCTGCTCTTTTCCGAGGTTGTTGTACATTATTTTTTGTTTTCTGCAGATTAATTTTTAAGACCCACCTTTCTGCTCTCCTTGTCTAACTCAGTAATCATGAGTTGCAATTCGTCCCCTGAGTTACTCAGCAATGCAATGTCATTGGCGAAGTGCAGGCTACTAGGGTACTCTCCATTAACTCTTATGCCTAACTGTTCCCATTCTAGGCCTCTGAAATCCTCCTGTAAACACGCGGTAAATAGCATTGGGGAGATTGTATTCCCCTGCTTTACATCCTTCTTGGTTGGTATTCTGCTGCTTTCTTTATGGAGTACTATGGTAGCAGTTGATCCCCTGTAGATTTTTTCGGGGATGTTTATATATACTTCATCGACGCCCTGATTCCGCAGTGTCTGCAAGACTGCTGATATTTCTACTGAATCAAACGGCTTCACGTAATCTATGAAGGTTATGTATAGTGGTTGGCTATACTCTGAGCATTTCTCTATTACCTGATGGACAGTATGAATGTGGTCGAATGTTGAGTAGCCTGTTGGAAATCCTACTTGTCCCTTGCAGTTATCCTGGCTGCAATATGCAGTTAAATACAGGTAAACCTCTATTTAACTGCATATTACAGCCAGGATTGTGAATGTCTGACAAACTGTGACGAGCTTTTTTAAGGGTGTGGTAGGCTCCATGATTTGAAATAGGCACCGCATCTCAAAAGGACCACCGCGATAACACCCTAATTTTTCTGTCAGGTTTTAGTTAAGGACATCTATCCGCCAGGGCGTTTCTCACGTATGATTAAAGAGGCATATTGATTCCGACTGACTCTCCTTTTACCTATAGCGGTCAGAGTGCACTGTGACATGTTGTGCTAGGACGTCCTTTCTGTTTCATTTTGATGTGGGAAGACTGCGGAAGACTTAGCCATGAACATTACTTTCGGGGACAAAATAGAAAGTAAACTGAGAGAGAGAGAACAACTTTATTTAAAAATAAAAGAACCCCAGTCCGGGTCTACTAAAGAAAAAAACCTATCCATCAGACAGGCCTTGAAGTTGCAAATGCTGGAGCAGTGTCTTCATGATGTCCGGGAAGGAGTCCGCCAGCCACTCCTCCAGGGTCTTAGGTTTATAGGTATGTGCTTGAGGCTCTTGCCCAAGGCGGCGCGACCACCCGGACAATCCCACAGAACGTGAGCATCATCCGCGAAGCCAACACATGCCATGCAAGCAGGAGACCCGTCTTGTATGTAGTGTTTAATGTGTGGTGTCATTAAAGAGTGAGTTTGGGCACGCCTTATCAGGGATGCCTCGCGTCTCGTCATGAAATGAGGAGGATCGGGATAAACCCTGCGATTGTTGCGCATCTCATCTGAGCGTTCGCGCCTCTCCAAACGTGCCATAGCAAGTAATTCGGTGCGTTTCAGTGAATCCGGCCACCACAGAGGAGGGCCTGGGAGATTTACGCAGGACATGGCATGCATGTGCCACTTCATTCTCTCTGATCCCCGAGTGACCAGGTATCCACTGTATGCGAATACGTAACGAAGGGTGGTCAGCTAAGTGCTTCGTAAGTTTGTTGTAATGCGCGTCTGGAATGTCACCTGTCGCGAGGGCTCGACAGGCAGCTTGGCTATCTGTACGTATCAGTAAATTACGGGCATTTGGATTGGGCATGGTAACTGCTTCTATTATGGCCGTGATTTCTGCAGTGCATTGCGTACTAATGTTGTAATGGAAGCCCCATGACAGTGGTAGTCCATCAGAAGCTATTCCCGTTCGAAAGCCCTCGCCGGTATGAGGCGGAGATGCATCCGTGTACAAGATCCATTCTCCTGTGGTTTCTTGGAGATGTTGTACTCGTGATTTACGTCGTCCTGTTTGGTTATCTCGATACATGTAAACTGACGAATATGTGCTTTGGAAGAGAAGTAAATCAATCCACTTCATTGAACAGAGAATGCGTTCTAGCAGTATTACAACTACGGTATCCTACAGAAACAATCGGATGATTTCGCTCAGAACAATCATCACAGTGAATAACCGTCACAAGAAGTGAACCAAGGCACCACTTCCCTTCCTTGTTCGCCATGGGTACGGGAAGTGTTAATCAAATGCATTATGTATGCACAACAAACATCCACAGAAACATTTCAACTTTTGTGCATACGTCATCATCATCATCAGCTTATCTCACGTCCATAGCGGACGAAGGTCCTTCCCAATGATTTCTTGCCAACCTTTTCCTGCGCCAGATTACACACACACACACACACGCACAACACACAAACCTACACACACATACATACATACATACATACATACATACATACATACATACATACATACATACATACATACATACATACCTACATACATACATACATACATACATACATACATACATACATACATACATACATACATACATACATACACACACACACACCACATACATACACACACATACACACACACAACACATACTACATACATACATACATACATACATACATACATAACTACAGACATACATACATACATACTACATACATACATACATACATACATACATACATACATAATACATACATACATACACCAACACACACACACACACCACAGTACATACATACATACATACATACATACATACATACATACATCAGACATACATACATACATCATACATACATACATACATACATAAGGCGGTACTTAATTCACAAAATGCACCTCATAAGTGTTGAGGGAAAACGTGTACATATGCTCGACCACACTGTTAGTAGTTCTACGAAATTTGAGTCCGATTAATCACCGTTAATGCAAGAGTTCAAATGGATTGACGCAGAGTGACGTCGCACTTTGCGTGCCAACCCTTCTATATTACGAATGCTTGAATGGAGAAACGGAAGCTGCTCCGTTTCCAAAAGCTGCTGGCTCGCAGCAAAAAAAGCGACAGGTTTTGCAATATCCAAAACGCAGAGCAGCGTCTCAGCCGTCCTACGCTACCGATAATGAATATTTCTCGTCTCCCCTGAGGAGCTCGGCGTACGAGAGAACGCAACAGCATGAATATATGTACGAGGCGAAGAAGCTCCGAGGGGAGTGCGCGCGGCCAACTTCCTCATTGGCGGCAATGTCACCGTCGGCCCGGCAAAGGAGTCGGTCGGCCCTTGGTGGCTTTCTCACTACAGGCATTGTGAGCGATCAACGCACTGGGCGTCTGGGTAACAAGCGAACACGCCGGCGAAAGGTGAGACTCCCGTCGACTCCGCTCGCGCTGCACGTCGCGCCTTTCTACGAACTGGGGACACCGAACTATCACACCAGTCGCAGTTGAATAATAATGGAGCTCATGCTCGGGACATCACTGCCTGTTAAATAATCGGCTGTTGACGCCAGTGCTGTAGCCGTATGAGAAAGTAGAAAGAACCAGTGATGCCAGTGCTGCATGATTTCAAATTCCCACGTCAGTGGCGTGTTCTGTATATATTTGTAAATGTGAACTTTGAATGACGCTCTCTGCGTTTGTTCTGTACACACTGCGGTGCCATGACTATAGCACATTAGGAATCATAGCCTTAATGGAAAAAAAACGAAATAAATGTCTACCTTTGCATAACCACGCGAGGGCGCGCTCTGCTGGGTGTATTATTTTTCACCTCATGTGCCATCAGGCTGCATATTCGCGTATTCCGAAGTTGTACTTCTTAATGTTTCCCTCACCACGGGTGTCTACCTAACTACAATGTACACCGTTACGTTATTACGGCTGCCCTCTCTTGTCATTTCTTGTAATGGTCTGTGTCTTTTAGCGCCTAAAATAGTTATACTACGCAGCACTACAATTAGTTTGTTTGCTGATCTGTCGTAGTTTAAAAACTGAGCGACACCGCTTCATAGCAGGAAACAAATTAATAGATTCTCGAAATCGACCCACCGTTCCAAGAAGTATGAAGGCACTAAAAAGCACAATTTGCGCCTCGAAACAACACACGAAATTAATTTTCCATATCTCAGAAAACGGACATCACCCCAGGCTCGCTCCTGTGGCCACGATGCGATGGCGATGTTTGCATCTACTCCGCGATCGGCCGAGACACGCTACGCATTCAGACGGCGACACAAGGTACATGCAAACGGTCCTCACCGATCTAACTCGCAGAATCGGTCGGCTTGTGGCCATCAAATGCAGCACAGAGAAAGTGATTGGTCAAAAAGCACAGATGATGGGTGACTTGATTGATATGGGGGGTTTAACGCCCCAAAACTACCATACGATTATAAGAGACGCAGTAGTGGAGCGCTCCGGAAATTCCCACCACATGGGGTTCTTTAACGTGCCACCCAAATCTGAGCACACGGGTCTACAGCAGATGATGGGTGCCTAATCACTTGACGATGGGTGACCAATCACAAGGGGGTGATGACCACAACCCACTTCTAACCACGTGTATTATTGCATATTATATCACGTCACTATCCTAACAGCGGAGCCGTAAGCGAATCGTTCCTTGTGAGTAGATCGCAGAAAATCCATCATCATCTTAACGGGTACGTGCTACTGTGCGGCCTACCAGAAAGTTATCACCTTCATAAAAAGGCCGCATAAATTGGGCACTACTCACAACTGGTCTAATAAAATGAAGAATGCAACGGTTAGCCCTACAAATATCTTTGAAGCGACGGCGGTGAGCCGGAGAACCCATGGAGATAGGCGTACAACGTGAAAGGCAAAGGCGGCTGCAAGAAGACCTAGAAGCGCTATACGGACACGTCATCGTTGGCCTACGTGCCCGCAGATCTGCGATAGGCGCGAATGCTTGGTTTCAGCGTGAGTGACCGTCTCTGGAGTTCGGACAACCGGGTCGTGTCTGTGGTTTAACTCGGACATCTCTGCGCTAAGAACCAACACTGAAGTAGCCCAGACGCAACCAGATCAGTTCTTCAGAATTGTCCAGTTGCACTGGTTGGATGGTTCCTCAACACCTTGGCGCAACCCGCCTAGGGGGATGGGCCATGAATGGGACGGTGCCTTGCATTTTAAATTAATTCACTTCTTGAAAGGGAGGGTTGGATTAATTAGGTAATTACTTAAAGTTGTTAGATTACTGTTTCAAGCCTTGAGCAGCATATTGCAACTTCACCACTTCTTTCTTTCTTAAGGAATGCTGAACGAAAACTGGAAAAACTGGCGAAACTTCAAATTCGACTCGGAAGATGCCGCTCTTCCAATAAACGGGGGTTTGTTTCCCGTAATTTTGAACAGTTTGTTTTATCTTTTTTGAATTGTCATCGTGCGGCGGAGGTTCGCGAGCGGGAGCCACGACGTCAAACTCACCAAGGAACATGCAGGATGCACGTGTTCTTGTCCTCCTCTTCCTTTTCTGCACCTCTCCTTTCATCCCACTCTTTCCCGTCCACAAAAGGGCTGGTGCTTTGTCCCAGCCGGAAGCATTGTCCGCTGCTGTTGCTGTTTGCACCGGTTTTGGGAACCGATGTGGTAGTTGAGCGCGTCGAGATACGCGGGCGACGGCTGGATTATTATTTTTTTTTTTATTGTTGACCTTCCCGTTTTGATGTGCGTGACGTCACCAAACGCCACCTTCTCTAGTTCGCGGCGCGGCCGCTAGACGCGGCAGTTTGAGAAAGATGGATTATTTTATTATTTCCCCGTAGTTTCTGCCTGGAATGAAGGTTGTCTTTATCGATTTCAGAATCCAATCTTTCCAGTTGGCTGAAAATTTGGCGGCAAAAATTTTGTTCAGTATCCCTCTAACGTACGCTGCTAAGCACGTTTTTCACATTCGCATCGCTGTGCGTGCAGTATCTCGTGTGTATTTCTTTATCAGCGCACCTCCTCACCTCAGGCTCCATCGCAGCCTTAAGCATGCGTTGAGCTTTGTGTACGCGTGTGCGCAGGGGGGGGGGGGGGGGGTATTCAGCGTGATACCATTTGTCCTCGCCTTTTGTCTCATGCATGTTGTGTGACTGTGTACAAGATTTCAACTTTATGAAAACGTTTATCTTTATGTCATAATACTTCACAACAGTTACAAATTTCGGAAAAAATTAACGTGCGGAGCACAATACTTAGTTATCCGTTTCATTATTTCAATATATGTACGAGAGAATAACTTGGAATGCATTTATTGTTCTGTCTTCCTCGAGATTCTATACCATCAAGGTTGTCACCACTAAATCATTGGAAAAAAGCCAATATTTATTGACTATGAAGAGCGAGTTAACAGTAGTTGTGTTTTTATGTCACAAAATCACCATATCATCATGAGGGGCGTCCTAGTGGAGGGCTCCGGAAATTTTGACTGCTTGGTGTTCTGTAATGTGCACATCTATACTGACGAGCTTGTAGCATTTCGCCTTCATCAGAATGCGGCCGCGGCCGGGATTCGATCCCCCAACCTTCGGGTCGGCAGCCACTACACCATCATGGCAGACCCAAATAGTGAGTTCGCGAATCCGGTAAGACAAGAAAACTTATTCGATTCGCATTTTAAATTACAGTTGCTCGCGCTCTTTCAAATACAACACACCTACATACCAAACGGGGTTTATTTCCGGTAATTTTGAACAGTTTGTTTTATATTTGATGGATTGTCAGCGCACGGCGGCTTCTCGTGAACGGACGTCTAACTCACCGAGGAGCTTTCGACCGCAGTAGCCTGCCGCATCCTGACTGGCTCGGCTACTGAGAACACTTCCTTTTCCTCTTTTTTTTTTCTTTACAGCATATTTGTTATGATCGAGGTTCGCCGTCGGTCGTATGTAGAAAGTTATCATCATCGTAAACTGTGCGGAAAAACATTTTGTGAAACAAGAAAAAAATGCTAGAAAGATTATTTCTAGGAAAGCGAAAAACTTCGACTTCTTCTGCTACTGCTGCTTCACACCCACAATGCGTGTGCCAATTTGTCCGGCGTGGATGCAGAGCAACGATGGGTACGTTACGTGCTTTAGATCAAGAAAATGCCTTGTGAAAATTAGTCACAACACTAAAATAACGTAACAGCACGTAAGAACTAGTTACGTGGCTAAATACCATGTAACATCCCGTAAGAGCACCCACACGACGAAAAATCATGCATAATCACGTAATCAGTAACTTGACCGAAATCACGTCATATACGTAATGTTTGCAGTTAGCATTTAAACTTATATTTCGTGGTTCTGCGCAGATACTAGTTTCTTATGTAGTGCAGTTGTATTGCAGTAAACATTGGTTGTTAGTTCAGCAATATGTCCGTGTCTTCTGCTCGTCCCGTTTTTATCGCTGTTTTATCCTACGTCTACATCATGTAACAATTAATCAAGTGGTTAAATATCGCATAACATCACGAACATCGAGTTACGCGACTTAAAATTGCGTAACATCAATTGACAACTTGTCACGCGACTAAAATCAATGCAACATTACATAACGAATAGTTACGTGGCTAATACTACGTAATACCCGAGGCAGCTAATCACATAACCAAAAAACCACGTACCATCCCGTAGCAACTAGGCACCATATAAAATAACTGACGCTTAGGATACTGTCGAATGCAAATTCGGAGCACCGATGCTAACGTGTTTTGATTTGGGATAGGTTGGGACAAACAATTTGAGATAAACATATATATGTAGGTAAAGTGGCATACTGATTTATTTTACGCAACTCTCTCTCTCTCTCTAAGGAACACACGTCTGCCAGCCTTTTCTTGTAATGAAGAAAGCTTTGTGGTCGGAGAAGTGAGCGGAGATATGATTGATTGATTGATATGTGGGGTTTAACGTCCCAAAGCCACCATATGATTATGAGAGACGCTGTAGTGGAGGGCTCC
Source organism: Rhipicephalus microplus (assembly GCF_013339725.1). Taxonomy (NCBI): domain Eukaryota; kingdom Metazoa; phylum Arthropoda; class Arachnida; order Ixodida; family Ixodidae; genus Rhipicephalus; species Rhipicephalus microplus. The sequence goes on from NC_051165.1 coordinate 241,925,342, forward strand.
GGAAATTTCAACCACCTGGGGTTCTTTAACGTGCACCCAAATCTGAGCACATGGGCCTACAGCATTTTCGCCTCCATGCGGAGATATGTACGACTTGCTGTACCAATGCCTGGCTCTCAAAAACAAGGTCTATGCAAATGTTTTGCGAGGTCTTCACATCAGTGGAATGATTGACGATGGAGAGGAACAGATTTGTTCTCGTTCGCAAGTGGTAGGAAGGTGTCGTTCATTTTTATGTTTATATTGAAATCGCCCACGACTGAAAATGGTGTGGGTCAATGTGCAGTTAATGCGAGGCGCAGGAACTATACGACGTCTTTAATAAGCGCGGTGGGCGGGAAAAACAGAGCCACTAATAGCAAACCGTTGTCCGATTTCGCAGCGCACAGTTCCCCAACTTTATCTCTAGTAGCCAATATTTCGATGGTCACTGCAGCCACACCAGTATGCTTGTAGATAGTCACCCAGGCCACTCTGTTTGGGGTACCCACGAGTGCCTGAACACTACTGGTAGTCTACGACTTCGAGCGGTTGTTTGGAATCCATCCAAGTTTCAGCAAGGCAGGGTAAAGATGGCGTAACACTATAGACAACTACAAACAAAACCGCGCTATTCACCCACACGACTGGAACGACGGGAAGGGGCACAGACCAGAAGAAGTACAAATTGCATGCAAAGCGTGCAAAGAAGGTATATGCATGTTTGAACACATTCTCTAGGGCAGCGGTTCACTGGGGCCCAGTATTATGCGGGATAGCTTCGATGCGCGCAACGACCAACTTACCACAATGAAGTCCTGGCTGTCCATGGAGTGCGCCCACGATCGGGCCAGGAAGCCCGCGCCGCCCGCTTATGTCGTTGGAGTAGCCAGATTGACACATTTGCGCCATAGAGATGATAAAAAAATTAAGTTTTGAAGAACTACTACTAGCAAAAACTTCGCATTACTAGCATACACCATAGGACGAACGGGAGCGTCACAGTTGGTTCCAGCCATGCGCCTAGTTCAGACTGAAGCATCCGCTTTCTACAGCTAGCAAAATTTTCCTGTCGCCGAAACACAGCGTCGTCCGCACTGGACGCGCACCGCACCGCCGAATAGCCATAGCGCGTCATCTGCCGAGTGAACAATGAACCACGAGGCGAGCGCGAGATGGATGCGCTGTTCCCCGGATGTTTTCGGCGGCTCACAACTTCAACGCGCCCGTGAAGAGTTCGATATTTCTTGTTTTGTGCGTTGCAACGCTCGTTGCAACTCAGAAGAGAAAGGCAACCAAATCACAAGTTGCTCGTGATTTAAGGAGCAACGCAACACAGGCAAAGGAACTGGTACTTACCAGTCAATCCAAGCTCGCTTCCTATTTTATTCCACAAGTGGTCCTTCAGCAAACTGTCATTGTACTTGAGATGGCGTTTGTGGTACAGGACGGGGTGGTTGCGCACCAATTCAATTAGCGTTTCTGCTAAGCGCATGTTCCTTGATTGTGACATGCAGAGCGAGTCAGACTTGGTCGCCTTTTTTTTTTTTTTCGAATCCTCGGCTAGCGTTTCTATTGGTTCACGGCGAGCCGATTTGGTGGCAGACGCAACAAAAATCGACCCGAGGGTGATATGAGCAGAGAGGGCCCTTTCGACGGATCTGGCTGCCGCCGAATCGGATTAGGCGCGCTTTCGTCGGCCGGAATGCTCAGTGTGAACGAGCCATGCAAGCTGCGCACTCCTTTAACACGAAAGTGCTTCATGCCAGGGTCCACCGTGATTTCACCAGACAGATTTGCGTAGCGGATAGGACATGGTAAAATAATCACTTCGATTTAACAACAAAAAGACTGGGAAGATCAAGTTACTAGGCTGGAAATCTAACTCACGACCCCTCTGTTCTCAACGCGCGGTGATACATGACTTGGGCGAAAATCGTACGCTCTTGAGCATACTCAGAGGGAGCTACTTATATACACCATTTGCCATTGGCGGCACTCAGTGCTCGGTGCATTTCTGCGTGCTCTCGTTATCTCTAGCGAGACGGCACCAAGGGCGGAGCGCTTTAGAGCAGGTCACCCCGCTCGTTGCGATGCTCGCGCGCATTGCCCTACTGGGAGGGCTTGGTCACCCGCGCTTATCTCGTGTAGAGGCGTTTAGTACAGTAACACCCACTGTTAAGGTGAACACGGCTCTGCATGGCAGCGTAGAATTACTGTATATGCTACCTAAAGGTAGCATATACAGTAACTCTATGACAGTGTTCTGCGGTGCGCCAGTGCAGCTGGCGCGGCCGCGCATCGAATCCAAATGGCGCAGGTGCACGCGAGCGTGCAGGTCTCGCTGTACTACAGATGTTACAGACAAACGAAACAGGCGCTTGGCTACTACGGAATGACGCTTCCAAGCGATGGATTGCTTCGGGAGCGTCCGATGTGAACGGACGTGTTTCGAGCGCGCTCCGACGATATCGACACTTGGCCGGCGCTTCGCTGCCAAGCCATCGCCGCAGCTGTTGCTGCGCTAGCTGCTTGCTCGCTCGTTATCTACCGGCTGCAGCTGATACTGGGAGGCTGCCTTCTGAGCTCGTCGGCGGCACCGCCGCCCGGCTAGCTGCCGGCGGCCATTGCCGCTAGTATCACCCGCCGGGTTTCGAGCTTTCATGGCCTCTCCAGAGTCCTGCGTGCTCCCAGCCGACGTGCCGCTGCCTGAGGATATGGACCTACAGACTTCAGACGACCTGACTGCCTCGGTGACATCGCCGACTTCAACGAACAATTCGGCTGCCGATACCATGCCTTCACGGGTGCTGCTCCTGCCGGACACCAACCCATTCGCCCCACTCCGGGAGCTCGAGGAACAGAACAGCATTGAAGGCAAGTCTGAAAATACTTTTCATCAAGCTCGCATAATTTCTACCGCACCGAATGGAGAGAAACGTGCGCGAGGCTCGCTCATACCGACGCCCGAACGACAGCACACTAGCATACCCAGGGATCACTCCCACATGAGAAGTGCACGTCACACGCTCCTTGCTTCCGCTAGTTACCAAAACGAAGAGGATGGTTGGATACCAGTCAGCTATCGCCGAAAGCAGCAGAACCATGCGGCGGTCGCGGTGACGCCGAGCTCAGGTGCCCCGCGCGCTTATCAGCACACCGTCATTCTTCGGCCTAAGCAACCATGCCGCATCATGGATGAGCAATTCATACGACTAGATAGAGTAATAACTCGCCGCATTTCGGCTCATCTCAACATCCCTGAGGAAGACCCACTTCCAGAGTTCCGGGTTCGCTATTTAGGCTATAGCAACCAGCTCGCAGTCGACGCGGCTGAACCGGAGGTGTGCAACGCCCTTCTCGCGATAGCGTCTCTGCCAATCGGAGGAAAGGAAGTACCTTTTCAAGCATATGAAGCGGTTAATCGCGATCAAATCAGAGGCATCATTCGCAATGCTGGAGACATGACCTCTGAGGAACTAATGAACTCATTACATTGCCGCAAGTGCAAAATCCTGCAGGCACGCCCACTTGGTGACAAAGGCACTGCCATGGTCACATTTGAAGGTAACAGCTTACCCTATAAGGTTGGCCTGCGGTCATTTACGATCCGTGTTTTTCCGTATCGTGCACGAGTGACCGTTTGTGACATATGCCACAAGATAGGGCATCGCAAGGAGCAATGCCCCAATATTTCGGCAGCTAGATGCTCGACATGCGGTCTGCGGCAACACGAAGAGGGTACGCAATGCCCGAACACAGAACAAAAGTGCCGCAGCTGTGGTGGGTCTCACCTGGCCACAGCCACGAACTGTCCAAAAAGACGAGAAGTAAAGAAGAAAATTGAACAAAAACGCAAGCCGGCTGCCAAAAGGCAACGCAAGCGAGTGAATACGCAGGAGCAACAGCGCCGCCCTTCCGCGACACAAGGCCTACAAAGACCCATGCTCAAACCAACACGCCAGGGTTTTTACACCGGGCCGCCAGCACCACCTGCTGCACAGTCAGAAGGCGCCGGGGGCACCACCTTCGCGGATGTAGTTCGACCAGCGAACGTGCCGCTAACTGCTTCTAGTAATGGTATACCACATCCATCAAACTCAACACTGGGGTCCTGCGCGCCGCAGCCCGCCTCGGGTGGAGGGACGAAGCATCCTCGAAGGGGCGTAGCTCAGTCAACGGGGCTTCCGCTTACCAGTGACCATTCACGTCCTCCCGCCCCAACGACTTTCCAAGAACTCGAGCGGCGACTAGAACACCGTATGGCTCAAATAGAGAAATCCATTCATGAAAGAGTTGAACAGCTTATCACTCGGGCCATTGAAAAATGCGTCCAGACCACCATGGAGCGCATCATGCTTTCCGGCATGCTCCCTCTTGGCACAACTTCGACGACAACCGCAGGAGCACTTGTGATGCGTACACCTCTGGTACCGTCAAACTCTATCGCTCCTCATGCAACAAAGCCTTACCATGGCTAGCTTATCAAAATCATCGCCATGGACAACTGTCCTGCAGTGGAATTGCCGTTCGCTTCGTCGCAAGAGGGCTGAAATGACCACTTGGCTCTCCAGCAAGACAGACGATACCAGTCCATTGGTCATTGCCCTTCAAGAAGTCAACGGCCCTGTGCTGAAAATAATGGGCTATGATGGCTACGCCCCGACTGAAGAACAAGATTCATCCACGAAGACAGCATTATACGTGCGACGAGGAACTACGCACGTGCAGCTAGATACGCAACCGTGGTGCAGCACTACTCTTAGTGTTGTCGGTTGCCGGCTGGAAGTCTCACCTCAGCGTACAATTCTTGTCTTCTGCGTTTACGTGGTTCCTGAAAGCACCAGGAACAAAGCCAATAAGGCGCCGGTTGATCTCAGCTTCATACCGCACTTCAGGAAGATTTATCCACAAGATGTCATATTGTTGTGCGGAGACTTCAACTCTCAGCATGTCGCCTGGGGATACAACAAATGCAGCCCGCGTGGCAGGCGCATCATGCAGGATGCCTCGGCGTACGGGCTGACGCTTCTCAATACGCCCCAAACACACACGAGGCTGGGACAGACAGTTCACCAAGCAGACACATCCCCAGACCTTACCTGGAGCACCCGCCCACAGCTATTTCAGTGGGAGGTGCTGGATGATTGCATGGGAAGCGACCACTTCCCCATACTTATACGATTTCGCACAGGTGACGCCATTACGAAGACGAAGTCACGCGCCAGCACACGGCTAAGCCACATCACACACTGGGACAAATATCGCGATTTACTACAGCAACAGCCTCCAGCCAAGAATATTGACCATCTGCTTTCTCAGCTATGCGCAGCGAAACGGCAAGCCACCAAGAACCTACGGGTTCCTTTTGACCACCCAGAACCTGATAGGCATCTTCTCACTCTGTGGAATAGAAGGCTACGTATTCTGGCCCAGTACAGGCGGTCTCGCCACGCTGCGCATCACAAAGCACGGTTGCGCAAAATACAGCGTTCTATTGAGACATATACGACCACGTTAGCGTCAGACCGCTGGATGGCAATTTGTGAAACCATGAATGGGCAGACCCACACGTCAAAGGTCTGGACCATCCTGCGCTCTCTCCTCGGCCAACGCAAGACCTACAATGGCGCGGCTCGTGTGGCCCTCCGGGAGGGCATCAGCACACAGGAGCTCGCCGAACAAGCTGCTGAAGTGTTTTTTCCCGCAGACATCTCGCCCCACAGCCAATACGTACCGGAAGGATGCAAGCTCTGAAGACACTGAGCCATTTAATAGCCCTTTCACCATGCTCGAGCTGGAGTATGCCTTGCAACATGCTAACACACGTAGTGCTCCAGGAGCCGATGGAGTATGCGTTGCTCATTTACGCAATATGCCTCTTGAGTACAAACACGCTCTCCTCAAAGAGTTTAATACAGTCTGGGATACCGGAATACTGCCCTCCACATGGAAGTTTTCGGTAGTCAAGCCCATACCGAAGCCTGGTAAACCACCCCATACCTTATCCAACCTCCGCCCGATCTCTTTAACCTCGTGTGTCTGCAAAGTCATGGAGAGCATGGTTAACACACGCTTGATGTGGTACCTTGAAGATCGCGACCTTTTGGCCCCTACAATGTACGGATTCCGCGCGGGCCTATCAACTCAAGATGTACTCCTTCGCCTAAAAGAAGACGTCCTCGACTCTAACTCGGTGCACCCACGGGCTGTTGTAGCAGTGGACATACGCAAAGCATTCGATGGCGTACCACACAGTACCATCATGACGAAAGCACGTGCCCTTGGGATTAAAGGGAAAATGTATAACTTCATAGCGGGCTTCCTCGAAGGGCGAAGCTACCAAGTCGAAATCGGCCAAGACGCCAGTACCGTACGAACCAACCACGTAGGTGTTCCCCAGGGCTCGGTGATTTCACCCACCCTCTTTAACATAGCCATGTACCAGCTACCAAGACGCCTTGCGAACGTACCGGGCCTGAAACACGCGGTGTATGCAGATGATGTAACCGTGTGGACGCATCAAGGATCCGTCGGTGAGCAGGAGGATGTCTTACAACGAGCCCTCAACATTATTCACGACTACGCAATGGAAGCAGGTTTACACACCGCTCCAGACAAAACAGAGTTTGTCGTCATTCATGGTGGCCGAACCACGTTTGCCAAGCAGGAAGAAAAGAAGTGTTATAAACTTCACATTGGCAATCAACCTATAATGAGGAAATCCACTATCCGAATATTAGGAATGCACTTAGACGAGAATTGCACAGCGAGCACTTGGTTCCAACGCGTTACGAAGACTAGCAAACAAATCCTTCATGCTTTACGCAGAATCTCTAATCGCACTCGTGGAGTAAACGAACGCGAAATGCGGCAGTTTGTTCAAGCTTTTCTCGTCTCACGTATCATGTATGGACTGCCGTATCATCCGGTCAACCGTACGCAGATAATCAAACTCGACCGGCTGCTTAACGAGGCCAAACGCATGGTTACCGGACTACCAAGGTACACACGCCTGGATGCGCTCAAGAGCTGCAGCAAGCTCAATAATCTGACCGAGCTCATCGACATGCACATCCACACACAGGAAACGAGGCTTCGCGCAACAAATGCCGGGCGATACACGCTTATGCTTCTCGGGTATGACATCAACACACTGCCCATGCTGCCTAACAAAACGCCGCCTTGGGAAATCACGGTACTCACCGACGGCAAGCCACTTCCGTTGAATATGGACCCTAATCAGCGAGCACGGCGCCTTAACTACGCCAAGAGACATGCTAGGGCCACGAGTTCACTCCCCATGACTGAACGCGTCGTATACACTGACGCTGCACTTCCTGCAGACGGTACCAGTAACACTTGTTATGCCACTGCGTGGTACGACCAGACAAACAGAAATCAGAGCCGACGTTATCATGCTTCAGCAGATGCGATGTATAGCACTCGAGCAGAGCTAGTGGGCATCTTAGATTATTTGGAGTGGGCCCTCGAAATGTCACCTCAAACTGACCCTGTTCACCATCGTGTGTACACTGATTCCCAGGCTGCCCATCGGGCATGCGCTAATGTTCTTTACACAGATCCTGTACTCCAGAAGATCCGACACCAGACGCGCCTGCTCCGCGAATGTGGTCATGACGTTACCATCCACTGGGTCCCCGGGCATTGCGGTATCCCCGGAAACGAGAAGGCTCACAGATTAGCGCGCGCTCATCTCCTCACCGCGCTAGCCAGAGCTTCCGATACTCCTTCCACTTTTCTGGCTACCCCACCCGAGCTAGCAGATCCGATAGCAGATAAGCACATTACCAAACAACGTCGCGCCGCCTACCTCACAGCAGTGGGTAATCCACTCTCGATACCATTGCTTCCTTCGAAGGTATTCACACGGAGAGAGTCTGTCCTGCTTCGGAGAATTCAGGCAGGAACACTCCTTACCCCTTTCTTGCTGAACCGTTTCCACAGGGGTGACACGCCACCACCCGTGACAGGTCTCTGCTCCACGTGCAACTGCCGGGCTGATCTCAACCACTTGTGCTGGGAGTGCCCTGTGTACAACCCGCCTAGGCTCCGTGCCCTGGCCACCATAAAACGGGGACCCTGGCCTTCTTCTCTCCGGACATGGGCCTGCCCGGAGCCTTCGCCCCCTGGTCGCGCCATCGAGTTCTGGCGAGCACTCATCATGTTCCTCCAGGACCCGGCCGCGCCACCGGTTGGCGACCGGCTCCGCGACAGCCACAAGATTCAAGCCATTCAAGCGGCCCCCACTTAGCTGCCTCCATGACGTCCGGTAATAAAACGGAGGCAGCTCTACCCCCCCCCCCCTGCTATAGTGCCCTGACTGTCCACCGCAGCGCCTTCGGCGCGAACAAAGTGGAATAAACATGGTTTCATTCATTCATTCATTCCAAGCGATGTAGCCGATCACGTAAAGCACCTCCCGTGTGTCCGTGTGCGCATGCATGCGTTGCTGTACGCTTCGATGCCACGCCAAGCCCGTCTCACCCTAACAGTGGACGGCACTGTACATCTTGTGCTTTCACCGCAACATTCGCTCGGAAGGTACAGAGCGCAAGTTCACTCGCTGCCACAGCCGCGAAAGGAGCGTGCTACATAAAGAATTAAAACCCTTGACAGTTGTAAGCTGGCAGTCATCCTGTGTGAGCTATATTTTAGTGCATCCTTTGCGCTTGAGCAGCGTGCTGAAAGTTTTGAGCTGTTTGTCGTTCTTAGCGTGATATTTCAATTTGTAGCTATCGCATTCATTGCTCTGCGCTCGCGGCGAAATTGTGATTTTTTTATGTGCTTGTTAATGCCATGCATGTTTGCGCGGAGTTCGCGATATGCTGTATCCAGGTGTATGTTAACAACTTGAGCTACCACGACGGTTAAATCATGATAATGGGCGCTAGTCCTCGAGATGGTGATGCACCACTATCGGTACAACATCCACGTCTAACGGTGCTACAACTGCCAAACACCAAGAGGCGTACAAGCTCTGATATGACGCTGCACAATAAACGGCTCAACAGCCTCTGGGAGGATACATGCCACTTTCCTGTTGTAGCGATGCGGAGAAATCGGCCATGTTTGTTTGTTTGTTTGTTTGCGCTTAGCCGTGGTCGTTTCAAAATCATACTGGTACTTTGATGTAAATATTGTTTTCTTGCTCTTGTCAGCGAGAGAATAAGGATAAGATACAAAGGAGGCAGGGAGGTTAATCAGGGCTGAGCCCGCTAGGCACTGGGGAAGGAGATGGCCGCATATCAAATTGCAAGTTTGATTCTGTTACCGCTACGGAATTAGATGTCTAGAAAAAAAGGTCCTTCGGCACTTCATAAAATATAGCTCCATCATCCTGTGCCGGAAAACAAGTGGTGAAAAGTTCGAGTAGAAGTCATTTGAATAGCTCGCAGTGTGTTGTTAGTGAATGAAAAATCTCCAGACGGTATGGCGTGTGACAAGCGGCGTTGGAGCGGAGCAATTGCTAAGCGATTACAAGTGGCATTTGGGACGGTGCCCACCGCAAAGAGCAAAGCGTTTCGACGTATACATGAACGAAAAGACATGTACGTGCTACCGTCCAAACGTGTTTCGCTTAACGGCGGCCAAGTAGGCCGTGTACTCCATAGCTCAAACTCACACGTTGTTAAGCATTTGAAAACTCTAGATCCGCCTGCAGCAAACAATGCTCCTCTCATCAGCTGTTTCTCTACTAATTAACTTTTTTTTACCTATAGCGAATGTCTAGTGCCTGAATTACATCACACTTATATGTGTATTACGCCAAGCTGTGCTTGTTCGTTGCAGTGGCTTTGCAGATGAACCAGTAAACATACTTTGCTAGTCCCGGCGCCAGAAGACGGCTTGAAGAAGAGATGTCTCCGCCGAAGAAGATCGTCAAACCAGACTCGCGAGAATGCTGGTTCGTTGCCGCGTCAGCGGCCATTTACGTCTTCTTCGCTATGATCTTGGTCAAGACAGAGTCGGTCATCTACGTCGGCTTCATGGAAATGCTTCATCTGAGCAGACAGGACGCATCTTGGCCTCTCAGCATATCGCTCGTAGTTTCCCAGCTAGCTGGTGAGTTCCCCGCACGATTTGTCGCGTGCCGCGAACCTGTCACTCTCTTTTCTAAGAAGGCCCCTTATAAACTATGGTTATGCGGTATGCGAACTGTTGGTAATCTCATTATGATCACATTACTTGTACAGTGTGTCCTTACTGTACATTGTTGTTGTTATACTTCTACTGTATTTACGTATGTCAAATAAGTACTTGTTGATTATTAGCGTAGGTTGTTCTATTGTTCTATGTACACATTTCGTGTGTATTTCCATAATTCTTTAGTGTCCACATGCATGAACTTAGGCATCAGTCATACTGTCACTTGTAATCAGAGACGTTATAAATATACCTGACATGGCGAGTATAAGGAGAGTCAGGAAGTGTGCATACCACAAGAGAAGCAAGCTAAAAAGGACATAATGCCCTCCCACTTGATGAAGCCTAAAGAAAGGCAGAAAGTGAGCACACGGTGGCAGGTTAGTGTAATCCACATACTCAATGAGCACTGAAAACCCAAAGTCTGTTTCTGCAGTAAGCAAGCAGAACGCATCCTTGGAGAGTCTTGTGTCAGGTTGCACCTCGCTGCTTGTTGGGATTGTATACCCCGCCACATGCGCTGCAGGGCCCGTGTTCGGCCTCCTCTGCCTGTACCTGTCCGAGAGGGCAGTCCTGATTGCCGGCGCCTTTCTATGTTCCGTGCCGGTCATGGCATGTGGTTTCGCCTATAGCCTAACCGTCATCAACGTACTCTATGGAGTGTTCTTCGGTGAGCTTCCCTACCTTTATCTTGATCTTTTTTTTTCTTCTCCCACTGTGACGAGTGTCACGTGCTACACAAGTGCGTAGCACGTGCTACGGACTTTTCCCTGAAGTGTACATAATTAAAATTTGCATAATTGACATTAGTTAAAGAGCTAATTAAAACTAATTAAGCTTACATAAAAATACCCTTACGAGTGTCACATGAGGGCAAGCAATGTGTCGTTGGTATTCATTCAGTTGCGAACCACTTAATCCTTGTAAATATTAGGATTTAGTTACTAATATGGGTCATTCAAACGTCCGAGACGTCCTTCTTATTTTTTTTTTCCTACCCTGTCCGATTACTTTCTAAATATTGTTGACAGTTATTGTAGTGCAATGTTTGCCCTCGTCAAGCATAATTGCAAGAACTTTTTTTTTTAGTCTCTTACAGAGATTTAAGTGTTCTCCCCTTTACTAGTGACAATATTGCAATGCACTGTTTGCCCTAGTCCAAGCATATTTGCAAGAACGATTTTTTCTTTTTGTCCCTTGCCCAGATTTAAGTATTCTCCTCTTTACTAGTGAAGCGCATCAACTCGTCTGATTATATTTTTGGCAAAGGTCCTTCTTAAACGGCGCCCTACAACTTCCACAATGCAATCAAAGTTTGCACTGGGACCTGGTGAAAGGGCCTCTCAACTAACAAGTGTTCCTGTTTCAGGCATGGGCCTTGCGTGCGCCGAGCTGGTGCCGTTTTCGGTGGTGGCGCGCCACTTCGTGTCGTACCGCGGCACAGCACTGGGCCTGCTATTCATCGTCACCTCCGTCTCGGGCTTTCGTGTCCCCCATGGCGGTGGAATTTCTGCGTCAAACGTACGGCTTCCGATGCACGCTACACTTGATCGGAGCCGTCATACTGAACATGCTGCTCGGCTGCTTCATAGTGAGCCGCGTTGACCGCACCGACGGTTCTATCGAAGAGCCGCCCGTCAGCGCTCTCCAAAACCAAGGAGCTGCTTGCAGAGCCGCCCCGCATACCAGCCGAGCGGCGCAGGTCCAGCTTCCAAGCAGCCTCGCTGGGGCAGTCCTGCTCCATCAAGTTAGCGCAGTCCATTATGTCACTGGACAAAAAGTAAGACATCTTTCCATTTTATGGGTTAACTTTTAATTGTGCGCTTACTACTATTGTTTCCGGTGGCGTACCTCACTTAAGTTCGTTCACACGTAAGTTCATTTACGTTACCTGAACATGCATTACCGTTGTTCCAAACCCCCTGTTCACCTAATTTGAGTCCTCATCATCTTTTCCCCATTCCGTCCAACCGGATGCTACAATTCTGGTTGACCTTTATTTTCTCTCTTGAGTCCTTGTAATTTTTTTCTTTTTCCCTAAATTGAAACAGGTCCAAAAAGGACTCTGTTTTGGAACTCTGGAGAACATTTAAAAGACTGTGGCCTACCAGTTAAAAGCCATACCAGTTGAAGACCTCCAGCGCTGCTACCTATTAAGAGTGGGAACAACTCCGCCAGTTTATAGCTGCCCAAAGGGATAGCATTGAAAGGGATAGCATTGTTGCTTGAAAAAAAAAAACTGAGAACTTTGGCTAGTACAAACACAGCCTCATTACTTTTCTAACAAATCGTATCCCAGTCCAGTAAAACATGCACTTCAGGGCTCGCTTTCATTTCCTTTACGCTTACTTTGGCGCATCTGTTTAAGCAACCTGCTGGTTTCCTCTTGGTGTTGTAATTACGTTATCGAAGCCACCAAGAGCAACTGTTGTTGCTGGGCGATGACGGCCAGCACTCAGTACTTTTTTCGTCCACTTCAGGGACCGTTCGGCGCGAGCTAAACTGCGGAGCAACATGCGCACCATGTTCACGCTGCCGTACGTGCACATCTGCTTGTCGCGTGCGGCTGCCCTGTTTGCGCTCACCACCATCCTCATCACCGTAGTGGACTTCGGCGAGGACAACGGCCTCTCGGGCTACGACGCCGTGTCCCTGCTCACGGCGTACGCCATCGGAGACCTGTGTTCGCGCCTCATCACGGCGCTGGTGCTCGACACACGCTTCATGAGCACCAGCGCCACGCTTCTCTGCATGTTCGCGCTGCAGGCGGTCGTCATGGCCGTCATGAGTTTCGAGAGCAACTACTGGGTGCTGCTTGTGTGCTGCTTTGTCACGGGCCTCTCGAGCGGTGGCCGCTTCTTCACCTGCACCGTCATGGTGGCCGAAGAGTTTGACGAGGACGCCATCTCCCTCAACCTGGGCGTCTTGAACTTCGTGTCCGGCATTGCATGCTTCATCAGACCACCCATCATAGGTAAGCCTCAGATTCATTCTAGGGTTGCTTCAAGACATAAAAAAAAAACTCACTCGGTTCCGTATACATCCGTCTCAGTCGACTCCAGAGGCGAGAGCCATCGTCTAACCCCCGTATTTCACAAACGCTCCTCGACTTGACTTTCACCCTTCACTTGACACAGTTGAGCACTGCGCCGCTGCTCGGCTGACAGTGACGCTGCGCTACTCAAGAACCGCAGCAGATTATCGCTGATATGCAGTGGCTTTCCCTGCCTAGAGACGGCGCTCCCATCGGCCTTTTCAGGTGAAAGTGAAGCGTTGAGTGGAGGGACGTTCAGGAATACGGGGGTTAGTCTTTTAAGTCGATGCGGTGAACCTCCCGCGTCTTCTTCCGAAAGGTTTCTACAACTGACGTAGCTTTGCACTGACTCCGAGATCTGAGGCACTGCAAGCTTTCTGCACATCACCTGTTTTTTCGAGATCGACGCACCTTTGAAAGAGCACTGACGCCATGAGATGGCGTTAGCATGTGATGCCACGTCATGTGACGTCACCACGCGATTATTTCTTTGCGTCGCTCGTGTTGACGCGAGACGCCGGTCAATTTTTGCGTCTGGCGAGACATCGAAAGCTTTCACCTTGGTATATCTGCGAACGCAGCCGGCGGTTTAGATAACCAGAAATACCGGAAATAGAATCTTTTAACGTTGATTGATTGATTTGTGGGGTTTAACGTCCCAAAACCACCATATGATTATGAGAGACGCCGTAGTGAAGGGCTCCGAAAATTCCGACCACCTGGGGTTCTTTAACGTGCACCCAAATCTGAGCACACGGGCCTACAACATTTCCGCCTCCATCGGAAATGCAGCCGCCGCAGCCTGGATTCGAACCCGCGACCTGCGGGTCAGCAGCCGAGTACCTTAGCCACTAGATTACCGCGGTGGGGCAATCTTTTAACGTGTGAGAATATGTGAGATGAGAGGTGACCTCACAAACATCGACCTGTGACGTATGTGTCGGCGTTGCCTATGGCTGAGTGTTTTGGGTTGCAGGAGGTTATATATTTTATACTGTTTAGTGAAGCAATAAACTGGTCTAGTGTGTCAATGTTCACAATCGCAGTGCTGTTGGCGAATTTACTACTCTCGAAACAAAAAAAAAAAGGCTTACGGGATGTTGAGTGTTTTTTGTTAATGCTTTTGCTTTGCTGCTCTGTGTAATACTAAGCGCATTAGAATCATGAACATAATCATATCGTGGTTTCGGGACGTCAGACCACCAATATTATCATTACAATCAGCAACGTTAAAGATGATTGATGCCCTACTTAGTGTTCCCTAACTGACTGTTCTCCTGTAAGTGTTCATTTTCCACTTGAACCAGCTGACCCACAGCACATTACTGTAGTATCATTCAAATTATTGGCCTAAGAGGAAAAAATGAGATTTTCGAGACCACCATAAGTAACGCAAGCTAGACCCGACCTGTTCATGCTCACATATCGTGATGGTATGAGGCGAAAGTTTATTATGGCATCTCGATGTTAACCACATGTGCGCAGGCTACTGCCGTGACGTGCTCGGGTCGTACACTCCACTCTATCTGCTGCTGGCTGTCGTCAACGCATTCTTCACCGTCACCTGGAGCCTGAAGCTCATTCTCTCCCTCCGCAAGAAGAAGATACCAACAGTCAGGGTATCCCTGCAAGAGCTGCCAGGTGAAATGCCTTACACACACGTGAAATTTTGCATTCCGAGTTTGTTTTTTTTAACGCGCATATAAATATGTGCTCAAGTTTCGCTCCTATGAAAACGCCGTGTGGTCGCGACAGCCGGAGTGAACCGACACGATCGCGCAGTCTATAGCGCAACGCCACGGTCACTAAGCTACACCAGCGGTTGTTGCAAATAGTTGAATCCCAAACGCCTATTATTACAAGCATCTCTAAATGTCTCTAGAGAGAGAACATTACATGGTGCGACGATGATGCCAGAATTAAGGCACACATGTTTTCGAGCACGAGCCAAACGTGATTTTGTTCGTAATATCATGAGGGTATACAGTGTTACCATTGCTTGCACAGTTCATCGGTCCGAATAATCGGCGTTGCAACATGAATGCAAAGATCGGAGCTTCCCCGACACCCTCTGCTCCTCCATATTGTCACTCTGACAAGGTGGAAGCAAACCTGCAGCCTAATTTTCCTTCAGCTATCGGTCTAATGGAATACGAAGTGTGGACATGCATGTTTCGACCTGCATGTAATGGTGTGTGTACGGGGTTAGTTATGCATGAATCTGTATTAAAAAATTAAACTTCCGGGAAACTAAAAATTGAAGATTAGTTGAGCGGCGCACGCTAATGTGATCTCAGGAGGCGTTCTTTTTTTTTCTCTCAATGCATGCAAGCTCGTGACAACCGTGGTCTCACTTTTCTAGTAAGCCCGCTTTTGAAAATTGGTTGCTGCTAAAGCCAAAATCCTTAACACCAATTTGGCGTAACATATTTTATAAACCGAAAAGGCTGAACACTGCATATGTTTAGTATTGAGTGTTCTGAGAAGAAAAAAACAGTGTCAATGCCGACAACAGGTATTTGGTGTGCACGAACCAAGATGTCTTTGCTACTACAGTTACAATTGCTGAAAACGACTATAGATCAACTAAACCGTACACACGTCGTGTTGCTGTCAGGGATTACAAGATGCAGCTGAGGTTGCCATAGGGCAGGGGTCTCAAACGTGCGGTCCCGCGAACCCAGCGTTTGCAATCCTCTGCCCGCACATGGCTATGTTCGTCCCGTATCTTTTTTTTTTTTAATTTTCATAACGTCTACGTTCGTGAGCGACGAAGGCACCACTGATCTAGAGCATTGTTATCGCGAGGCACCCCTTGTGGTGATCGTGTGTTGAAGCGTGAAACTAAGACAGTATTTGAGAATCGGCGTCCAGATTTTGCTCATTTCGGAGATCGGTATTGACACGTTGGATGCAATCCTGACCTCGAATCTTTTTTCAGAAACTACACTTTAACACGAGATATGGGAAGGGTCACGTTTTCAATGGTAGGGTTTGCTGTCAATGTGTATAAACTAACCCGAGAAGTGATTAGAAACATGAAGACTTTAATTCACTGCTCGTAACCCTGTGAACGACGACTTACATTCACCAACTGAATTCTACTGATCCTAAGCTGTCATTTTCACATGACCCTATATCGCAAAGGGACACAGAACGATTTCTGTCGCATCAATATTACTGAAGCGAGAATATATATATATATATATATATATATATATATATATATATATATATATATATATATATATATATATGAGATCTAACAGACAATAACGCCAAGGAAGGTGTAGAGGAAGTTATTAGCCCAATTGTAATGTAAATGAGAAGAAAGAAAGTGGGTGAAAAGATAACTTGCCGTGGCAGGATCCGACAAGATAACAAGATAACTTGTCGGATCCTGCCCACGGCAAGTTATCTTTTCACCCACTTTTTTTTCTTCTCATTTATATTACAATTGGCCTAATAACTTCGCCTATACCTTCCTTGGCATTATTGTCTGTTAGATCTCATTAGTATTGTGTAAAACACGAAAAACGAGCCCTTAAGTATACACTTGATTCCCATATATATATAAATATATATATATATATATATATATAATATATATATATATATATATATATATATATATATATATATATATATATATATATATATATATATATATATATATATATATATATATATATATATATATATATATATATATATATATATATATATATATATATATATATATATATATATATATATATACCCAACCTGGCGCGAACCAACCAACGCAGCTGGATCAGGCAGATGATTTACAGCACATTAAAGTACACAAATAACCCTACAGTTTATTGTTAGCGCGAAGTTTGTACTCGATGTGAAACCCACTACCGACACAAAACAAATTCAAGCAACAGTGTAAACACTCTATTTAAGTATGCGTATTCGACTACACCAATGCAAAGTTTTTCTTCTGGCAACTCATACGTACAAGATAATATATTGACTGTTGCGAGCAAATGCTTATGCGTGCCCGTGAAGGTAATCATAAGTGTGAAAATATATACTAAATTTAACTGAATATTGTGCAGATTGGGTCCAAATTTTGAAAGCTCCTGATTGCTGCATTTTTTAAATCGTTGCATTGTGCAAGCACATGAATAAATAATCAAAAGTTAATTTTAAACAGTCATTAATACCCAGCTGGTGCATATCAATTCAACAAGCTTGGTACACGGTAAATATTACTGATTTCATGCCTTCGTTCTTTCTTTCTTGTAAGCCTTGTTCTCCCTCTCTCTCTCGCTCTCTCGTAGAAACTTTGCTCCGACATTGTCACTAAAAAATTACGTTTCAGTGGCCGTGCTTTCACCATTTGTGTAAACTATGTACATGTCACGGGTACGCCATTTCTACAAGGTATTCATGGTGTTTGTTTACTGTTATTGTTACAATCGTTTCAGATGCACGAGGACGAATCGGGAGCATCGTATCATTTTGAAACGCACCGTTTTTCCATCTAGTGTTACACACACTGCGGATTGTTTTCCAGTATAATCGCAGAGGTTGCCTTGAAAAATCGAGGGCCTTCGCTGGCAAGAAAAACGAGAGTCACGCAAAAAGAAGGGCAAGTCATTTGCGGTTCGTTCATGCACACTGAGACAGAAATACTTTGAGCGGTAAGGTGGAGATGGCGCTCCAAGCCAGGCCCCACTTTGCTCCCAACACTGCAGGATGCTGGACCTCAAGGCAGAGCTTTCGTTTCAGCGTGGAGTGCGTGACTTGAATTCAGTACTCATGTGCCAGGGCAAAACTTGATGTCCAATTAAGAGAATGAAAAATAAACTGTTAATAAAATGCGTAAAAAGGCATCAAACAAAAAGGAGAACGTTGTGCATCTTAGTCGCTTATCATACGCTTGAATTCCTTCATCTTACAAAACTGGATACAGAGTCACGAGTACACATGGCACTCATAACAAAAAATGTTAATGCTAACTTCGTCGTGTCTGGACAATATTAAGGCGAAAACATATATGTGTTACGCGAACGCGAGCTTGAACAAAAAGCCGGCGTGAGTGATGCAATTGAAGAAAAGTAATATGTATATAAGCACGTGACGTGCCCATTCGTGTCATCTTCGCCGTGTTGACGAGACTAACAATTGAAAAACGAAAAAGAAACGCCAGACCTGCGCGGAAAATGCAGCACAGTCACAGCAAAAAAAAAAAGCATGAAGAGCCAGATTACTGAACCCGTTGTTAGGTCTCTCAAGAGGCTGCTACAGTGAACTCTCAGTTAAGTTACGGAGTACTAGAAGGGCGCAGTGGAGTGAACTAAGGTCCCTAGATGAAACAAGGTAGCGTCACTCATTGTTCTCGAGCCGTCCTCCTCACTCTCTCGATTACTCCTCTTTTTCTCTGCCATCCGCGTCTGTGATTGGTGCATTACTTGCACGTGATCTTGCAAATGGCTGGTGGTGTTATTTATTATTATGCAAAAGGTTCAAAACGAGTACGCATGCGCATATGGCTCCAGCCGGATTCTCGCCGTGACCAAAGACAAAATCGTAGCCAGAACATAAACTGAAGAGGAGGAGCGTTTCGGTGTGCGCTAAGTCGGCCAAGATTGTTTCGCCATGCTCGTTCAATGCAACATCTGCGTTATTCAGCAATGCTGCGTTGCCGTAAACAACAGAAAATAGTTTCGCTCTCTTCAACTCACCTCGTGCTTTCCGAGATGAAGCGCACCATGAAGTGCAACTATGAACCATTTCACGCGAATGCTTTCGTGCAACTCCGTCAACGTATGTCGACGCGGATCTGCGAAGCGAGTTCACTTGTCGGTTTTTATTGAAACGCCAGGCGCGCGTCTAATGCGTGTCTAGTGCATGCCAGTTGGTACAAAGGTACAAATACATGTGGGTATGCACGTATACAGAACAGCTGTAGGTTGCAATCAACGCACCTTCAGAAACATTTCGCTCTTGACCAGTTCCCGCTTGAGCCGAAACGCGCTGCTTCGAGACACCTCACCAGTAGAACTCTCACTTTTCAGGAAGTTCCCAGCACCGCATCAGAATCACTTGGCATCACGATTGTCCAAATGGACACATTAAAAAAAAGCGTCATCGCAGTGCTGCTGGACGAGTGTTCGTACCAGTCTGGTCGTAGTTTTTTTTTTCTTGCGTGTGCACAAGCCGGTTGTAATCAATCGTCACAACGTCACACCCTGTGGCCACTTACGGGATCCAGCAAGAAGCACGTTCACTGTGTCACAGCACGAACAAAACACAATCGGAGAAGTGGACTAGTTAGAACTGGACGAAATACCGCGGCCGTGGAACTAAAATGTACTACGCGAGACGCCATGGCTAGTTGTGTAAAGCACGGAGGAAGGAAAAAGGTAAGGAGAGGGCATGCCCAGCCGGCGCAGGGCGTAAAAAGTGTGGCGGAAATGACATCATGGCAGCCATATTCACTAGGCACAATGGCGGCGTTGCTATGGTTACGTGTTGCGCAGTGGAGCTGGTCTAGCAGTGAGCGGCCGCGGCTGGCGGCGGAATGTGTGCCTCCCCAGGTCTCGTGCTGAGCCCTGGCGGACAAAATCTGTGCTCTGCGCCGCGTTATTGGTTACGCAGTGTTCTCCTGGCTGTTACATTACTCTTAGCAACGTTTACAAATCACTTTGTCCATCACGGGGTTTCAACAGTGCGTAGAACAAGTGCATATCCATGTGTCGTGCGGCGGATGACGCGGATGAAGCAGTTAGTGTTCAGCGAAATTGCGTTGGGCACCATGACGAAGCTGAATGACGACGAACGCTTTGCAGGTCAGTGACGGTTGAGCAGTGCTCCTGCTTGTGACAACGGACGGCGCTGTTGAGCCCAGCAAGACGCAGTGAGGACCATGTGCACATACGTAGTTTCGTGTTGTGTGTGTACAGTAACAACTTGCAAGTGCGTACTAAAACACCTTTTCTGTTCCGCTTGGTACACTCTCCACCAGCATTGCATGTAATCTCAACGCAACAGCAACCACGTTCAACTGTCACTAGCACCGTGCTCAGTCACCACGGTCGCAGAATGCTGACGCCGGTGATTTTCACGCGGAACACGGACACAGTGGCAGGACGCTGCGTCGGTCGCGTGGCGGAATGCAACCGTAGAAGGCGCACGACCGATCGTGCTGTCTGTACGGTTGCTGAATTAATGACGTGAAAGCACTCACCGTTGTCAGTGCATCTAGCGCGCGTTCTCTCGTAGTTGCTTTGTTGTCGGCGAGCTGTTACTCCCTGTTATTACTCGGATGAAGCGATTTCGCTGAAGGTGTCCCGCTGGCTCAGAGTGATGAGCCCAGTTCCATTAGTTTCGGATCGTCACGACACACGCGCTGCGCAGCCCACGTGCTTTCCGAGCCGGAGAGGGAGTCGCGCCTTCTGCTTCGCATTCATATGTAAACAAGAGAGGAGAATTTGCCTAGTCAATGTGGCCGACTTCCGGCTTCATCACGGCTTCACAACGAGTGACGTCGGGGCCTCTCCTTACCTTTCCTTCCTCCGTGGGTGTAAAGTGTAGGACTGCACAACGTTGCCGGTTGAGTAACGCACATCCCGCTTGCTCTTGTGTTGTGCCGTTTATGTTCATAAAGGTAACTGTTTATTCTACGTCTTATTTCGTTCCATTTTGTTTCATTTACATCTATTCACCATAGCAACAGAACCCAAACATTCGCTTTTGGATGAAAGTTTTAAACCTTCTAGGGGGCGCTTCAGGCAAATAAGCCTGAAGCACTGACAACGGTTCAGTTCGGGCTGTCACGGTGGATGGACGTGTTTTTCGAGCGCTCCGGATCGACTGCGCAGATAAGTGTGTTCGCATGTTTTGAGCTTGTCTTTATAATTATAAGGCAGCGGTTGAAATCTTCGTAGCACTAATTTTATGGTACGGCTTTTTTGGGGGCCAGTCACCAGGTATTTATTAGTTAGTGCGGGTGTGTGTGTGAATTTTTTTTGTTTTTTTTTCTTTTGCCACCCCGTGGGGGAGGTGCGCGTACATTGAACACGCAAATTTTTGTAGTAGAGCTTAGACTTTCTTTTTTTTTTCGTAGTGCACGGCTCGAGTTTAGTAATTATCGAGTATAGGGACAATTGGTGTCAGAAAGACATGGTTAAAAGACTGTAAAGTGTTCAGGATGTGGAGTGGGTTTGAAAGTGGACTCAAGCGTAGAAGCGGATGGAGAAGAGGCTGACGCGAAGTGTAGGCAATGTGAGGTCGAGGAAAAAAGGGAGAAAATGATGGTTGCCCAAAGTGAACGGCTGGTGAGAATCGATGAGCTCGAGACTGCGTTGGCGACAGAGCAAGAGAAAACGAGGGCAATGGGAGAAAGACTGAAGTCCACCGAGGAAGCACTAGCGAAGCTGAACAAAGAAGCGGCCTACGGAGAGAACAGTAGAGAACCGGCAACCAGAACGGTGGAGAAGGAAGCACAAGCAAGTTTGGAAAAAACAGGTTTAGCCGGTTCAACTCTCGCAAGGCCCAGCTTCAGCGAGGTAGTGGTGGGGCTGGGAGGGGACAAAGCAGCCGGCGTCACAGGTGCAAGTAGCCCCCAGGTGCAGGACGCTCCAGCTGAAAAGTCACAGCCTGTGATAATAGCCGGGGACTCGAATTTAAATCGATGCACAGAAGCCATCAAAGAGAGGGTAAGAGGTGACAAGAGGGTTGCAGTAGGGGCGTTCCCAGGACGCAAGCTTGAAGCAGTCATGAGGCAAGCGAGCGCAAAACTCAAAACTACAGCTGATAGACGAAACCTCGTGATAATTTCAGGTGGTTTAAACGATGTCTTGAATGAAGATACAGCAGGACTAGCAGCCACACTGGCGAAAGGTGTCGATGACATGCGCGCCACTTCTCCTAAGGTACAGGTAGTGATATGCACGATACCGGAGGTACCGGTGCGTGATAGCAACCTGCAAAGAGCGGTTGTCAACGCAAACCAAAAGATATGGCGGATGAGTCGAAAGAAAGGCTTTGAGGTGGTGGAAATAAACAGAGAGGTGCATAGGTGGGGTGGTTTTCAACGAGACAGAATCCACTTCGATGGGCGACTAGGTCACGAGGTGGGTTGACGACTTGCAGGACGTGCAGTAGCTTTTTTGGGGGGCAAGCGAGCCCTTCGGGGTGCAGGACAGCTAGTAACGAGGAAAACAACCAGGGAGGCACTTCGACAGGTTTTATGGACAGATACGATTCCAAAGTGGCACTAATGTCTAAGATAGGTAGAGTCCGGGGCATAAATAGACGTAGCCACGAGCGCCCAGCCCATTCAGACATAGGGTATAATAACATGCAGGGTGGTAGGAACAGGCTGAAGTGGGAAGAGATAGAAGAACAGCTAAGGGAAGAGAGGCCGATAGTATACGGTTTTGTAGAAACACATCTCAGGGACATGGAACAACCTCCGAACAATCCGAACTACGCGTGGGAATATTGTAATAGAACAGAAGGCAGCAGAAAGGGGGGTAGTATTGGGGCATTCATTCATAAAAGTACAGACTGGCAAAGGGTCAAGCAGGAGTGCAAGGAACATTTATGGCTAAAAGGGAAAGTGGCAGGTCAAATGACGCTCCTTGGTTTCGTGTACTTGTGGACGGGAGCAAAGGCCAGAGAGGAAAACCAGGCAATGGTAGAGTGTATATCAAAGGACATTCAGTAGTTAGGAAGAGAGTGCGAGATAATTATACTAGGAGACATGAATGCGCACATAGAAGATATAGATGGGTATACCGACCCGACAGGCAAAATGATCATGGATATGTGTGAAAGGCTTGATTTGACCATTTGCAACAGTACCGAGAAGTGTGAAGGGCAAACAACATGGGAGGTAGGAAGGCTGCAGTCGACGATAGATTATGCACTGATGTCACATAGGATGTATGATAAGCTCAGGGGAATGCACATAGATGAAGGTGGCTCCAGAAGTCTGGGTAGTGATCACAAACGTATCAAGCTAAGTTTTGGAAGAGCAGTGAAAGTGGGAAGGAGACAAGATGAGCACCTACAGGAATTTTTTTATTCAGAAAGGCAAATTGAAATAGCCACTAAACAAATTGAGAAAGTAATCACGGAGGATAATAAGACAGTGTGTACATACATGAATCTAATTAGACTCTTTGAGCTAGAGCTTGCTAAGACGCGTAACAAGTCACCCCGGAAAAGAAGACACAAACCCAAAAGTTGGTGGGATGAGGAAGTTAAGAGACCCATAGCAAAACGTCAGGAAGCATCTAGGGAACACAGACATGCTAAGCAGCGGGGTGAACCGACAGATGATGTTGAAAGAAAATGGGAAACTTTTCTAAGCTGTAGAAGGGCTGCATCCCTTCTGATCAATGAAAAGATTAGAAGAAAGGGAGCTCAGTGGCTGGCAGAAGTACATAAAGAAGATAGAAAGGCAGCTGCGAAATTTTGGAACCATCTAAACTCCCTAAGAAATGAGACGAGCCTAGAGCGGAGTTTTATAACTACAGCCCAAGGTGCCAGGCTAGAAGGGGACGAAGCTATTGAATATATAAGAGCAAGGGTGACAGAAAAATTTCAACAAAGAAGTACTTTATGCACCACAATAGACAAGGACGAATCAAGTGGTGCGATGGTTCCATTTTCACAACGAGAGTGGGAAAGGGCTGAGAAAGGGGTTCCTAGTAGTACATTAACAGGCCCAGATGGCATTCCAATTAGGCTGATAAAGACATTAGGTCCGAAGTCTAAGCAGGCTTTGATAGAGGCAGTGAGCAAAATAATAATCGATGGTGAAGTTCCCGATGGATGGAAACTTAGCAGGATGAGCATGATCTATAAAGGAAAGGGGGACAAAGCTGACATAAACAACTACCGTCCTATAACAGTGACATCAGTGGTCTACAGGCTGGCGATGCAGATTATAAAGGAAAGACTGCAGGCATGGATAGAAGATGAGGGGGTGCTGGGGGAACTGCAGAATGGGTTTCGGAAACACAGGAGGTTGGAAGACAATCTGTTCTCACTGACGCAGTGCATCGAAATAGCAGAAAAGGAACACAGGCCCCTGTGGCTAGCATTCTTGGATATCAAGGGAGCGTACGATAACGCGGTTCAAGAGGAATTGTGGGGAATACTGGACACACTAGGCGTGGAACATGTAGTCACTAATCTTTTAAAGGGTATCTATAAAGGTAACAAGGTAGTTATAAAGTGGGAAAAACAGGTATCCAAGCCTGCAGAGGTAAAACGGGGGCTTAGGCAGGGGTACCCCCTGTCACCCTTATTATTCATGATGTACCTACAAGTATTAGAGGCAAAATTAGAGGGAAGTGGGCTGGGCTTCAACCTCTCTTTAGTCAAACAAGGAAAACTTATTGATCAGGCACTACCAGCATTAATGTACGCAGATGATATAGTGCTAATGGCCAACAACAAGGAAGATTTGCAGAGATTGATGGACATCTGCGGTAATGAGGGAGATAGGTTAGATTTTAGATTCAGTAAGGAAAAATCAGCAGTCATGATTTTCAGACAACGAAGGTAGTGAGCTTAGGATACAGGACGTCACGCTAGAGATAACAGATAAATACAAATATCTGGGCGTATGGATAAGCAATGGGACCGAGTACATGAGGGAACACGAAATATACGTGACGACTAAAGGTAACAGGAATGCAGCAGTGATGAAAAATAGGGCACTGTGGAATTACAATAGGTATGATGTTCTGAGAGGAATATGGAAAGGGGTGATGGTTCCTGGGCTGACGTTCGGCAATGCGGTCTTGTGCATGAGATCAGAAGTTCAAGCAAGATTAGAAATTAAGCAACGTGGAATAGGTAGGCTTGCTTTAGGAGCTCACGGGAATACAGCAAATCAGGGAGTACAAGGTGATATGGGATGGACATCATTTGAGGGCAGGAAGCTAGCAGCAAGATAAATTTGAGAAGCGATCGAGAGAAATGAAGGAGGAGCGTTGGGCTAGGAAGGTTTTCAGCTACTTGTACATGAGGAATGTCGATACAAAATGGAGGAAGCGAACCAGGAAGTTGACTGGTAAATACTTAGAAAACAGCAGGTGGCCGAACCAAAAAGAACTATCGGTTAAGAAGAAAGTGAAGGAAACGGAGACTGACATGTGGAAAATGGGCATGATTAAGAAGTCCGCACTAGAGATCTATCGAACTTTTAAGCAGGAAATTGCCAAGGAAAGGATCTATGATAATAGTCGGGGTAGTTCTCTACTGTTTGAGGCAAGGACGGGAGTACTGCGAACCAAGACATATCGGGCCAAATACGAAGGGGTAGACACGGTATGCAGTGCGTGTGGAGAGGAAGAAGAAACTGCCGAACACTTGATAATGTTCTGTAAAGGGCTTCACCCTATAGTTCAGGATGATGGCGCAGAGTTTTTCAAAGCACTGGGGTTTAGGGACCGGGAGGGCAAAATAGACTTTAAGCAAGTAGACTTAACTAGAAGGAGGTTATTTGATTGGTGGCTAAAGTCAAGGCACGAGTGAAAATTAAACTCTTCACTGCAAAGTACGAATTCTCAAACTCACTTTTCAAGGAAAAAATAAATAAATATAGTTTTGAATTCATTAAGTATTACGGCTTGGTGGCGCTAGCCACCGCCCGATCTAAAGGGTACAGCCTTATACATCCATCCATCCATCCATCCATCCATCCATCCGAGGAGGAAAAGGGAGGGTGTCGCTACATTGGAAACTTGTTTCATCTAGGGACCTTACAGTGAACGAGGCGGCCGCGCCGCATCTCGGCTGATTCTCCGGCGGGTGACAGTAGCGGCGGCGCTGTAGTTCCATGGTACGCGTGTCCGAGCGCACGCGTCCGAGCCTGCGAAAGCGTGTAATTGCTCCTTTTCAGCGCGTTTAATGCGTTTCTGAGCCTTTATCAGTGGACACACCTGCTACGTGCCATGATGCACGAGTAACTATACAGGCACGCCGAAATTGCGTCAATACATTCGCTGTTTCAAGAGCCTGCCGACCTAGAAAAAAAAGTCAATCGAAATTTGAGTAAGGAGCTAGCGCGTTGAGCTGCGTTACATCATAGGTGACTACTGGCGAGCTTCAAAGAGAGGAGAAGTATCAAAACTATGATTAAATCATGCGCTCGTTTTGTCCGCAGTCTACGATATCCAGAGCACCATGTTCCTTATATGAGCCAACATGCGCTCGATTGTTTCACGAGAAACCCGAGTGTAAGTAACGTTGTCACAACATTAATTGGTGACGACTTTTTTTATGCCAGTTTTGTGGAAGATAATAATTATTGCTTTCCGAAAGGCTTATTACATATTCAACTTATTAAAAACAACACTCAAACATATTAAACAATGTCAATTGTATATATAGCCTGTCTTAATCTGCGTAAATTCATTGTAACCAGTTCTCATTTTGTATCGACAGCTTAAATTGTGCTGCTTTCCAAATATTCTATCGGCGTAACGCCATTGCAAGCGAGCAAGTTTATGAAGATGTTTTGTATTATAAGCGTAGTTCTATCAATAAGCGTCAAAAGTGTAGGCAGGCAGTGGTGCATCTTGTTTTGAGAAATTCACCTTCTTTGTATATGCGCGCACGCACACACACACACACCACACACACACACACACACACACACACACACACACACACACACACACACACACTACTAAGGGGCATTGAAGATGCCCCTTAGCACAGCGACTATTTTTAGGCAGTGCATTTCTCGTCCGACTACGATAGACTTATTTGTGGAGACACACTATGTTCCGCTTCACCCACTGTAAACTATTGGCGCAGGGCTACCCACGATTTCTTTTTTTTTTTTTTTTGAGGGGGTGTGGTGTGCAGCAGAACACCTAACTTTGGCAATTGGTGGTCGCTTTGAATGCTTGTAACTATTTTAGTATACCCTGAAAAGTTAAATTAACAAAACATTTTATGCTGTAGGGGGTTCAGATTCCCTTCCTCCCCCTCTTTCCTTGTGGCTTTCTGGTTCTGCGTGCGTGTGACACAGTATTTGTTTTTTTTAATCTCACAGCTTTCTGAGCACAGCTAACTTCTAATAAATCACCTCAGTTATTCTGAATATTGTAGACGTCTAACCAACGAAGAAGGAGTTAAGAGAGAAGAAATCAGTGTAAGACACCCTTTCTGAATTATTTTCGATCTTCCACAAGGACTTTTATGGAGCTCAAATTCAGTATATGGGCATGTCATACTTTAAGGGCTATGGCATCGTGTGCTTGACATGAATTATGGGCAGGTGCGAAGAAATCTGCATCAAGAAATCGCGACGGAGGAGCCGAAGCGCATAGCAGTTCCTGCACGCGGCGCGCGGCTCTTTCAGTACTATTCGACTGCAGCGCCGCCGCTGCGGGCAACGTGGAAGGGATCAGGTGGCGAGGCGTGGTCACGCCACTCAACACTTCTAGTGCACTCTAGTTAAGTGAATTAGTCACTTGAGTGAACTTCAAGGGACCCAAGAAATCAGTTCACTTGACTGAAAGTTCACTAAACTGAAAATTCACTGTATTACGAAGCAGCACTGGGTCCAGCACAAGTCAAGTGAAACATGCGAAATGCAATTTAGTTTTAAAAGAATTCCGTAATTTTAATTTGGACTGTCGCCCTCGTAGCGCAAAGAGAGACAACTGTCAAGAGAGCCTACGTTTCTGTGCAGTGCTTCTGGTCCAGCTTGATGCGGGTGACACGAAGTGTCGCAACTTTTACTATATAATGCATCCATCCTACAGCTTCGGCTATAGGTAGAGGATTTGAACCTGCCTCATCCATTACAACTTATTTCTCACACTCTTTTCTTCTTTCGGTTTCGGACGAACACTGAAAACAATTTCCAGGTCTTAGAGTGTAAAATCTCCTATCAGCTTGTTTTCAATATTCCTCTGGCAACAATGTAATCCAAAACTCTTACAATTGTTTTTTTTTCACCGCAATAAACACCAGTTTTTCGAAAGCATCAACGATTGTGTATGGCGTCTCTTTCGTATCTCAATAGTTTTTATATTTTTGGTGCCGAAACCCGGGAGCTGAAGCCACCATCAGTTCAGCATTACAAAGAGGCCATCAGGCGTCGGCATTCCGACGACTTTACCGTTAACTCAACGATCCTTGGAGGTGCAACCGCCTCGGACTTCACGGTTCTAACAACGAGGCCTAACGGCGCCACACCCACGCTGCTGAAAGCAACGCAACGAAGAAGGTACGATGGGGCGACTTCTCATAAGCGAGTTCCGAAGAAGTCGTTGGCAACACCACCAAAGAGGAGCAAGAAAGCTTCCACACCTGTGACTTCTCGTAAGCGAGGCCCGAAGAAAACCAGGCCTCGCGAAGCCAGCAGAGAGGCATCACCCTTTGAGATTGACCTGTTTGCAAAAGTACCTGAGAAGTCGTTGGCATCACCTACAAAAAGGAGCAAGAAAGCTTCCACACCTGCGACTTTTCGTAAGCGAAGCCCGAATAAAACCAGGCCTGGCGAAGCCAGCAGGTAAGGCATATGGAGCAGTTGCATACTTGTGTGTTTGTTGACTGGGCATTCACAATGTGAATTTGATCTTGTCAAAATCGAGAGTAGCCCCACTAAAGAAGCTTTCCTTTCCAAGACTTGAGCTGATGGGTATGCTAATTGGTGCCCGACTGAAAGACTACCTGGCCCGATCATTTACACTACAAGTGGAAGAGTGGTTTCTGTAGACAGATTCAACCATCGCACTTTACTGGGACCGGGGTTCTTCGACACAGTGGAAACCCTTCGTGGCTAACCGATTGATGATAATACAACGGCTCACCGATCCGCACCAATGGAACCACTGCTCAGGTGCAGAAAATGCATCTGACCTCTTAACCCGAGGAGTTTCGCCGGAAGTGCTCAAAACAACTACGCTTTGGTGGCATGGACCTTCATGGCTCTCCCAGCCTTCTGCTTATTGGCCACGCAGTGAAACCATATGTGAAGACATAACCGTGGAAGTAGAAAGAAAGCCAGTGCACGTTCACATCGTTGCGCCGTCGGTGGAAAAATCAGTCTTGCCTTTCAAGCAGTTTAGTTCCTTGACTAAACTGATAAGAGTTGTCGTATGGATGCTGCGATTTGTGCACAACACCAGGCGTGCCCTCGAGAAAGAGCAAGGATTTCTGACCGCCGAACAATAAAACCAGGCTCAGATATGTCTTATCGGAGAGGTGCAACGTGTGGCTTTTCCCGAAGAACATCAGTGCACTTCTCACTCAGCAAGAATACCGAGGAACTCACCCTTACGGGATCTAATGTATTCCTAGACAGTCATGGAGTGTTGAGAGTTGGGTGCGTCTCAAAAATGCCGAAATGACTTCGATTCTGCTCCCTTCGAGTCATCCTCATGTTGACCTATTAATTTAAGGAACTAACAGGCGCCTTTTACATGCTGGGCCTTTAGAAACGCTTACAGAACTGATAGAAGAGTCCTGGATAATGAAGGGCCGGCAAGCAGTCAAAAGAATGCTGAAAAGATGCGTCACCTGTGACCACTTCAACTGCAGAGCCGCCACTGAAGTAGTGGCTCCCTTGCCTCCTGAGAGAGCAATGAAGGTGTTGCCTTTCGAAGTGACAGGCATAGATTTTGCTGGCCCGCTTTACACAAAAGATCAGGGCAAGAACAAGAAGTCTTACGTTCTCCTCTTTACATGTGCGGTCACAAGAGCGATACACCTTGAGTTGGTAACAGACATGTCAATCGACAGCTTTCTCAGGGTGTTTAGAAGATTCGTGGCAAGAAGAAGAGTGTATCGAGTTATTTTCTCAGACAACGCAAAAACCTTTCAGCGAGCGTCACGTGACAAATCCGGGATCGAACATATTGATATAGGTTGGAAGCTAGTTGTGGCGGACATTTCTGCGAGGCAGCCCGCAAATATAAAGTTAAAAAGCTTACTGCAGAACTTGAAGACAGCAAGAAGGAGTTGGGCGAAAAGTCTCAGCTGCACCAGAACACAGTCGACATTAAGATGGCTCTGGAAGAGCAGCTCGGAGAGCTGCAGCAGCGTGTTGATTGTCTGACAGCGGACAATGCCAAGTGCCAAGACAAGATGCACTTTCAGGCCCAAGAGCATAGTACTGTTGTCACACAGAGAGACGGCCTGCAGGAGCAGCTCAGGGCAGAAAAGGAAGAAAAAGCTTTGCTGGAAGATTGGTTGAAGAAGCTGGCTGGAGGCATCTGCACTCAGCTGGACGTGGAAAACACGTCATCGGTGGTGATCATGGAAAACTCTGGCAACGTGCTGGGCGAACTGCTACTTGAACTCAACACTCTTCATGACGAAAAAGTAGCAAACAACGATGTCACACCGGTCCCGTTAATTAGGGAGGCTATCGCCGAGCTAATTCCAAGGGCCGAAGTATCGGCCCCCCGAACCGCACCACGAAGGCGTGGACCATTTAGAAATGGTCCCTTTTTTGGCGCGCCAGCGGACGCCGGCTGTGGCCCAAAGAACAAGTCAGAGCCGAGAGCTGATACACAAACAAAATTATATTTTCAATAATGGCAGATCGAAAACAATACACAAGAATGCACAATCCACAATAGTTGCATACAATAGTCACCAATCAAACAACGTACTACACAGTACAATCAGCCACACTCGAAACAACGGACACAGACAACGATACGCACTACAATGCAGTCGCATGCATTGAACAACCAAGACACTTAAAGACTAAAAAGATAGAGAACCTATTCAGTCCAAAGTTCTTGGAACCAAAGTCTATATGATACTCTACCGAGAATCACTCACTCAAAGTCCAGCGTTGTTGTCGTTCCGCTGCCCTCGAAGTTTCTCTTCCAGGAAACCTCGCCGAAGTTTCTCTTCCAAGAAACCTCCAGTCTTCAATAGGCCACTCTCCAAGCTTCAAACTTCTTCGCCCGAACACGTTGGTTTCACACACGCAGCTGTCGCCACGCGTCTTCGCTCGATAGCGGTAAACACACGCTCTTGCCTGTAGCTCGAGCCTTCACCCCTCAGGTGGAAATCCTCTTCATCTCCTGTTTTGTCGCTACGGACAGAACCTTCGCCGACTACACGGCGGGATCCCTTCGCGCTCTGGCGCTAACTTCCGTCTTCTCCTCATCTCTCGTCTCCGCTGCTCGGTTAAATACCTTCCGCACGACATTCCAGAAAGTTCTCGTCATTTCGTCGGCGCGATGCGCAGCGAAGGCTGGGTAGGGGGTGAGACGGTTCGAATGCCCTCCGCGATGGATGACTCAACCCGGCGTGACCACGCCTCTTTCGTTCTAGAATTCTCGCGGGCTTGCCCGGCCGCCGATGTGGGGGGAGGAGGTTCGTCGGCGAAGCCACGCTTCCGAGGGGAGAGCGCGCGCCTGGGGAGCCTTAGATGTTTGTTTTCTTTTTTTTCTTTTGACCTCCCGGCGTCTCCCCCGCGCGTTATCGCAAGAATTTGGCGGCGCGCCCATTTTTAGCGCTCGTTCTGTGACACTGCCCCCACTTTCAGAATATTATTTCATAATATTCAAAACCACACAAACGAGCGCGAACAGTCACCACACACTCTCAAAGACTGTAACATAGTCCGTCGCTCATGACACGTCACATTCACAATAGATCGCTCAATACCATCGTACATTGAGTTCAATTCCACAACACATGAAATATAGCCACAGGTACATGACTACAACACTTCATCACACATTCCAAACAATACAAACGTACAAAGTTCTTTCATTACAACAATTATACAACACTACACGTCGCATCATCGCACAGAACACTTTGACTCGCTCGACATACACTTGAGACACAGGATAACAAGAACATTAACACAACATATGGCACTCAGCACTGCCAAACACATTCTGATTCGACCTCAGCACCTATTTTGTGTATTTCGAGCGGCGCTTGCGCCCTCTTTTGCGGTGCTCTCTCGATCTCTTCTTATTGTTTTTGCTCGTTTTGTTCCGGCGAGCCCCTTCACACGACGGTATCTGAGGCAGCGTCTCAGCCATCGTTGTCACTTCCG
The DNA here is from genome assembly GCF_013339725.1 of Rhipicephalus microplus. Taxonomy (NCBI): domain Eukaryota; kingdom Metazoa; phylum Arthropoda; class Arachnida; order Ixodida; family Ixodidae; genus Rhipicephalus; species Rhipicephalus microplus. The sequence continues at coordinate 241,957,570 of NC_051165.1, forward strand.
ACACCGTTAACGGGTCATAACATTCAACGGGTCCTGTCTGTTTATTTACCAGCATGATCATGTCTCTACATTTTTCCCGGCTGGCCAACTCCGTCTCCTTTACACTGTCGGTCGGTTGAGGTCGTGCCGACGTAAGTCCAGTTGCTCGACCCGTGAACTCGTGCAACACGATCATCTTCTCATTCACGGTCTCTTGTACCGCGGCTTCACCTTGCGCTCTAGTGAGATCCGTCACGGGCGGCTCCTCCCTTGTATCTCGCGGTCGCTGGGTTGGCGAGGACTCTATCTTAGGGTCTTCTCCCAAACATTCCGGATCATTCGGTCCTCGCGCCCCGTCGATGTTTCCGATGACAAGGTCGTAAAGGGGGGTCGTCATACATAGAGCGGTAACCTTCCCGCTGAAGTACGGGGTTTCCACCTCAATCTCTGCTTCGGGAAGCATCCGAACCGTATGGTCAATTAGGCAAACTGGTTTCGTTCTGCCTGTCAACTCACTTTCCCGTACCAAATTTCTCCGCACGATAACCGTGGAGCTACCAGTGTCTCTTAGAACCGTAATCTTCTTGCCTGTAACCTCTCCAGGCAGCGTTGGCATTCCCTTCGTAACACCGGTTGACTGTTTTGACATTACAGCACCAACAATAGGAATTTTCTCCCCATTTTTCAATTCTACGAATCCGTCGGTGACGGCATTATTGTCGGATTTCGGTGCTGCTTGCACACAGGATACCTGGTGAGTTTGACTCGCCCCGTTTCGGCATGCGTCTGCTTTGTGCCCAGTCTGACCCCACTTAAAACATTTTACAACCGTAGGGCTCGTAAAGATCGTTCGACAGTTTTTCGCGCGATGACCCAGTCGGTTACACAGAAAACATCGCGGAATGCTCTCTGGTGCATGCTTCTTTTCTTCGGGAGCCAATTTCTTCGACTCCTCGGGACAATCCTTCTTGACCTTGGCCAAATTAGTGCCACCTTGCGCTTCCAAGAATTGATCAGCCAATTCAAGCATGTCTTCAAGTGACTCACCCTTCCTCTCTTTCAAGTACAGCGACAGGCTTGGGTGGAAACTAGTAAGAAATTGTTCTCTAATTAGGAGCTCTCTAAGCTCATCGTACTCCTGCGCTGTCCCTGAAAGTTCAATCCATCTGTCGAAATAATGGCAAAGTCGGGCGGCATACTGCGTAGCCGTCTCACCATCAGCTGGCTTTCCTGTCCGAAATCTGTCCCGGAATCCTTCCACGGTAAATCTAAATCGCTTCAGCAAAGCAGCTTTCACCTTTGCATAGTTGGCTGCATCGGTCGGCGTCAGCCTACCGTACACACTGAGCGCTTCACCACTCAAGCAAGTACTCAAAGCAGTTGCCCATTGCTGTTCCGGCCAATTCTGGCTCCCTGCAATCGTCTCAAATCGGTGAAGGTACGCATCAAGGTCGTCCTTCCTTTCATCAAACGCTACGAGCAGCTTGCTCGGGTTCAAGCGGAAGCCATTATCTTCCCGTTCGCTGCTTTCAACTCTAGCTTGGACCGGAGTTTCACTTCGCTGTTGCAAACGGAGCCGCTCGAGTTCTATCTCGTGCTGTCGCTGCCGTTCCCTTTCTCTCTTTCTTCTTTCGCCCTCTCAGCTGCCAGTCTTTCTCTCTCCAGCTCCAACTTCTATTGCTGCTCTCTTTCTTCTCTCAGCTGTCGCTCCTTTGCCTCTCTTTCTTCTTTCGCCCTTTCAGCTGCCAGCCTTTCTCTCTCCAACTCAGCTGCCTTTTCTTTCTTGGCCCTCTCAGCTGCCAACCTCTCTCGTTCCCACTCAGCTGCTTTTTCTTCCTTGGCTCTCTCAGCTGCCAACCTCTCTCTCTCCACCGCCTCTTTCTCCTTCTGGCTTACCCATTTCTGTAGTTCGGCGCCAGAAAGACCCATCTTCTCACCAAGAGCTACTAACTTTTCGAGATCCATGGTGTCTCGCAACCCGCAAATAAAACCTTGCCGCGTGCAAAAAGTATCTGCCTAAATCAGTCTATCGGAACACTCCCCTGCACTCGTTAACGAGAACACTTAACAACACACAAAATCGTTCCGATAGCACTATCAACAACTCGAGGCTCTTTCTCACTACTTTGGACACACTGTGCACCAAAAGGTCCTGTCGCGGACGCCAGATTAATTGTCACACCGGTCCCGTTAATTTGGGAGGCTATCGCCGGGCTAATTCCAAGGGCCGAAGTATCGGCCCCCCGAACCGCACCACGAAAGCGTGGACAATTTAGAAGTGGTCCCTTTTTGGCGCGCCAGCGGACGCCGGCTGTGGCCCAAAGAACAAGTCAGAGCCGAGAGCTGATACACAAACAAAATTAAATTTTCAATAATGGCAGATCGAAAACAATACACAAGAATGCACAATCCACAATAGTTGCATACAATAGGTCACCAATCAAACAACGTACTACACAGTACAATCAGCCCCACTCGAAACAGTGGACACAGACAACAATACGCACTACAATGCAGTCGCATGCATTGAACAACCAAGACACTTAAAGACTAAAGAGATAGAGAACCTATTCAGTCCAAAGTTCTTGGAACCAAAGTCTAGATGATACTCTTCCGAGAATCACTCACTCAAAGTCCAGTGTTGTTGTCGTTCCGCTGCCCTCGAAGTTTCTCTTCCAGGAAACCTCGCCGAAGTTTCTCTTCCAGGAAACCTCCAGTCTTCAATAGGCCACTCTCCAAGCTTCAAACTTCTTCGCCCGAACACGTCGGCTTCACACACGCAGCTGTCGCCACGCGTCTTCGCTCGATAGCGGTAAACACACGCTCTTGCCTGTAGCTCGAGCCTTCACCCCTCAGGTGGAAATCCTCTTCATCTCCTGCTTTGTCGCTACGGACAGAACCTTCGCCGACTACACGGCGGGATCCCTTCGCGCTCTGGCGCTAACTTCCGTCTTTTCATCTCTCGTCTCCGCTTCTCGGTTAAATACCTTCCGCACAACATTCCAGAAAGTTCTCGTCATTTCGTCGGCGCGATACGTAGCGAAGGCTGGGTAGGGGGTGAGACGGTTCGAATGCCCTCCGCGATGGATGACTCAACCCGGCGTGACCACGCCTCTTTCGTTCTAGAAATTTCGCGGGCTTGCCCGGCCGCCGATGTGGGGGGAGGAGGTTCGTCGGCGAAGCCACGCTTCCGAGGGGAGAGCGCGCGCCCGGGGAGCCTTGGATGTTTGTTTTCTTTTTTTTTTCTTTTGACCTCCCGGCGTCTCCCCCGCGCGTTATCGCAAGAATTTGGCGGCGCGCCCATTTTTAGCGCTCGTTCTGTGACAAACGACACCATCAAATCGTTGACTGCTGACAAAGTTGCCTTGATGGCTGATAAAGAGGCTTTAGAAGACAAGGTCAAAGACTTTGATGAGCTTTAGAAAATAAAAGAACATTTGGAAGCTGAAGTGAAGGCTCTGATGGAGTCCAACGAAAAGATGGCGCAAGATTTTCAGGGCTCTCAGCACAAAATGTTGGACTTCTTAGAACAGCTAAAGCGTGAAAATGCAAAGACAGTTGCTGCTGTAGACAAACTTTCACTTAACCTTTTGTCGGACTCACTTGGGCAGCGTCAAGACATATGTGACCTACGGAGGTTGTGAAAACCATGTGGGAAAGAACTGCAAAATTATTTTGCTCAGCATCGCATGCAGTGGAAATTCATTGCCGAAAGAGCCCCATAATGGGGCGGCTTTTGGGAGAGCTTGGTACGATCTGTGAAGGCCTCCCTCAAGAAAGTTTTGGGAAACAGCTACTGCACATACGAGAAACTTGCAGCAATCCTCACTGAGGTTGAGGCAGTCAATTCCAGGCCTCTGGCATATGTTTCTGCAGAGGCCACTGAAGTGGAACCTCTCACCCCTTCTCATTTTCTTGTTGGCAAGCGCCTGACGTCGCTGCCCACATCGACGTGCGAAGATGCTACGTCACAGCCTAACAATATTGAAGGAAGTTGGAAATACCGACAAAGAATGACAGATCATTTCTGGCGAAGATGGCAGAAAGAATACCTAAACAGTCTTCGTAGTGCACATTTCTACGTACCGACCTCTTCGAACGCCATCTAAGAGGGCATGGTGGTGCTTGTCTACGAGCATCTATCCCCGCGACAACTATGGAAGATGGGAGTGGTCGACAAGGTGTTAATCGGACGTGATGGGCGGATCAGGGCCTGTATGGTGCGCCTACCAATTAGGACTGTAATCCGAAGACCAGTGCAACTTTTGTATCCTCTGGAATCTTTGCGTGAATGAGCTAAGGCTCATTGGGCGGGGGGGGGGGGGGGGAGTATGTAAAATTTTCTATCAGCTTGTTTTCAATAGTCCTCTGGCAACCATGTAATCCGAAACTCTTACAACTGTCCTCATCGCAATAAGCACCAGTCTTTCGAAAGTATCAACGATGGCATGGCGTCTCTTTCGTGTCTCAATAGCTTTTATATAGAGCTCTGCGCAGACGCTGAAGCACAGTGACTCACTTTCGTCTCCCGCGCAGTCGCTGTGCCTCAGCGCCGCTTTATGCACAAGCAATGTTGCACTACAGCGGATGTATGGGCGACTTGGGGCGGCCCACATATGCTACCCTAGTGGTGCAGAGTGCAAAACGAGCCCGGGTCCGCAGATCAAGTTCGTTCAACTGAAACATTCACTATTCAGAAGCTGCAAGATTTTTGCTTAGAATTCATAGAAAAGCCACCGGGGAATATTCTAAATTTTTATTACTCTGATATATTCGTTAAACCAACGTTTGTTCAAGTGAAAGTTCACTGTAATACAAGTAGGCTTGCGAAGGTACCCACAACGTCATAATGCATAACTTTTATCAAGTTGGGAAGCACCGGCTACGCCATTATTCGTAATTCTGCTGAAATGCGAGGTACCCGCTACACAGTTCCGAGACATTATGTGCACTTTGTTGATGCGGTGAGTCATGAAGATAAAGACTAATGGCTGAGCCCTTTGCTGGTTGGAAGTTCTCAACGAACGTCTGCTCAGCCATAAGCGAATTCCACTTTAACGAAAGGAGAATCCTCTGTTCTCATGATTCCTTACCAAATTTGGTACTTCATATTTCCTTTAATTAGTTCATTGCTTTCCATAATATAGTATTTTTCCGAATGAACAGTTCATTTTTACATTTTCGATTATTCCTGTCAATATAGATTTCTGCCTCGTCCTCTATCCCTTAATTAACCACCTCTATAGCCAATCCTCTATAGTGGGTAGGAGCCTAAAATTAATCCACAAACCAACAAACAAACAACCCACTTGTTGCGCGAATTCACATTGTGTGACACCTGGTCGTTATTTTACTCTTCTACCACGCCATACAGCAAATGTTGACGCGGTTTCCTCCTGGCATAATGCTTGTGTTGCGAATGAGCTTCGTGCACAAGCCGCCGCCGACGGTGAAATTTCCCATTCGATGGGGCATTTAAGGCTTCCTCCTTTAAAGATCAGGAGCCGAAGCAGACATTGCAGCAGAAGCGAGCTGCTTTTTCCTGGAAACTGGCCTGCGAGCTCGAGACTAGGAGCATGCATGGTTCGGAGGTTCACAGCGCGGCATTTTGTACTAGTGAGCTATGCAGCAGGTAGATCGGAAGCATGCGCTCCCTTTGTTAGAAAACTGTCTGGTCTGATTGTACAGAATGCATCGGTATGTCCGTCAGGCCCATTTGTAATCAACGACATTGCTTGTTGTGACAGTTAATGGCACGTTACGTGCATTCATGCCCCCAAGTAAATTGCAGGAACGCTTCAATCTTTTATGACTTGAGACAGTATACATGTGCACTGAGAATAAGCTCATATTGGTAGGATATTTCAATAGTGTATTGAAAAAAGGCGATAGGTCAAACAGTCGCAAGATAAAATACAAAATCAGTGATGTTCTGGCGTTAATTTGCGAAAGCGGGGTTAACCGTCTGAGCGCCTGTGCGAAAGCGTGGTTAAATAGCTTCCCTATTTATGAGCACCTAAATATGGTTGCGCACCGGAATATTTTTAAACTCTTGCTATAGTTAGCTGCGGCTTTCAATATAGTTGAGACATGGCACTATGGTGTGTTTATCCTCACGGTTGACTTATATTAGCTTTAGGTTGCAGCTGCTTAACTGACTAGTTGAGCAGCATACACGCTTTTACGGTTTCCTGAAATCGCGTTTACTTTTCCAATTACCGTCCGTATACAGCTTATCTATATTTTAGGGGGCACAGTCAATTCAGCGTCTTTACCACACAAATTTTACCGGCTTCTATAGACAGAAATGTTACTTTGTTCTTCTGTATTTGTTACCTTACCCACGGCCGGCGGCCGTGCCGTGTACCTTACATACCTTGAGAGTTGTTGAAGTCTGGCTGTGTAAAAGAATAATGTAGGAAATAGTCTGGCGATGCACATCATCGAATGCCCCGATAGCGTTTGACGTAAAGACCTGGCAGCGCAATTAAGGCGGAGCATAACAATGCGCTATAATTTCCAGCCGCAAACAGAAAGATCACGTCTCGATCACAAGGTTGTGCGGCAGAAAACGTCCGGTTGGCTCGACCCTTCAAGGCGCCGAGCAATAAGCGGGTCTGCGCCTGCAGCGTTCAAAGCACTTTATCATGCACGAGTGTCCACGTCAATATATATGTACATGTATATGCACTCGAGAAAACATGAGCCCTTCTAGGCATACACTTAAAAAAGACACTTCGGCCGGAAGGCTGACGGGCGTTGTTTCCTCGTTCTTTTTACGGTTTGAGGTTACGCGTGGTTTTCTTCGTACTTTGTGGAGTTATTTGTCGCCGTCCGAGCGCCACGGACAACAGAGAAAACAAGGCTCAGAGATCGGTCGTATCTGATGTTGCATTCGGCAACAGAGATACGGCTATACACGTCGCGATAACTGGGGTCGTAGTAGAGAAGAAGAGAGGAAAAAAAAGAAGCGACCGATAGCGGCCACATCCAGCGTCGACGATAGAGCCTTTGGACAGTGAACGGGACTGGTCGAGCGGTTTTCAGTGGCGGGCTCCGTGCCTGCACAGGGGCTGCATCGCTTACCATGGGGCCTGGAAAGCTTCTCGGAAGGCTGCTCATCGTCGCCATCGTGTCGCTGTTTGACGCCGTCGACGACGTGGATGCAGATGATGGTGAGGAACAATGCCGGCCTCTGTGACGTCGTCACGTGGTGGCGGGATCACGTGCAGTGGTCTCTTTTGGGCGCGGAGCACTTCATAGGTGGCCGGGATGTCATACGCTGTCGTACGCTGTGATGGTGAGCAGTCGCTTGGCTTAACGCAGGCAAAAACACATAAGTAGCATAACCAGCTGTAGCATATTGAGCGCACTTGCGCCACAGAAGTGTTCATCCTCTTGTTCTTCGAGCGCATTGATGGTGACATTAAGAGCAGAACACTTTAGCGGGAAAACCACGTTAAGAAATTTGAAAAGGGGGAAGCAAGCGAGAAATACAAATAAAAAGAAAAGAGGGAAAATGTGAAGAAAATAGAAATGAATAGAAACAGAGGAAGAAAAACAGAAAAGTACCTAAAAAAGAGACAGAGATAAAGTGGAGAAAAAAAGAAAACCGAAGAGAAACAAAAAAGGCAGCTGCCCAGCTTCGTACTTTCTTGCAGCTTGAAAACCCTATAGTGCGAAGCTGCCATATTTCTCTATCTCTCTTGTTTTTTGTTTTGTTTTCAATTACGTTCGATGAGTTACTTTCAAGAAATGAGTAGCACGACGACTAAGCGAGAAGCACGATTTACTTCAACACTTCAAAAAAAAAAAAATTAACAGCACGAATTGCTCAACTAATCTATTGACTGGCATGCTGTTGTTACGCAGGCGTGTCGTAAGCAAAAGAGGTTACCAAGTCTACGTAGCATTATTGGCATTGTCTAACTGGGGAAAAAAAGGGGGGTGGGGGCGTATCTCGAAGAAAGTATACAACCCAAGATACGGCGCAGATATCATGGTGCAATCTAAAAATTCAGGTTCTTCCAGCAGGAAAAGTACCTGTCTCTCATGCCTGTGTGTAGCTTTTCAATGAACACCTCTGATGGCAATTAGGGTATAAATCTGACTTAGTTTACCGATTGACTGCATGTTAACTAGCGTTCGCCTCGGTTGGAACAGCGGCTAAGGTGCTCGGCTGCTGACCAGAAGGTAACGGGTTCGACCCCGTCAGCGGCATTTCGACGGAGGCCCTTGTACTGTGCGATGTCAGCGCACACGTTAAAAGAAAACGAGTAGTACGAAATCTTCGCATCCCCTCGCTAGGGACGTCACTCATGATCATAACGTGGTTTCGGCACGTAAAAAACCCAGACAATATTATGCGGTTACCTAGCGTTAGAACGAAAGTGAGTTCCTATCTTGAAGGAAAAGTGACGATATAAACGGGACAAGTATATATACAAACGCCAGCACTCGCAAATGCGCCAATTATTTGTTTCGGGAAGAAAACTACATTGTCAGGTAAGTATATACATACACTCGAACGTAACATCAGGTCACCTTAAAAATGAAACGTGAACGTAACTGAGAAAGAACAGATGCGCGATTGATTGTTGAAATGCATGCCCTTAAGAGAACTTTTCCCCACGGGCATCGGTGAGACATAAGTGAACACGACGTATTTATTGGGAATTAGGAATGTGGAAAGTTTCCGCAACACTACGCATCGCTCGAAAAAGAGCACCATCGTTTATGCAGACTAGAGTTGAGGATGTTTTTCGCTTATTAAATCATCGTAACGTGTGAAGCATTCTTTAAGTAGGTACCAGAAATGCACACTGAATGTATACCGGTTGTACATGCAAATACGTGTACATATAGCGTGCTCGTTGTGTGCACAAACAGACGTGGTTAATTACTTCATTGTACCGAATCATGTTTAACGATTGCTTGTTTGTTTAATCAGTAACGCTCAGTGAGCTCCAATTATTTTTTTTCAGCAACGTATGTGGGGATACTCTGGTAATGCGAGAAAAGTTGCAGCTGGATGTATTGAATTTGGTGGGCACTTTAGTAAAACGCCAGCGGGCACGCATGAGACCATGGGCTGAGTTGACCTACAAGCATAGGTCAGCAAAAATTGTGGAGTTCACTCGGACTCACCAAATTTTTCCTGAGCTGCACTCACTCGAACTTGCTTTCACGAAATTTTTCTTCATCCGGACTAACTCAGACTCACGGCTCGATCTGAGTGTGAGTGAGACGGAGTGAGTCGACACGTGAGTTCGTAAGTCTAGAATTAGTTTTTTTAGGTCATGGTGTCAATTACTGCTTTTAACACCAATACCTTACGTAATCGGGGCTCTGCTTCTTGACGCTTTTTGATTAGTACCTTCGAATACGATTTCTAAGTACGTAGTAAATCAACAAAGTCATTTTTTTTTCTTGAAAGAGATGACAACATAAGAAATATTTATCAAGAACTTATCCAGAAGAGTTGACGGTAGAGGTGAGTACAAGGCACCGTCTCACGTAATTCATGGCTCTAATCAATAAATATTGAAATGGTGTATGACCAATGCTGCTTTCGAATAGTTGTGAGTAGATGCGAGTATAAACGTGAAGCGAGCTAAGGTTCATGGCAATGCTGAATATGAGTAGATAGGACCATAAGCCGGCAAACATAAGAGGAACTCACTCAGACTCAATCAAGAAATATGTCTTGCGCTTCGGACTCACCAGAATTTTCCTGAGCCAGACTCAATAGAATTCACACATACTAAAATTTTCTTCAGCAGGACTCACTCGGACCCAAACTCACCAAAATATTACTCACCCGGACTAACTCAGACCCAGACTCACGTCTCGATCTGAGTCTGAGTAAGTCCGAGTGAGTCGACTCAGTGAGTGAGTTCGCCGACCTATGCCGACAGGTATAGCCGGCATTTGCGATTAGCGTAACTGCAATAGATGGCGGCTTCAGACATTGACGCCAGGAACTGCTTATGGATGGCTTTTTCAACGGCTTCAAGTGGCCTTATCAACAGTGCATTCTCCAAATCACAGGCACAAAGGAGCGTCGAACCGGAACCCACGAGAGCATCGCGGTAAATAAGCAGCTTGTGTGCGAAATGTTCGCGCAACACGCGCTGTTTAACTTCGGTGAGCACATCGATTAGGTTTTCCAATGACACTGCTATACAACCATCACGTACGCTGAAAACAGTCGTTAGAGATTACAAGACGGAAAAGGCCATTGAAGGCGAACGAAGATAGCCATGCACTGGCAACGTTCACACACTCGCCGACTCCATGAGTACTTTAGGCGTGCAAAATGGTGCAAACAAATATTTTAAATTTATCGTTATGGTTACTTTTCTTGCAACAAGGTCAAGACTATACTCATAAGCGCAAGAAGTGCATGTTCGCCGTGGTGGCGCAGCGGATACCATGCTCGGCTGCTGACCCGCGGAATAAGTGGCTCCAGTTCCGGCCACGGAGGTCGCATTTCGATGGTGGCGAAAGGCTATAGAGCTCCGTACGATGTCAGTGCAAATGATGCTGATGCTGATGCTGATGACCTCTGATGAATGACGCTTACCCACAAAGGGGGATGGGCCAAGAACCGGGCGGCAGGATACCTAAATGAAACTAAAATGAAAATGAAGCCAATCTGAAAAAGTAGCTTAAAGTAATACTACCAAAAAACAAAAATGTTTGCTGAGCAAGCGGTCAAACCATCTTTTGTTTTTGAAAGACATAACTACGAACTATAAACTAAAGATCTGAAAAGGTAGGGGATCACTAGCATGGTAATCTTTTAGTTGCGTTGATGTAATCAAACACAGCGGAGCATACATCCCTGCGGCAGTAACCAAATGAAGTTCCGCCAATCGATAAAATTACTGGTAGATTTACTTGTATTCATAGCTTTTGTAATGGGGCTACTAAAAATCTTTTTCTCTGATAAGAATAACGATGACAGAATAAAAACAAATGTTCAATTGTTTCAATTTCGTTGCACCAAATGCATAGCGGTGACGCCTTGAGCCGAGCTTTGTTAAGGTAATAATTTAGTTGTGGAACTGCATAGCGCAATCTGGTATAAGTGACCTCTAACTCGCGAGATACACACCACTGTTTATTCCAGCAATAGCTCAAATGCTCGAAATCTTTGAATTTACCCAAATTACCTTTTCCCCATTGCAGGCAAGCATTTCGGAACCTTAGCGCGGTTACGTAAGCCGTATCTGGCAAAACTGGGATGGTGGGCCCACCCAGGGATACTGCTGCTAAATAGTCCGCCATTTCGTTCAAATATAATCCGCGGTGGCCTGGTACCCATAGCAAATGCAGTTTTTTTTCAAATGCAGTGCAAATATCAAAGAACACCAGGTAGTTGAAATTATCTGAAGACCCACTACATATGGCGTACTTCGTAATATATCGCACCGTACATATCGTAACCTTTCCATCCATCCATCCATGGATCGTGATTGTGGCACACGTGCGCAGGGTTCCTCCATAAGGGAGCTAAGCTTCAGGAAAAAACGTCGGCAATGGCGGACACTTTCAGTGGCTCCGTGTCTATTGATTGATTTGGTTGATTTGTGGGGTTTAACGCCCGAGACGCCGTAGTGGAGGGCTCCGGGAATTTCGACCACCTGGGGTTCTTAACGTGCCCCCAAATCTGAGCACACGGGGCTACAGCATTTCCGCCTCCATCGGAAATGCAACCGCCGCAGCCGGGATTCGATCCCGCGACCTGCGCGTCAACAGCCGAGTACCTTAGCCACTAGACCACCGCGGCGGGGCGGCTCCGTGTCTGTATCTTCTTTTTAAGAAAAAAGCGAACGCGACCTTGATTCGAGAACAGTCATTGCACATGAATTTCCAAAGGCTGTTGCCAGTTTAAGCAGCGCTAGCGTGTGTTTAAGGGGGCAGACTGCTCTTAGACATTTTTTGCTTATTTCTTCAGTGATCTTGATCAAACTGCACAGAATTGTGAAGTTTTTTTCTGCTGATTTCAAATGTATAATTAGTTTTTCTGTAACTCATCTTATTCCTGAGATAACTTAAGTTCACCCCCTATTGTCTAAGGCCACCATAGAAAGAAGTGCTTAATTAAAAGTGATATTTAAAATATCCTAACATAGACTAAGAACTATAGATTGAAATAAAGCAAGAGTTTTTTTTTAAGCCTTTCTTAGTATTTTACAGCAAAATGAACTACCCATTTTCAAAAGCAGTTGGAATTGTGTTAAAGTTTTGATGAGTAATTAATTAAAAAGGCTTGTTCTCTAAATTCTGCTCCCATACTTGCACCCTACACAAATGCAGGTTTCTATTGCAAAAATATTTATTGTTGTACCTGCCCTAGCTGCAGAGATATTGAGGCCTCAAAATTGAACAGTTGTAAATTTACATTTTCGAGAAAAATTGAAAAAACTGAAAACGCACAGCTTCTTGAAAAAGCAACAATCATGGTGTGCTTGTTTTGCAATCCTCATAAAAGTGCTCATAAGTTCGTAGCAGAGCTTCCAACACAGGTGCCGGCAAATTATAAAGAGGCCTCAAAGTTGGTTCCCCATTTTTTTGCAGGTTCTGCATGTTAACAGCACCAAGAATCTGGACAGTTAGAATAACATTACAAAAAAATTACCACTTCCTGGTGTGTAAAAATTTGCAGAGAGATAGCAAAATAATTGCAGATACCAAATATGTCAATTTTAAAAAATGATTTTTTTTGTCACTTTTTGGTCCCAAAGAGCAGTCTGCCCCCTCAACTCTCCAGTGGCAGTTCTATAGCCACGAAATTTTAAGCGTACTCAAATACGGCTATTGATAAGGTGTCTTTCTTTTATATAAAGTTCCCCGTACGAACTACCAAGCATGCGCACACGTACCTGCGCACATGACACCTCTAACCATCGGGAACTTGCGGCAAGAAAAGAAAACAACAACGAAATCCCGGGGTGCGTGCGCAGAATTTAAAGAAAGCTGACGGTGTCCCTCTTTCCTCTAACGGGAGAAAATGAACGTGTGGGCAGATGTTTCGCGGAGCCAACGTTTAGGTACACGGAAGCCAACCCAAATCGGGCGGTCAACTCTGGGAGGCGTATACCGTAGAAAAAAAAAGGAACTGATTGTGCTAGCGACACGTCCATCAAGGGCCAGATAAGGTTCCTCGATGCAACACTTCCATAGAGTGGTATAAGTGTTGTTATCTAACTATGTGTTCCGTTCGTCCGCGCATTCCTATGTGCTGTATATTTCATTGCAACCCGCTGCAAAAGACCAGTATCGCTTGTGATATCGTCTCTCATGTCTTTTGTAGCGCTAGAATGGCATCATCAAAATACCACTTTTTAATAGATCGTATACTGCACAAGTCCAATCAGCTCTGCCCACTTTCACATGTGCACCACACCGTTGGACATAACACTGACACAGCTTCCGATGATATACGGATATATGTGTACAGTCAGTGTAAACACTGCCGACATACGTAAACGGCAAATCAACGCTCGCTTATAAACAAACACATTATCGTTGTTATCGCCGGCTTAGTCGATTTACTTTTCAACGTCAAGTGTATGTAATTCTGGTGAAAGCTATGGCTATATTCAGTATTGCCGGCTACACTCGATGATCTCGTCCTCATATACGGATAATCTCAGTAGTGCCGCTTCATATGGTATACCCGGACCAGGACACACTTTAGCGTTGAGTTTCAAACAGCGTTTTTATGGAGCTAGTGATTGAAAACGGGTACACGTCATCGAACCTTCAAGGCTGGTCAGGCGTATACTAAAATTAAGTTACGTTGTCTTACGGTACCTAGGTTAATTGCAAATAACGAGAGTGCCTTGCAGTGGCCAATCTCGCAGGTCACGGAATGTCGCTATATAGCGAGAGTTCCCGGTCAGCATCCACGTCAGTCATGACGCACGTTGAACCGACAAGCCGACCGCTATCTATCGCAATGGAGCGCTTACGGCGCCCGCCTTACGCAAGCACCAACGTTAGCGGAGTGATAACGCAGACCAAGGCAGATCAGTGCGCCACACTTCAATACGATAGAACCAAACAACGGCCTGAAACTGCGCCGCGCAGACAGACGCGAGCCGATCTGAGGCATGACCATATACAGAAGGATCCTTGTTTACACGTTCTTCAAACGAAGGGCATCGGCACCTGACGCTGTGTCCATAAGTATGTGAACATGCCGTCCCGTGTATATATAATCAAAGAAAACTGCAGATACGCTATCATCCGTGGCTGAAGCCTAGCTATGATCGGATCAATTGTCTGATGGCAAAACGCCGATAACGTGCAAGCACCAGTTGGGAATTGCAGCGCGCTATTTTAGGCGAGTTGCCGGCTTTATTATACTATACGACAGCCTGTGCACTATAGTAGAGCCTTTCGCCTAGTCACAGCAACATTAAGGGGAGATGCGGGTCGAAAAACGCGAGTTTTTTTTTTTTTTTTCAAAATTACCTATTTTTTATTTTCGCCTGTTTTGACAAGATTAGTACCTCTACTGTTATGAAAAAAAAATATTACAGGTCGAACACTTAACTGGAAATGCTTTAAAATTTCGTTTAAAGAGCACAACAAGGTGCCTGTTAAAAGGTCGAAAGTGTGCATTCTTCGAGCACCTTGCCGCCGATAATGCGCCGCCGCTAGCCATTGTTGATCGCATGAGTCGAAGAGTCGAAGCCTCACTCTTCAAATAACAACGGTTTCTCTCGCTGATGCAGCGCAAGAAATAATAAAAAGAATCGCTCTTCTGTGCGTTTTTCGAGGCGCCGCGACTGGCTTATCACATGGTACGAATCGGGGACCGCCATTGGCCGCTGCGCGCCTGTACGTGCTGTGAAACCTGTTTTGCGGGGTCCATGTCTTGTCGAGCAGCGCAGCTGAACAATGCTTTTCTCGTGTAATTCTCTTCGTTATGAATGAAAAAAGGCATCACTCGCAAGTGAAAGCCGTTGTGCGGCGCGCTCTCTAGGAATAGGCTACGAGCAGCTGGTCCGATTTGCGGCAGTTGTTGGCTTGCAAAAACCAATGCATCAGAGTCATTCACCACCGTCAGCCGGAAAGTTCATGATGGGGCAATGGATGACGTCAGCACCAATCTTGAGAGGTCGAAAGAGCTCGCAGTGAGAGTACTTAGCAGGGACGACATTGCCATTATGTACGACGGTATGTGGCACAAACATGGCTGCAAAATGGCATGGCACTAGACTTAGTTTGGATTTCGCAGTCCTGTCGAACTACTTCCTAGCTTGTAGTTGGCACAAGGCTCTGCCAGATGGAGCGGAAGTTTGGCAAGCGTTTCATGGCCCTGTCTGTGAGCGAAATGTCTGTGAGGAGTCGGCTCGAAAACGCCGAGAGGGACAAGCTCATGGTGCTGGCCATAGTCGCAGTGGCCACTACGAGAAGGATTGTTCTTTTTGGTGTGCAAATTTCATCTGATTTATAATATCTTTCATAAATAAAACTCAATTTTAACTTTAAAACTCGTTTTTTTTAACACAAATTTCGCCATTTCTTCCAATGTGCCCCTCCTTTTTTGGGCATTTATAGAGCTCAGGTCTGCATGAAATTTCGCCAATTTTTTTCCAAAATATGACAAATGCAATTATCTAGTTTAAATTTCAACATTTTATTGTATAATAAAAAATTGTATGTATACCTTTACTAGGGCATGTGAAATAGACTTTTTACGTCTATTATTTTTCACGCGTATTACATATTTTGTATGTGCTTTCCAATTAGTTATTTGCATTCTAGACTTCATTTGAAGCATTATGAACTATGAATGGTAAAATATTACAGAATTTTAGGGATGAAAAGAAGGGGGCAAAGGGGTTGATGTTATCACTTTGTCATGTTGCAGAGCTAAAAGTGTGTAACTTGCAAGAAAACTAATATAATATTTGAAATCAGCATAAAAAGTTCCGTAAACAGCTCAAGTTTCATTCCTCTGGGGTGAATATTAAAGATAAAGTGTCTTCGAGTAGCATTTCCCCTTAACAGGACGCGCTGCTGCTGGTCACAAGGTCATGGATATGACAAGCGGTTGTCTTTATTTCCATGTTTAATAAGTACTTGGGGCAGCGCTTGTTCTCCGCAAGTGAAAGCAACGAGTGAAGGCGAATCGCACATGCGAAGAGTGACGTTAATGCAAGCATCGTTTACATAACAGCGAAGCTAAAAGCTAATAGGGGGGAACTACACTACGCGTACAATTGTGCACACCGTGCGTTGACGCCAGCAGTAGCCAACCCATGGCCACAACTGCAGCAGAATTTTGTGTAACGCGCAGACTTCAAAGAAAAAAAAAAGAAAAAGAAGAACTTAAGGTAAGCGACAATATCACACCACGCGATGATACAAACACTCTCTGGCTAAAGGGACATTAGAGTGGAACGACTTGGTTTAGATTGATATAATGCATGCATTCTTAGAATTCTGATGTCTTAATTTTCACTATCGTAAGTTCATCATTGGGGGAGAAAATCATGGTTTTAGTTTCATTTTTAAAATTCGCGCCGAAATCTCCGTGCGTGACGTTGAGAATTTCCAAATATACTTTTTTGTATTTTTAGCGACATTGGTTCGGTGAAATTTTCTGAAACTTTGTATGCTAGGGCTACCGTCTAGCACTTGATTTTTACCGATTAGAAACTGCATATTTATGACGTCACGGTGTTCGGTGTGGGTCTCCACCCGCGTTTTCTTTTCGCGCGTTTTCTCGCTTAAAAAAACGTCGTCTCGTGGTAAGAATGTTGTCGTCGAGGTTGTGAAATACTAATAAGCGAAAAATTGTTTTCTGCTGCTATCCCTTTAAAGGGCCGCCTTCGCTACGCTCCGTCCGTTGTTGACTGCTCATGGCCGAGTGTTTCTCCTCAAGTTAACAGGCAGCGCGCGTATTTGCAGTGTCCTGCAGGCAGACAGACTGATTTTCCCTGCTGCTAGCATGAGCAGATTCTTCTGGTGGCGTCACGGCCAACGCTAAGGATAACGGAAGGGCCGGAGAGGCCCATTCATTACGCCCGTGCGCGCGCGTTTTGCTTTATGAGCGCAGTTACTTGAAATGTTAAAAACGAACATCAGAGGTGGCGCATGTATAGGGGGCCCTTTAATGGCCTATATAGTATGTTGTGAAGTACCGTCGTTCAAAAGAAAAACAGCCAAGCCTGCACGGAACGCGCAGAACAGCCACAGCGAAAGCTGGAAGTGCGGCCTTTCCTGAACACTATTTGGGTAACTGCTACAAGCACGTTTGCTGGGTACCCACTACGCCATAAATAATCATAATTATGGGGGGCCCTTTGGGTTGTCCAGAGTGGGAGCGGCCCACGGTGTCGTCCTAAGAAGTGGCCCTTCTCCGGATCTTTTTTAGGAGCTCTTCGTACCGTCCCGTGGCCGAAATTAACTGTGATCTTCTTCTCATGCATTCTTCGAAGAAGCGTGGTATCCGCTACACACATGCAAGAAATTTTGTGCGAATTTTTTTATGAAGTGGCTGATGACGGTGAATCATGCATGAAGTGGGTATGCGCCACAGTCAACAGGTGATCAAGAACAAGCTTTTGTAATGGGCTGGAGCATTGTACGACCCACTCATTACGCAATTCTCATCGTGCGATGCGCCTGGTTGATCATTTTGCTCTTCTAAAACGCTTCATTACTCATACTAACGCGATCTCTTTCCCGCAATCAAGTCTGCCCAAAAGCAAGTTTGCGACGAAGTTTCAAGCATCGTAGTGGCTTTGCAGTGGAATACTGACCTGGCACGCAGGGGACCCGGGTTCGAACCCGGCAGTGTCTTAAGTGTTTTTACATTTTTTTTTTTTCATTTCGTGCATTAGTTGTTACGCGCGGCAGCGGACAACTACGGTGCCACACGCGACCTTTGTTGTGATCACGTAACAGCTTTCGCTGTAATATGTTATCGAAGTCACGAACGTGACCCTTTTTAGAGAAGCCGTCAGCTTTGCCCTCTCACCTTTGACATTCTTGTGCGCAGGCATCCAATGGCTCGGCGACGCATGCAATGACGACGACGACTGCCACGACGCATTCAACCTGCTGTGCGTGAGAGGCCAAGTGCGTCTGCAAGCAGGGATTCGTCTCGGCGCAGTTCAGCTGCCATCCAGGTATAAACAGCTGCCGTCTTCGCGTAAGGATGTGCGCTAAACCAAAATGCGGGAGGCTTATTTAAATGGATATCGAGTGCAAATCGAAGAGTCAGTGAACGCTTATTGCCCGTCTGGGTGGGCTTTCTGGCTGAAGTTCGCAAGGAAATGTGATGATAAGGCGAATGTAAGGTCTTACGTTATTCGCCCCCGAGCCTCGGAGTATACCAAATCGTAAAACTGTATTACACGAATTTTAGCCGAATTTCGCTAGCAGTCCGGAATGTTACGCGTGATTATATATAGTCCAGGCAGTTTGTTAACCACCGTGTGGTTATATGTCGGGCACGGGGCACTTACTTCATAGAGCGTTATATTTATCCGACCATAGGCGCGAACAGGGGAAGGGCAGCGGCCTCCCTCCCCTATAGTTACCTAAGAGAAGGGGGGTGCAAAGTGTGGCGAGGGGCACTGCGACCAACCTTCGCCACCTTATGCTAGCGTCCCTGTATATGCTACCGCAGGTATACATGTACAGGGTATGGAGCATATACAGTAACTCTAACTCATGCATCTGACTATAGTTCAATTTCATATAAAGCACTGGCTATGTGACCTCAACATCCCAAGCACAGACAGGATTGGGACTAATTTCACGCTATAGTCGCTTGTTGCAGTCAATTGCGTCGAGACGTAACGCTGTCTGTTTAAATGTCCAGAAATCAAAACGAAGAGCGCTAGATAATGCACCCTAGAGAAAGTTTTCTCATTTGCAATGAGTAATTACAGCTGCGCTATATTCTGAAGTAGACGTAATCTTATCGACGTAGGTGATGAATTACCGCATTTCCTGCATGAACAATTCCAAAGCAAGTACCAATAGATTAAACAATAAAAAAAGAAACAGTGAGGTCGTGCGATTCCAGAAACGCTTGGTACGAACAAAAACGTATGCCCTCTGTTCGTACCAGGCATAGGATCAATTTCCGCACGTCTCGCATCACATATATTGTCCGATCTAAAAAAAAGAGCGAGAGAGAGAGATAACTGAGAGAAGCCGCACACGGGCTTTCTTCATGTCGCGTCCTTGCGAGTGTACAGAACAAATGCGCGACTTCTCGTTCTCTTGCAGCGTCGCCCTTGGGCGGGGAGTGCACGTACCACGCCCAGTGCCAGTACAGCGACTCGCACAGCGCTTGCGATCTGACGGGACGCTGCGCGTGCGTGGACGGGTTCACGCCACGTCGGGACACCCCGAACACCAGGAGGAAGTGCGCCGCCGAGGAGGCGGACGACGACAAGCGTCAGTATCTGGCCGCTGCTCTGCCATCGAGAACGCACGCGATCACAGGCATGACAATACACTCAATTCCTCCACTGATGCACTAACTACGCATCTATCGCCATCCGAAAAAGAAAACTGCTAATAATAACGATAAGAAGAAATTGCACTAAAGGACACCATGTGGGGATGCGAGCAGCGCTAGTGTTCACTTGTGTTTCCATTTGTATGTTTCATTTGTGTGTGAAGGTGTGTACCGCTTATGTTACCCCCCTTCCCCTCCGATTTGTGTGTTACTGTGTGCGTACCGCAAAGTTAAACACTCAGCACTGGTAGGAGTGAAACGGGGCAAGCAGGCGCACCATTATGTAAGTACCTACGCACGCACACCTGTGGCGCATAGATAAATGGGGACACCTCCTTCACCCCACCTCCTCGCGTGAGCGCGAGGAGGAGAGCTGGCGCATGAGCAGTGGGGGAGCGGACGGTCGCCGAGGGGTAGAGAGAGCCCAAAGAATAAGTTGCTTCACATCTACAAAACAAAGCTAGCCGAAAGTAGTAGTATTTTACCAACCAAATTTAGATTAAATTTCGGCTAAGGGGATTCTCTTGAGAGGAATTAGTCGAAAGTGCAGCAGTAATGGCGTACAAAAAAAAAAGGAAAGAAAAAAAAAGGCCAACGCAATATGCTACATGATGCGATCTCTGGGCTGGCATTCAAAACGCTGAAAATCAAAATGACGAATTATAGGAATGCCGAAATTTAAAACACCGAAACTTCCAAGGAGCCGGAATATATTGAAAACCGAAAATTCAAGATTCTGAAATATCAAAACACCAAAACATTAAAACGCCAGCATCACCCAGCTATCGTAAGGATGAAGTGGGCATAGCCATAAATTTGTTTCGAGGTGGGGAGGTGGGTTCATCAATATTATATTTATGCTTGTGCATGCAATTCTACTGTGTGTTTGTGTACATAAACGCAAGCTATGAAAATTTTCAGGATGGGTGTTGAATCCCCCCACCCCTGCTCTGTGACATCAAGACAAGACAAAGGACCCGCTGGCCTTGTATAATGTAAACGCAGTTTCACCCTCTTTCCCGATAGCTATCTTAGATATATTTTTGCATCACCCACCCCATAGCAGTGCAATTTCTTGCTTATTGCCTTTCGCACAGATAAGTTCTGAAAACGTCGACACTGTCCCAGTTACCACGCACGGCTGCAAAATAATTTTTCCTGTTACCTTTGCTTCTCACTTTGTGAGCGGGCGGGGTTGGCCTCCAATCACTCCCTCGACGTAACTGTCTTCGAAGCTAGCTTGCTCTGTTTTCATGGTTCTTACAAGGGCTTTGCAATTTATACCATGACCAGTACATTCACATAAGCCATTCAATGCGGAATGCACAATACCCGGACTTTATGTTTAGACAATGCAATGAGGCCATGGTGTGTGGCACGGCCCTTCAAATCTTTGCCCAACTCCATTCAATATAGGATATTTTTACTGCGATTCCTCACGAGTTGTTGCAAAATATTACCCATTAGAAATACAGCAGACAATTTTTCTCCTCATCTTCTTGAATATTTGTTAAGGCAAGCAGACCAATGCAGTTCGCCAATTCTAAAGCCTTTATTTAGAGGCTCAATGGTATTTTAGAAGCTGCTGTAGTGTCTGTAACAGACGTTTGTCATTCCAATGCACAAAATATGTCAAAAGTAGCCTATGGTCATACTGCTGATGTCCTCAATAAAAAAAAAACACTACCACAATTTCATGCCACGGCAGGAATTTAGCGTCATAACAGAGTATGTGTGCTAAAATCTGTAACAATATAATTAAAGGAAGAAATAACAGAGCACAGGTAAATAAGCAGTTGTTACCAGTTCTTCAGATCTCTGTGGATGTCACAACATAATAAAGATGTACCAGGCCGAATTATATTGAAGCCAACATTAGTGATGAACAGTAGTGGTGCTATTTTGTTGTACTGAAGTTTTTTTTACCATGGTCCTAAGTGCAGTGCACTTTCATGCTGCTTCACCTCTGGTGGCCAGTGAAAACAATTCTGGAATTGGCCAGTAATTGGAAGCGTTCATGTTTGCTCAGCTTGTCATATTAGTAGAGCCCAAAGAAACCTGCTCATTGGAAGTGCAAATCAGCAGCACTTGGAGCAAAACAAGGCACCGACTAGTCCAATTTCTTGCTACATTTAATGTCATTTAGTTACGTGCCCTTGTAATCTTGAAATAACTAGTTCTTACAATATAAACATAAGATTTTCTGTAACCCTTAAACATTACAAAGAACACAGAAATAAATGCAAAAGAGAGTTTTTGAAGTGATGCTGGTTCACACCGTTCTCACGGAGTTCTTTTGCACTGAGCTTCCAGATGCGTTTCCAACCTTGTCCTCTCAGGGAAGCTAGAGAGCAGACACACTAAAATAGCACACAAAGAGAGGTGTTGTTTTGTTGCTTTCTTTCTACCATCTGCAGGACACCGGAGTTCTTATGAGAGCGGTGTGACAACCTTCGGCATCATTGTGTTGGTGCTGTCATTCGTGCTTGCTGTTGCCTGCCTACTCAAGTTCGTTATCTGCAATTGGTAAGCGTTGTCTGTGGAACACTTGGCTCTTCTGCATGCTTATAGTCAAGAAAACAATCTATGTTTACCAGATTGGCAGGAGTGGCCTTATCATTCACTATATCAGCACTATATTAAAATAGTATAGAGCTTACTGCTTATTTTGCCTTTTCTGCAACTCAAGATATTGCACAGCGCTCGCATTGGCAACACCTCTCTCTCTCTCTCTGTGCATGTGCGTGCGTGCGTGTGCGCGTATAAAAAGGCCTGTCATGTTTGTGCAAGCATCAACTGCTTCTTCACCTCAAAAAGTGAGCTTTAATAACAGAACTGCAGAAATAAGCCAACTTGTCTGCCCTTAAAAGAGTGCAATCATGTTCTTAGACTAAAACTCTTATACTATTAGGGTATTTGCATTTCTGATATGAATTTTTATTCTGCGCAAATCACAAGACAGAGGCATCAGTTAAAAATTACACTATTCCACGACGTGAAAAAATATTGTTTTAAATATTCCTTCTTTCCAAGGCATAGGCATGCGCATGCAGGGGGCAGGTGGCGCCCACCCACCATTGTCACCCAAGGGGGGGGGCGGTAACAGTCGGCTCCACAGATTGACATAATAGTGAGGTGTGGGGGCCTTGCAATGAACCTTTGGCCCTGTGAAATGGAACCATGCGCATGCCTACGTTCCAAGGACTGTGACTGAATGCCATAACTTGAATAATACCAAGGTTACTCAGCCTTCACTGCTGTCTTAATTTGCTGCAAACAATGATTAATTAAGTCACAAGCTCAAATATGACCTTCACATTTTCCATTTATTTTAGCAGTTTCATTTAACTGACGTTTACAAAAGTATTGTATGTATCGCACATGGTAGGCAATAACATAAGCAATGTCTTCTATCTTTTTTTATTCTACTGCCCACATTCGTACTGTACTATACTGTACTTGCACACTGCTAAAATCCTTCAGTGGACTGCAGCATCTGTTATTAAATGAAATGAAATAAATAAAATTATTTTTGCAGTGAACCTGATAAATAGTGTATAAATAATATGCTATCAGAACAAATGCAATCTTTTGCTCTGGCAAATTTCTCAGTCTATGTTGCTGCAGGAACCAGCAACCACCACCACCTCCACGAAAACATTCCAGGAAATACAACTACATCACTGTGGGTTACCTCAAAGGTATGTAGTACATCTTCCCACAAGAGTACAGTTCAAGCCTTTTCGAGACTGCTAACACATGATTTCATATTTATCCATTACAGACAATGAGACACAAGCTCTTCTTTCACCGGTAAGTCATCAGCAGATTTGCCAGTTTCACTTACAATAAGCAGACTTGGGCCTCCTTTTTTTGCAGAGTGACTGCTAGAATATTCCAGTTGCTTGTGTTCTCAGGGCGTAATTGCGCTTTCCCAGCAAATAAACGGATTTTCGTGATCATCATGTTCACATTAGGAGGTTTGTCGATAACTTTTTGTAGTTGGGCATTGAAATCAAACATACGTTACGGGGACCACAACGAGTAACATTATTCTTGCGCTGGCACCTGTGTAATTATCAGAGTTAACATTAACCTCAGAGACTGCATTAGAAAGTAAATAAATGTGTTTTCATTCATAATTTAGCACATCTTCCAACATATTTTTGCCGCACCAAAACAATTTATCCTTTAGTTCCCCTTCGTACTTGATGAACCTTTTCACAGTACCTAAAATATTATTTTGAAATGAGGAAACCCTAAACTTTCACATCTTATAGGCTTCTTCACCAAAGTTGAGGCACTTTTCTAGAGCTTGTTTTTTGGATGATTATTCGCTTGTTAGTTCAGAAGCATCAGAAAACTCTGGTCATTAAAATGGGCAGTTATTATGCTCGCAAATAAGTTTTACATAAAAATCAAGCAAACACCAGTGCACCGAGATATTATCACAAAATAGCGACAAGAGGCCGATGCCAGCAGCAGAAAACAAGCACCAACTCTAACAAGAGGTACAAAACGAAATATCGATGAGTTTCTAGCTTGCGCCATCTTGACACATGATGTCTTATTGCAGTAATTACCGAGATTAAAAGCACACTTAGTTCATATATATACATGTATGTCACTACAAAGTAATGAGCAACAAATATGTACCGACTGAACAGTTTCAGCTGGTAGTACTGCTTTGAGAAAAGGCTTTCTCAATTAATATATCATATCCTCTTTCATTGCGAAAATGCTAATTCCTGCAATAAAAAATGAAACCTTCCTGTATTAAATGCACACTTACATTCCAGCGAGATTCCTCTATGATCTGTAACAAGAAAACGAAAATCTTCCAGAGCAGAAGATAGCACTTCTTACTGAATAGCACAGTCTACTGGTTGCAGCAGACGTAATGAAACATTCCGGAGGACTTTTCTATCAAACCACCCCTAAACTGGAGGGGAGGACTGAGCAATCTGCCATGGAGGGGTGCCAATCTGAAAGTGCCAATGGGAAACACATGCCCTGACCGAATCTGTCGGTCAATGTGTATGCCACAGAGCTGAATAGGTCTTCACTTTTCAGTTCACGAGAACTGTATTCATCCATATGCTTTACCATAGTAGTGCGACATCTATGTGCTTACACGATCCTGATGCTTCTCAAATATGCAATATTTTTCAGGGGAAGCGTCCGCCCAGCTACTTAGAAGCCACCCGGGTACCACAAATCACCATTTCTGATTACTCATCCCTTTCTCATCCCACGACGATGGCGTACACAAGCACGTGAGCCGAGCGGATCGTTTAGCAGCCAATGGATCACCATTGTATGCATGTGCTGTAAATAGAGTTCTGATATCCAATTTCATGTTCTACTCCCTTTGGAACACTCTCCACTTGCGTGCTACTATAACATTACGATAGCTACAGTCTGAAATGCCGACTCATTGGAAGAACTAGTATAAGCGAAAGAAGCGCACCAAGGCAGGTGGAAGTATTGCCGTTCAATGAAGGCGAATATCAAATTTTTAGATATATTGAATTCAAATCATGAAAAGCTAATAGCAATTGTACAACACAACTTTCTAAATATTTTACATCACAAACATTGTACATTAAAATTCAACCAGAACCCTGTTGTTGCTCTGTTCACAGTACTGATGGACATAGTATTTTTTTTATCAAGATGTTTACAGTTGTTTTTTACTGCAGTAGTCTGAATCAAATGCATAGTTGGATGAGGTTACCATTATTAGTATGTATTCTAAACCTTTCAAACACCTTCATGGCTGTAATTTCCAAATAATCACCAGGCCTTCCATTATGATATGTCACTTTGCTTGCCATATGCAAGATCACGAACGAGTCTGATCGATTACAACCCAACAATGTAATAGCAAACATACATTGAAAGGAATTCCTATGCAAATGCAAGCTGATTACAACTGTAAAGTATTTTGCTTCTAGCATATGCAATTTAATGTGCCCTCGCTGGTAAACAGACTTGACGCAGTTAGCGAGAACTTGTTTTGCTTTGGTTTTAATGGAACTTACTTTAACATGACAAGTGTGCACACATTAGCAAAATGCCAACCATCAGTGTTCAGCGCACCCGACCTTAAAATGCTAGACCTTTACTGCTGGGGTACGTCTAGATCTTCTTTATGTATGCACAGATCATAAAATGCTTATAACTTCACTCGAATGAAATACTATAACATATATGATGATTACAAAGCCCTAACAGCAGTTTATTTAACACTTTCGCTACCAAAGATGAGATGAACTCATCCACACAGTTTGTACTGCTTCTAGCACAGCTCTTCCATGCTGGGAGAAGCCTTTGGGAGTGCCGCAATCAAGCTATTAAGATTCATTCTTATGAGTTCTCTTTGGATTGTAGTGATGGTGCTGTAGAAAAATTTAAAATCATGCTCAAAAGTGTGTGCTTGGTTCAGAAAGGACTGGATTTTGGCAACCGGAATTTGAAAACGGCAGTCGTCCTCTGCATGCAATGAGCGCACATGCCGGCAATGACTCTTTTTAGAAAAAAAGAAAGGAAAAGAAGAAAGGAACTGTTGTTGTCTGAAATTTTGTAAAATGAAGAATTTCAGTTCTCATGAGAGTGTGGCAGTGACTGCACAGAGCATCATATTTTTTTCTTAATCATCAGATTCACATGACGACATATCTCATTGTATTGAGAGTAGATGCCGATAGATGTAAACGAATGCCTAAAGGTGCACCCAAGGCTTTTTTTCCCTGGGATATCTTGTCCCTGTGCATTACTTTTTAAATTTCAAGAGACATTTTTCACACCATAGATAGCAAAGGTCAGGGCAGTTTTGTGGTGCAGTGCAGTGAAGCCAATGCTCTGCACAATGTAAAAGAGATATTTTGCTTGTACCTTGCACATATAGTGTATACTGTTCCTTGAATTGTTTCAAGATACTTAGAATCATATAGGCAAATGGAAATAGATAGGTATTCATGTATTGTTTTATGCCAAAAAAGTTGGTAGGGAAAGGGTTAATATTATTTATTAATAACTAAATTATGGAAATAAAATAAAATTGACCTATGATAATAAAAGCATTTGTTGTTGTTTTTTTACACTACAAGATCCCAAAGTTGTGGACCTCTCATACATCTTGACATCAAAACAATGAAACAATTAAACATGCAACATTTGTTCGTAAAGCTCCGAGACTGAGCCCATAAAACAATGCGTTCAACATTGAAACCATTTGTGCAGCATCCCTTTAAAGTAGTCTTTGCAGCCTATATAGCTTCCAGCACTTTTTAGGTCTTGGAAGCGGTTGGAAATTGCTTCTTTAGGCAGGGCTGCCAACTTCTTTATAGAGGAGTCCTGAATAGCCTCCACACTCCCCATCCAGTGACCTTCTATGGCTCTCTTCACACAAGAAAACACAAAAAAATCGCATGGGGAGAGGTCAAGTGAGTATGGTGGACGGAGAAGTACAGTAATACTGAAGGTGGCGAGAAATTTTGTCATGCTGAGGGGACTTGCGTTATCGTAAAGGTTCCATTGTCCAGATACTTGAAGTCAGAGCGACGACATCACAGTGCATAACGCATCCGTAGGAGCACGTGGATATAAAACTCCTAATTCACCGTCTACTCGGAATGAACACCTGGTGTACGACACCTCTGGAATCGAAAAAGAAACTATCAGCATGATCCTTCATTTGGTCTTCTGCTGCTGCTCCTTCCTCGATGGCGGAGAGCTTGTGAGCCACCATACAGTGCTTCTGCCTTTTTGTTTGAGGATCTTATTGAAAACAGTGTTTCGTTTTCAGCAACAATGCTGTCGACGAATGCAGCATCCTCCTCTGCCTCGGGACGGACAAGTCAGTGCGGGAGCACGGCACGCCTCTGGCATTCAGCTTTCATTTCCCCAAGTTCTCATGCAAAATAAAGCGGCAAGTTGTCTTAATAATGTGGAGAGCATCCGATAGCATGTGGACTGTAGCGGTGCGGTCTTGCAGTACGATCTCCATGATCCAAGCCATGTTTTCATTCCGTAAGATTGCGTGGCGCTCCTACCTGGTGTCGTCTTCTACTGATGTTCTCCCCGAAATGTACCTTTTGTGCCACTCGAAAATTCGCGCCCCCCGATAATGACTCATCTTGTAAGCGAAACAAAGGAGCTTATATGTCTGTGTGGTTGTCTCGCCAAACTTCCCACAGAATTTCATGCCAACATAGTGTTCAAGGTGGACGTCCATCTCTCCACATGCACTCACAGTAGATAGCGCAGAAGGCTAGTGACAATGTATTTTTCTACATGTCGTACCATCTAGCAACTGCCACAGCAATCAACATAAATAGCTCAGGTAAGCCCGACCAGCCTTGAAGATCGTTTGTATGTCTTCCACAAATTGCGGGCAACGGCCTCTCCAGAATCTGCCACCTCGATCGACCAATGGACAGCTTCCTTACTACGAGACGTTAAGCGTGCTACCAAGACTCCCCCAGAAGACGCCGTAGGCGACACGGTAGACACCAAGCTGCTGCACATGTGGGAGGCCCTCGCTGGTCTGCGCAAGCGCTATGACTCCAACAAATTGAACCGCTCATTACACAAATGCATTGCTATATTAACGCGTCAAATTGAAGATTACGCTCTTCAACTCTCTCGCCAGAACTGGCATTAGCTTTGTAACGTTATGGAACGCTTACCTAACGTGCCCGAAACGTGGAATATTCTTTGTCGTATGATAGAATCAACATCGACAAAAACTGCTCAGCGCCACTCCTTAATCACTGCTCTGCACAATTATCCAGGTACCAATGAAGACCTTATCCAGGACCTATCTAGTCGGTACATTGTCAGTGCTACTTTGGTTGATCTCCCATGCTACACTGGGGTGGATAATCCAGCCCTCGATTCCCAGATTACAAAAGCGGAAGTAAGGTCCGCAGTTTCACAACTGAGACCCCAATCAGTGCCTGGCCCGGATAAAATTAAAAATAAAATCTTACAAAACCTTGACGAATAATCACTTTAAACGTTAACATCTTATCTGCAAATGGTTTGGGAGTCGGGAGAAATACCAACAATATGAAAAAAAGCGCCACAGTCATTCTGATACCTAAACCAGGAAAACTACTCACTATCGAGAACCTTCGGCCGATATCTCTCATATCTTGTGTCGGCAAAGTACTCGAGCACGTTATTCACACTCGACTACAAAGATACATGGAAGAGCATGCCCTCTACCTGCATACAATGTTCGGATTCCACCCAAAACTTTCGACACAAGACGTAATGCTGCAACTGAAGAGTCACATTATCGACGGTGAAGACGGCTCTCGGTATGAGACACGTGCTATTCCGGGGTTAGACCTCACCAAGGCATTTGACAATGTGCTACATTCATCCATCCTTGACGCCCTCACCATGCTCAACGTAGGCGTCCGTACCTACCGCTACATCCACAACTTCTTAACGGACAGGACAGCCACACTCTCGGTCAACGATTTGCCTGCACCTTCCATCACTCTCGGTGGGAAAAGGACACCACAGGGGTCAGTCCTCTCTCTATTTCTTTTCAACCTGGCCATGCTTCACCTTCCGCCACTTCTAGATATCCCCGACCACCACCATAGCACATACGCGGACGATATCACCTTGTGGATTGCCAAAGGTAGCGACGGAGAGATACAGGATGCACTTCAATTGGCTATTGATAGAATCACAACTTACGCTGAGCAAAGAGGATTGTCCTGCTCACCCCAAAAGTCAGAGTTACTTGTCTATCGACCTAGATTTCCCGACAACAGAGACCTTCCCACGATATATCTGCATGTGCAACATCACCCTACACGAACAGTCCCTACCATTCGCGTATTGGGCTTCGGCATTCAGCAGAACAGTGGCAATTCGGAAACAATGCAACTACTACACCATCATGTCTATCAAACCACCAGGCTTATCTCTCGCATCGCCAATAAACAGCACGGCATGAAAGAGGCCAATCTCATACGACTGGTGACCGCCTTCTCCATAAGCAGAATTCCTTATGTTGCTCCATTTATGAAACTTACGCTCACCGACAAGAAAAAAACTAAACATATAGATCAGGCACTGCTACAAGTGCGCGCTGCACCTCCCCATGTCTACGCCCAATGTGAAACTCAATGACCTAAGACTTCACAATACTATAGACGCATCCATTGAATCCCAATGTATATCGCACTACGAATGATTAGGCCACGCTCCTACAGGACGTCATCTCATGTGCGCACTCGGCATACCTTACGTCTCCCAGTTTGGCCAGAAACTCCCAATTCCTTCGGACATTCGCGACACTTTCGTGATTCCCCTCATACCACGCAATATGCACCCTGAATATGACCCGGAAAGACGAGTAGACCGCGCCAAGCAGCTAAGTAAGCGCTACGCGAAAGCCACGCACATGGCGTATGTACACGCAGCGGAATATCCTACGCATCGGGCCATGGCCCTCGCTGTCGCCACTGGACCGCAGTACATAATTACCGCAACGGGCACCATTCGCGCAAACAAGCCCGAAGAAGGCAGCCATCGCTCTCGCCTACAGCTTCAACCCAAGCATCCTGCATCATCAGAGACTCCAAGACTGCCATCCGCAACTTTACCAAAGGTTTGATCTCCCAACTGGCGCTCCGAATTCTCACAAGTTGAGATCATCTGAACTCCGCGTTGAGATCATCATCGCCAAGTTGAGATCATCTGGAAACCAGGCCACTCTGGGCTCGCGGGGAACGAACAAGCTCATGACGTCGCTCAAGCTCTCGTACACCGGGCGCGTCATCCAACAGAGCACCATCCTTCGCGACTTGATGCGGCTGAGCGAGAGATGATGGTCTCCTCGTTTCGCAACAATGCGAGGGACAGAATGGTTACCTTTGGAGAAATCCTAATGTATTACCGCAAGGCCAGACTTAAATACACACCACCAGACAAGTGCCTTAGTAAGCAACAGTCCACTACCTGGTGTCTATTAGAGACACGCACTTTCTCCTGTCCGTCACTGTACAGCCGCATTTACCCCTCTGTTCACACGCCACAATGCAAAGCGTGCCGTGCACCTAACACCGAGCTTGACCATATTATATGGGCCTGCCCCGCAGCTACTCAGTCAGTTAAACACAGCACGAACCCTACATTCACAATCACCACGGCAGAGCAGTGGGAGGCTTTGCTGCTCAGCACCTGCCCGGAGGACCAGCTCTGGGCTGTCCGAAGACGCTGCCAGAATTTAAGGCGTAGCCGCCGCCTGAGGAAGGGGGTTACAGAGGGGCCCGTCTCCTGTCCCCCTGCCACCTTTGACCCCAGCAGGGACACTTCAATAAATTTTCTTCTCTCTCTCTCAGGTAAGCCCGAAAAGATGGTGCTACACATATGCACCAAGATTTATTTTGGGGGAATCATTTCTATAAGAGATAATAAATCAGCCCCGAAACTTTATGGACAAAGGTTGTATGAAGGTGTATCACATTGCTATTAGTAAATGTCATGGTTAGTGACACAGATTTTGAAATAAAGATGTGAATGAATTAAACTTAGAATTCCTAATTATTAGAGAGAAATGCAAGATTAACCTTTGTTTCATAAATGCAATTTTTTATGTCATACTTTATACTTCCAAGGTCATTTTAGCACAAAAGTCAAAACAAATAGGTGACCTTGAAGCAACCAGAAATCTTGAATGACTCTGCAAAAAAATATGTAAGCAACATAAATGATCTGCACTTAAAGCTCTTCTTCAAAACAAAAATAAAAAGAAAAACTTATCAGAAATCTTGTACCAGGAAAACCCTTCTTTTTAAGAATATTCATCAGTCTTTGGAAAAACACGCAGTGTATTGCTGTGCTCGACACATGGCTACCACAATGGCCAATGCATGCAGGTCAGAAGCCTCCCAGAAATGCCACAAAATAAGAGAAAAGCACGAGAACATCCACATGAAATCTTGTTTTGTTAAAAATGTGAACTCAGAACATGAATTTTATTGTGATGTTAGTATCCCTTTTGCCTTTGCATGTGTGCGTACCATTTTCATCTTTCTTCGTGCGACTGAGCCCTGCATGATGAATGCATCACTGTGGTGGAATGGTGAGACTTGTGAGAATTTCTCGTATTGATGGGTAGATGCAGCATTCTGGAAAAAAGAAAAGGAGCAAGAACTTCAAACCTCGTATCAGCTAGAAATAAGAAACGTCAAAGTAGAAATTATAGTAGCAGTCAATGGTAACACGCAGGTTTTTCTCATGTAAATGGGCACATTTACAATTCTTTTTCGAGACACACACTTACCGTTAGGCGGGGCAAACTCAGCAAAGCGGCGCAGCATGGCATTGATGAGTGTGACAGGTGCATTGGGCTGTGCTCCAGGGCCCTCAAGCCGCTTGTCGGCCACTTGCATCACATTGGCGCTCAAGTCGTATACAACCGGCACCGCTATGTGCGATGGCTCACCCGGCACCAGCCGGCTCAGCTGCAACTGCGAAGCAAAAGATACCAGAGTGTTTTGTTTCATTTTGAGTTAAGTGTGCTAGGAGATGTTGACGCATCATTTTGGTGCCAGCTACTGGTTGGGGCAGCCAAGAGACAGGGATATGGTGGGGGTTAGAGACCTTCCATTTTGCATATGGATAGATACACACGCATACATACAAACATACATGTGAAAGTACATCAAGTATAGCTGAACCCCTCCTGTTCTCCAGCACCTCCTTCAAAAAAAACTTTATCCTCCCCTCCTGCAGCTACTCTTTTACTCTGAAGCATAACGAAAAAACAACTTCTCTGCAAGAACTAGGTGACATGCAAAAAGAACTCAAGAAGAAGGTCATACGAGTAATCCAAAAGTTGCGATTCTTCATTGCATCAAGATGTGTCAAAATAAAATAAATAATCTTGATATCACTCACTACTTAAAAATTTTGAGCCCAATTTAAGCACTAACGTTCCTCAATTCTCGTTTGCCCCCCTCCACTCTGGCTTGCATTGACTATGCTGCGCCATGCCATCACCCTTTCCATATGTGACTATAACCTGCTTTCACTCTTTCTCAGCTCGCGCTCTCCCAGCTCGGCAATGCTCGAAATGATAAGGCTATACTCGAAATGATAAGGCCATCCTAGCGAAGCTTTTAAATATTGTAAAATAAAAAATGCTGCAAATGGGAGCTAAGTTCACATCTTCTCCATTGTGATGCTCTATCACAAAGTACTGCCCGTTTGCTTTTTCATGCACTTGTGCAGTATGCGTATCAGTTTTAGTCCTGGAAACTGCCCCATCTGTTGGCTGTAGTTTAATTTACAACTTACACATGCTGAACAAACAATGCAGATTAGACAGCAAAGGTACTAACGAAGAACAGCATCTTGTTCTTGATCATGACGATTGAGCTCATGCCAGAAGGCGCAATGGGTGGCGCGGCAGGCGGAATGGTCAGGCACAGCTGCATGCTCCATTTCATGTTCCGGTCTGGGGCCTAGGGAAAAAAAGCATTCGAAAGACCTCATACACGGGAGAAGTACAACGGCCCCACAGTCAAACCTGCTTACACAAAACATGCAAAAAGTGAGCGTTCGTTCAACTTATTAGATTATTGATGTAAAGCAGCTCTTTTAAGGGGGGACATGGTACCTGGGGCTATTTTTTTTATTTATGAACCAAATTCAATTTAAAAGCACAGGTATATGTATTTTGTTGTGCTGATTTCAAAAATGTAGTTATTTTTTCTGTGACTCAGTTAGTTACCAAAATAATAAGATATTAATTACTAATAATTGGTGAGACAATAGATAAAAATCTACTGAGCAGAAAGTTAAATTTAGTGCATGAATGCAAAGTAGAATACATAAGGATTGAACTGCTGCAAACAGTTTTCAAATCCAACAACAATCAGCAATTTAGGAGCTCATCAAAGCTTAGATGTTTATGTCACAGCCACTAATGAACGTGAAAAAAAGCAAATAAAAAATTATAGAGAGAGAAAGCAAATAATCTGCTTGCAGCAGTTCAAGCTTTAGGCATTCAGCATTACATATAAAAAAAATTACAGCTGTAGCTGTCCCAGGAATTTAGATATCACTGTATCAAACAAGCAAAATGAGTAAAAAGCTTGTTCTGAGAAAATTACGAAAAACGTAAACAGCTCATTTTATTTCAGAATATCATAAAATATTTACAAGTTACCAGTTGTAAATGATCAGTAGCCCCCTGGCACATAGTCTGTCTGCACATTGTTGCCTATGTAGCATTTTTTCAGGGCTCGGTGCATATTTTTTGCTGATGCACGCTTTCGAGTTGAAGCTTCCAGGCGCCGCTGATCTTTTTCATCCATACGATTGCTGCACAGTGTGCTGGGGCTTAGGCTCAGCTCCTTTAGTATTGATGCAGTTGCTCTAACATTTCCTGCATTAAACCTTAGCACTGCCTCCGCCACAGCTGCTTTTACGGTAAAAAGAGAGGCATGGTGCTCCTTTGGTGCAAGCCGAGTGGAGGCTCTTATTGCTGTTTTGAGTCTTCCCTCGCAGGCACCTCTCAAGCAATTTTCTGTTGCTCAGGCGTTCGTATATAGGCAACAAAGCCTGACAAACATGAGGAGGCAGGTTGCAAGGGTGTTTTGGTGCTAGCTCACCCCTAGCCTCTGTGGCATTTTGGCGGCACCACGAATTGGGACCTGTTGGGCAGAAGGAATGGTTCGACGCAGTGTCATTAGACGTTATGTGATGGTAGGTTGCCATCACTGCCTTGTGCATGACATCCACATCTCCTTTGTGCGTTTTCAGTGCCCATCCGTAATAGGAACTTAGCCGCGTAATTAGGTCAGCTGTGAGCCGAACTTTACCGCCAAAGCTCTGAAGGCCAGAAGCTTTACTTCTTGAGACGAGGTTGCGTAGTGCCGTGCCCATACGTTTTTGTACGTGGTTCACGCAGTCCTCCTTTTCCACTTCTATGTAACTGTAAACTTTCTCCTCTTGAAATGCGAGATACGTACGGCTGTCTCCATCACTAAGTACTGTAGTGTACCGGAGACCGTGCCGCTCGAGGGACCGCTTCCATAAAGTAAGAGCTTCTCCCACTTCCATTTCTCCTGACTTTTTGTTTGTGTTCTTTTGACACTTGTGGCCTTTCTTCCAGCTTTCAAAAGATGGATCGCCTTCCTTTGGGCCAGTCTTGCATCCCGCGCAGAAATTGCTCCGGACAACGTAGTCCAAACAAAGCCCAGTGAACAGTTCTATCACGGTGCCGATGCCGATGTGCGAGGAATGTCCGCGAATCATCTACGACCCATCGAACGACACTGCGATGTTTCCGGGGTTTCTGAGGCACAAATCTTGATAGAGCTCGCGAACCGAGCGCGCACACTCGCTTGTCACATTTTTGGCCGCACGATCCGCTGCGGGAACCAGCTTACTTTTGAGGTAGCTTTGCCACGTCTTTGTGTGGAGGCCGCGACGGCTAATGTTCATCAGCGAGAAAATATCATTAAAAGCTATTTGTTGGTTTCCTGTAGCTTGCATGGCGCGAGCCGCAAGAACATTCACACAGAACGGGTTCGCCTTCGGTTCACCACGGACACGTGGCCAGCTCCAAGTCCACGTCAAGTCACTGCAGTTCGTGCACACGAGACGCAGCTTGACCGCGAGTCCGTATTCACGGTCATCTCTGACGATTTCTAGGTCACCAGCACCGCGTAATTTACATTTCGCATGCACAAGCAGAGTGTTCACCAAATCTAAGCTTAAAATTGTAAACACACTCGCGTCAGGCGTTTCACATGCGGCATCGGCGTTGTCGGTCAGCAGATCCCGTTTCCTTTCCGTCGCGGGGGTGGACGACAGCTGCAGCAGTGTATCTTGGGCTCTTTTTCTGCCCTCTTCCAATTCTGCGGGCTGCAGAAACTTCGTATCGCAACGTACGCGACCATCGGCCCCTCCGCACGACGACGGGCTTGTTAGGCCTAGATCCGCATCGGCGGCACCAGCAGAGGCGGCGGCCGCGACGCTTTCGACGTTCGGCTGCATTACACTCCTCTTCCTGATGTTTTAGATAAGTGCGCGTCGCACTTTCTTCGCCCCAAATGCTTTTTTCGTGTGCGACTTCTTCCGAGCCATCGTTCTTCGCTCCAACCACACGGGCGTTGGTCACACACACTGATAACATCGCGCATGGCCGACAACGCGGATGAGCGCTGTGCAGACGACAAGAAAGGAATTCCGCCAATCGTATGCCGAACTCGGGTCACGTGCGCTAGGCAACGAATGAGGGCTCGCGCTGGGACTCTTTTTTTTGCGCGCTTTTTTGAGAAAGCCAATGGCAGCATAGAATAGGAGTTGGCGGGAAAATGAAGAAGAAAAATAGCTCTTTCAAACGAGACCAAGATGGCCACGCTACAATGCGTGAAACGGCCGCTGCTTTTTGCGAAAAAAGGGCCTTTTCAACAATCACTTCGGCTGCAATTCTGCCAGTATTGTTGAAATAGAGTTATGCTACAGCTAAAATATTAATGCAAGAGCTGAGAAACTTTGTGTAGTTGTGTAATAAGACCTCTAGAGTTCGAAGATGCCATTTTCCAAAACTCGATTTTTTAGAGATTTTTTTCGTCCCAAAGACCCGTGTCCCCCCTTAACAGCCTGTGTAATGCCGTCCCTCTGTCTGCACCGCTCTTCTCGCCGCAGGTGTTGGAGCGGTGCCAAGTATATCACGCAGCTCATGCTCTCCAACAGTGCGCGGTAACGTTTCTCTCCCTCGCCTGCCATGCGCTCGCCGCATGTCAGCTCTTTCTCGCTTCACCTCTTCACCACTTGCAACGCTTGAGCCCACTCCTCACATGGGCATCATTTCACCCGCGTCACCTCCTTTCATCTGTCGGCGAGAAGAAGCCGCGAGCCGGTGGTGCACGCGCTGCACGCGTCTCGAGAATCTCGCGGCGCCGACAATGTGGACAGTGCACCGCTACTTGCTGCCGATAAACGGGATGCTGTCGCGGCATGTTTCCTGCTAGTGTGCATGTAGCTTTCCCGGTTGTCGCCGGCATTGTGAAGCTTAGCGAAGCCGATTTCGGTCGCGAATGGTGACATCAACACCGATAAGGCGCGAGCCAGGGAAGCCGAACGCAAGCGTTGGCAGTGGAAAACCAGTGACAACGACAAGGTGCGAGTCAAGAACACAGATCACATTCGAGAATGAAGACGGCGCGTGGGTAACACTGACGAGACGGGAGACAAGGAAGGGGAGCGCAAGTGTCATCAACGCGTGCTGCTTCCCATGCCTCTGCGTTTCGAACTCTTACTTGAGTGAACGTTACGCCAAGTTTCGCTTCAAACCCTTCTTCTAACACCTGTGTCGACACACGTTTCAACCGAGTCAACACCGTGCGCACCACTGCTACTTTGCATCCCATCACGGTTCCCTTCAGGAACATGGTCCATAGTTTTTTCGTTTCTCGGCTCATGCCTTTATATCTCACTTTCCCATCAGAAAACATATCAGCCAAGGGGGGAGGAGAGGGGTGGAGGGCACAGATTTCTGAAGTGATTTTCTAGAATTACACCAATTTCCCCGATGCTCTCAAGAGTGCAAAAATTTTCCAGAAAGCTTTCTACTGGCAACACATGCAATATGACAAGATCACATTCTAACAGAGCTTACAGTGCATAAATGTGCTAGCAATATCCTATATGTACTAGCAATATCCCACGCACAAAATATTTCACCTGCCAATTCACTTTGGATTGAACAAACAAGTAGATGCAGCATCCTCTGCAAGTACTTACCAGCTCCAACCTCATTAGCTGAACAAAGTCCTTCAGAATGTTGATGGGTGCATTCAACAGCCTAGTGAATGACATGAAGGCATTGGGCTTGTATGGGAAGCTTGCCACCTTCATTAGGAAAAAAAAAACATATTTGTAATCTTTTGAATATAAAACAATGACACCTATTTGATATAAATGAAAAAAATTAATGCTTTAAAAAGGATGTTAATCAGATTATGTACACATTAGTTTTATCTCAGACAAAAGAAAAGTGTTCCCTACAACGTTGCGCTGCAGAAACATCTGGCATCACCAGAAATTCAACCTGCACAGCTTATGACTGCCAGCTGGCACTGTCTTGCAACTTCCCATTATGCAGTGCAGAATGGTGAATAA
The DNA here is from genome assembly GCF_013339725.1 of Rhipicephalus microplus. Lineage (NCBI taxonomy): Eukaryota > Metazoa > Arthropoda > Arachnida > Ixodida > Ixodidae > Rhipicephalus > Rhipicephalus microplus. Next base: position 241,995,224 of record NC_051165.1, read on the forward strand.
TTGATTTAGCAGCTAATACATAGCAAAAACATACAGCACTGAAATGAAACGTAAGAACAGGCCTAAGTGCAGATTTTGAGCATGCATTCAATGATAAAATCCAGATTTCTACATGCCAGAGTCAAAATATCATTATCAGGTGAAAGCATGCACAAAAAGAAATGCAGTCAAGCCTTGTTTGATGAACTCCCACCCACTTTCAGAACACTTTGGACTAATTATATTTGTTAAAAGCATACAAATCTCTACATAAGCAACATGGTTAGTGACATGTTTTCCAATGGACCGTTGGCATGGCAGTATGTTGCTTCAAATGAGAAAAACTATTGCCTGAATATGCTTATTTGCTGACAAAAAATCTTTCCACTATGTGTGGCAGTGTTAGTTTCTCTAGTGCAGTGGTTCTCAAATGGGGATCCGCGGACCCCCTAGGGTCCACAAAGCCATTTCTGTGATTCACAAAACCCTCACCCACATTTTTATTTATGCGTGACTGTGCCACGTATTGATGAACTCTCCAAAATAAAGTGATGTGGCACATTTCTTTGACGTTTTTGGTAGCAATAAAAGACACCTGTTTCACACTCTAATTGTGTTAATTTACTCACGTACCCTTCCTCCCTCCCCTCCACTGCAAGGGGTCCCCCATCACTTCCACCAGTCCGCAAAAGGTCCCCGACACATCCATGGCTGAGAACCACTGCTCTAGTGAATAGAAACTACCATTTCCGTGTATATGATTGCTTTCTTTCTTATGGACACTGTATAACTCATGTCTCTACTTGTCTTAACGGGGTACTGACACAAAAATTACAGGCTCCTTATAACCGACCAGTGTCAGTTCCAGTTTAAAAAATGACAAGCCACCGGGTGCAGCCATCACCACCTAGTGGGTGCAACGCTCGACCATATCAGCACAGAGAACTGTGACGCAATTCCATGCAGTTCACATCAAGAAGCTTTTTCAAACAGCAAACAGGACAGCAGTGTCATCACAAAACTTTGAACTCGTGCGCTGCGACCACAGACTTGTAAGCAGCTGCCCAGTAATAGTCTGCAAGAGCAAACGCGACCAAAGAAAAATGACGGCTATGACATCGTCATAACTTACTGCAGCGTGGTTACGTGAATGAAGTAAGAGGTCCCCAAGAATCCCCTTCGAGGTTGTCGATAGCGCGATGGAGTCGATCGCTCACACTAAGTTTAAAATTAATTTAAAATACCTTCCAAGCTATTTTGGCATTTGATATTTTGCAGATGATATACACATGCCCACAGGAATCGGTCCCGCAGGCTATCTCAGCTGCAAAATTTTGTCAGTACCCTTTCGATATAGCTGCTGCTAGAGGCGAAGTAATTATGAAGGCAGTGAGCAGATATCACATTTCCGTACTTTCTGCAGATTTATAGACACATTTCTTGGAACACTGTATATTTCTGTTATAACGTTACCATGTTCACGAAGTGTATGATATTAGGCATAATTAAATGTAAACAGTTTTGATATAATCTGGTTCAACTGAACCCCCACACACCAAAAGGTGGTCTCGCACACTGGATAACGATCATGGGGCCCTTTTTGACGTCTCAACCAACTCACCTTGGTGTCGAAGTATCGCTCCAGCAGCTGAAGCTCCTCAGCGGCCCACTGGTCAGTGGGCCCTGCCTGGGAAAGCTTGAGGTGAAGTGACTGCAATGTAGCAGGGTTCAGGCTCACACGGCATTGCAGTGTCTCTGCCCGAAACTGGATCACACCAGGCTCTGCTGGACCCAACATTGTCATCTGAAAGGGTCACAAATGCCGTCTTTACTTGCACTTTGTCAAAGCAACAGCACTACCACTGCATCTTCACCACATGGATAAGTTACCACAAGTAAGAACATTACAAACCCATTTTAGTTACACCTCTTCAAAACAATTTTTGTCGCTCTAAGGTGTCTATCGAAATGAAGGTAGTCGGCAGCAATGAATTGTGCACAAGCATTAACTAAAGCGCCCATTTTAATGCAGTTGTTGACAGGTACCTTTATTTTAAGAGATACTTCGCAGCTGTATAGCACAATACTATTCAGTGGATAAAACCTAGCTATATAACATACCTTATTTTGTGTGAGATGAGAGTGTTCATTCCTTACAATGAATAATATTCAAGGTAGTCTGCAGTTTCTTTAGATATAGCTTTACCGTTGCGACAATTTGTGTCATCTCTTCACCCTATAGACTCGTCCACAGCTTTATGACAAGCTGACTGAGTCATGTAAATCAGAACACAAGTGCTATTGCACAGCAGTAGCACTCACATTATCGTCTCCCTGAACCACGCGATGGAGGCTCTTGCGCATGAAGACACAGCCAAGGAAGCGTTCAAGCGGTGAACAGTGTGGAGCCAAGGCGCCTCCTCCTATGAGTGCCCCAGCGCCCATGGGTCCGCCGTGGCCCGCCCCACTCTGACAAGCCAAGTCAAGTGCCTTGTGTGAGAGCAGGGTCGGTATGGCTGCAGCCCACGAGCGTTGCGGAAGCACACGGGCCGCTCCTCCGGGCATTCCTAATCCTGTTGATAACGAGTGAAAAAAAAAAAAAACATAATTCTGGGGTTTTACTTGCAAAGCTACAATTTGACACCTCAGAGTTCCAAACACAACACCACAGCCAGTATTGTGGCCGCAGTGGGTGTTTAAGAACAAAAGAACAGCAATCAAGAATTTTTCGCAAAAGGGTCGAAAAGTGAGCTTCATGTTACATCATGAAACATATTAGTGCGAAACAACAGGACAACAAATGACAGCATAGAGACACAGACTAACAACCAGATTTTTTTTAAGGTACATATATACTCATACATATAGATTTAAAATCTAGGCTTGTGTGAATGCTTGAACCCTTTGAACGAGCATTACAGCACTTGCATTCACTTCAAGACAAATGTTAAGATTTCTGACCTTTTGAAGTACTATTCGAAATGAAGTGACATATTTTATTGGAGGTTCAATATTATATGCCCAAAGTAAGCAATGTTTGATCCCATATCATGAGGTTCCTTCTGTACATTATGACATTTTAAAGTTGGTGCAAAAGTAAAATAACTGAGGGTAGAACTGCAACAAACATCGATTTCTTAGTTACACACAGCCAACTAAAACGGTACGCAATGAGGAGCTCACCTTGAGGTGGCAACGATGGCTTGTGATCAAGAGGTGCACCAGTCTGGGGGCTGTGCAGAGGAGCACCACCCACTGAAGGGGGTGCATGTGGTGATGGTGCCAGGCGAGGGGATGGTCGTGGTACTGAGGGGCTGCCTGGCCACGTACCAGGAATGGGTGACGACAATGACATACTACCTGTGGAGCCCCCCGGTGTTGGGAAGGGAGACCCACCCTCTGGGTGGCTACCTGCACCGCAACAGAACAATGTTTACCTTCTTGTCATCATTCTAACCTTTAAATTACTAAGGTCCTTTTTACAACAGTACAGTAGACACTTGGTAAACAGAACCTGAAGGGACCAAAAAATATGTTCCGGAGTTTCGTTTGCTAAGAGATGACCAAGGCGCAGAATACAAGTACTAAACCAATCATGTCAGAGACAGTTGTTCAATTCAAGCAGCAATTCCATATAACAGATTTCCGTATAATGAGGGTCCACTGTTTAAGTAACTGTTGTATAAGTAAATGTACAACGAAATTTCTATATTCACTGTACACAGCTTTAAACTGGTGTTCACTGTGACAAGTTCTATGCTTTTTCATGCGAGCTTTATTTTATTTTATTTTATTTACTTCCCCTCGGAAAAAGTTCCCCTTCTTTCGTTCTCTGATAGAGGGAGCCTTGTCCAGGCACACTTGATGCTTTTAGGCAGCATGCGAGGTTCTACCGGTGAGCTGCCACCCTATACGAAAACCACGAATTGTGTGACACCCTCTGATGAGAAGAGTGTTCTGCACTCACCACCTTGGCTACAAGTGGTGTTGGCTAACCCTTCCGAGAATTACATGCACAAAAATACACGAGTGGATGGGGCACCCTTTGTCACAGCTCAATTGGTAGAGCATTGGACATATAATATGAAGGTTGTGGCTTTGAATCCCATCGACAAAAATGTTTTTTTTTTTCATCTATATCAATATCTCTCACTTTATGTCGTAATAATTACACTACAGTTTTAAAGAAAGCATGTCAAGTCTTCTGTGCTCTCCTTTGCTTAATTGTCAGTTGGATTTGTTTGGTTGTGTCTACCACAAGAAAGAGTAACTTAACGTTTAATTAACATAATATAATGTATTTAATTGATTAACAGATCACTTACATATGTGCGTGTGCATATGATATGTTGATACATTGATCATCTTGTTACGGTGAGATGCCTTTATCTACAAGAGATGATGAATGCGAGAGTCCAAGGATCTGGCTGATCACCGCTCGTGCCAACCTTGCTCTCTTCTTCTACCACGCGTCCCCTCAGTATCGTAGCAATATTATTAATATTACCACATTTCACATAAATATGTTAGTGTTTCAAAACTCTTTGTGGAACCCACCGGGCTGCTGCTGAGAGGAAGCCATGTATCCCTGAGTGGCAGGGCTCGGCATGGGCACTTGTGAGGGTGATGGAGCCAGAAAGGATGGCGAGGGTGCGTGAAGGGGGTTCACAGGAGAGCCAGCACCAAAGAGGTGCCCAGGGCTCTGTGCCTGCATTAGCAACACAAAAAATACCTTGCATAGGAATCATACACTATAGAGTTTCGTATCACAGGTACCAGAGGGCAAACCTGGTTGTAGTGTCTGTGTGCAGAGCTAGTTCTTCAAACAGTGAATGTGGTACAGCAGACGTATGTCATGATGACCAGCATTGAAGACACCTCCTTTATATCTGATATTCATGTAAAAGCCCACTATAATAATTGTAAAAGAAACAAATTGCGATGTCTGTGGAAAAGAAAAGCCAAAAGAGTGCTTTAGACAGGCAAGCAAATGGTATGCTATAAATTTTTATGACCTGTCAATGTCTTCTCATACCAACACAAGGCACAGCAGCAAGAATAAACAGCATATCTTTCAGTTCATAACATGTATACTGTATAACCTGGACACTGAATTACAAGATCCTGAAAAAAAAAAATAGGGGGGGGGGGGGGGGGTGGGCAAGGAGGGGCTATGTTGAAAGCCACTGCAGTGGTTAGCACTAACACTGACCCAGACCAATTTGCACGGTGTTATGTTGCCTCTGGTCAGCAGCGATGGCAAAGTGGTTAGAGCATCCGCCTCGCATGCAAAAGGTCCGTGGTTCAAATCCCGGTGCCGCGCATTTCCCAACCGAATAAAAAAAAATCCACGTGGTGATGGAACTGCATTAAGACGCCTGGGGTGCGGCCTCACCGGCCACCACCGCCGGGAACGCACTCCCTCACCAGAGGATTGGCCACCCTGGTGCAGTATCTGGCCACTACCTCCCACATGCATACGTCAAATAACTCACGGCCCTCAGTCCGCAGCAGCTGCGAAGCAACTGACCACGGCGGCGGTCAGATCTGCAACGCAGCAGAGGGTTGGCCGCCATTGGAACCTGAACTTGTCAACGTTTAATGCTAGAACATTTTCTAGTGAGGGAAGTCTAGCTGTACTATTCGAGGAGCTAGAGGGTGTTAAATGGGATATAATAGGGCTCGGTGAGGTTAGGAGGACAGATTAGGCTTATACGGTGCTACAGAATGGGCACGTCCTTTGCTATAGGGGCTTGGCTCACAGAAGAAAACTGGGAGTGGGGTTCCTAATTCACAGAAACATAGCTGGCAACATAGAGGAATACTATAGCATTAATGAAAGGGTGGTAGGTATTGTAATTAAACTGAATAAAAGATACAAGATGAAGGTAGTACAGGCTTACGCACCTACATCCAGCCATGATGACGCTTCAGTTGAAAGCTTCTATGAAGACGTGGAATCGGCAATGAGTAACGTAAAAACACAGTATACTATAGTGATGGGCAACTTTAATGCAAAGGTAGGGAAGAAGCAGGTTGGCGACCAGGCAGTAGGAGATTATGGCATCGTCACTAGAAACCCCAGAGGAGAGCTACTAGTAGAATTCGCAGAACGCAATAATTTACGGATTTTGAATACCTTCTACCGAAAACGAGGAAACCACAAGTGGACATGGAGGAGCCCTAATTGCGAAAATAAGAACGAAATAGACTTTATAATGAGTGCACACCCAGGCATCGTGCAGGATGTGGAAGTGGTTGGCAAAGTACGATGCAGTGACCATAGAATGGTACGGTCCCGAATTCGCCTACACTTGAATAAGGAACGACAGAAACTGATACGCAAGAAGCCAATCAATGAGCTAGCACTGAGAGGGAAAGCACAGGAATTCAGAGTCTCGCTTCAGAACAGTTACTCTGCTCTTGGTGAGGAAACCAACCTTAGCGTAGATACAATCAATGATAATCTGACGAGTATCATTACAGATTGTGCAGTGGAAGTTGGAAGCAGGGTAGTTACACAGGACACTGGCAAGCTTTCCCAGGAAACGAAGAATCTCATTAAGAAGCGTCAAATCATGAAAGTCTCAAGTACAACAGATAAAATAGAACTGGCAGAGCTTTCCAAGTTGATTAATAGGCGTAAGGTATGCGACGTAAGAAGGTATAACATGGAGAGAATTGAACACGCTCTAAAAAACGGAGGAAGCGTCAACGCAGTGAAGAGGAAACTTGGGATAGGCAAAAATCGGATGTATGCACTAAGGGACAAAGAAGGCAAAATCAATACCAATATGGATAGGATAGTTAAAATAGCGAATAAATTTTACAGAGATCTGTACAGTAGCCAGGATAACCACAACTTTAATACTATAAGAGCTAGCAGTAACCCAGATGACACCCCACCAGTAATGACAGAAGAAGTCAGAAAAGCTTTGCAGAGCATGCAAAGACGCAAAGCTGCTGGTGAGGATCAGGTAACATCAGATCTGCTAAAAGATGGAGGACAGATTGTGTTAGAAAAACTAGCCACCCTGTTTACGAGATGTCTCCTGACGGGAAGAGTACCAGAGTCTTGGAAAAGCGCTAACATCATCTTAATACATAAGAAAGGAGATGACAAGGACTTGAAGAATTACAGGCCGATCAGCTTGCTCTCTGTAGTATACAAGCTATTTACATAGGTAATTGCTAACAGAATAAAGAAAACATTAGTATTCAATCAACCAAAGGAACAAGCAGGATTTCGAACAGGCTACTCAACAATCGACCACATTCATACTATCAATCAGGTAATAGAGAAATGCTCAGAATATAACGAACCACTATACATAGCCTTCATAGATTACGAGAAGGCGTTCGATTCAGTAGAAATATCAGCCGTCATGCAGACACTGCGGAATCAGGGCGTTGAAGAAGTATATATAAACATCCTGGAATAAATCTACAGGGGATCAACTGCTTCCATAGTGCTTCATAAAGAAAGCAACAGAATACCAATCAAGAAGGGTGTAAGGTAGGGGGCACAATCTCCCCAATGCTGTTTACCGCGTGCTTACAGGAGGTTTTCAGAAGCCTAGAATGTGAACAGTTAGGGATAAGAATTAATGGAGAGCACCTTAGTAACCTGCGCTTTGCCGATGACATTGCATTGCTGAGTAACTCAGGGGACGAATTGCAACTCATGATTACAGAGTTAGATAAGGAGAGCAGAAAGGTGGGTCTTAAAATTAATCTGCAGAAAACGAAAGTAATGTACAACAACCTCGGAAAAGAGCAGCGCTTCGAGATAAGTAATAGTGCACTTCAAGTTGAAAAAGACTATGTCTACTTAGGACAGGTAATAACCGCAAAGCCAAACCACGAGATTGAAGTAACTAGAAGAATAAGAATGGGGTGGAGCACATTTGGCAAGCACTCTCAAATTATGACAGGTAGATTGCCACTATCCCTCAAGAGGAAGGTATATAACAGCTGTATCTTGCCGGTACTTAGCTACGGAGCAGAAACCTGGAGACTTACAAAGAGGGTTCAGCTTAAATTGAGGACAACGCAGCGAGCAATGGAAAGAAAAATGGTAGGTGTAACCTTAAGAGACAAGAAGAGAGCAGAGTAGATTAGGGAACAAACGGGGGTTAAGGACATCATAGCTGAAATCAAGAAGAGGAAATGGACATGGGTTGGGCATGTAGCATGTAGACAGGATAACCGCTGGTCATTAAGGGTAACTGACTGGATTCCCGGAGAGGGCAAGCGGGTTAGGGGGAGACAGAAGGTTAGGTGGGCAGATAAGATTAAGAAGTTTGCGGGTATAAATTGGCAGCAGCAAGCACAGGACCGGGTTAACCGGCGGAACATGGGAGAGGCCTTTGTTCTGCAGTGGACGTAGTCAGGCTGATGATGATGATAATAATGTTGTCTCAAAGAGCTTGAATTGTTTTGCTGCTGATGGTTGCTTAATGAAGGCTACAAACTTGCAGGCACACTAAAAGGCACCTCACCTGAGACAACACTGATGGGTGCGGTGAAGCTGGCGTGTGAGGATTGGAAGGCGGGGTCATAGGATGATGAAAGCGCAGTCCACCTGTCGCGGCGGCCACTGCAGCAGCAGCAGCTGAACTGCTATCTTGCCCACGCTGAGCTGGAGAGTTTGGCCGCAGCCCAGGCCCCAAAAAGGAATCCATACCTTCCAGTGTAGGGATGGGTGATGGAGGATTGTCATCCTCCGACTGGGAGCGCCTTCGTAGCTGGCATGCACTTTCATCCACGAACTTGCTCAAAAAAGCCTACGAGAAAAATCGGAATTCTCACTGTAAGTTGACTCCATGCACCGTCTACTCACGAAAAAGGTAGCTCACAAGCGTTCATAACCTTACACAGGAATGTACATTGCGGGACCAAATGCAGCTTAAAAGGATGTCTTTCAAGAGAATAGCATTAACGTAACAGGACAACTGTACTAACATGGTGCTTTGCTAATGTGTTTTGTGCTTGATAGTGAGTCACACAGATTGAAAATTTTTTTACCTTTTACCCCAAGTAAGTTCTAACTAGTACTAGGACAAAAGATTATTGCTGTAGTAGGCATCAAACAAGTGTGCTTGCAGCAGTTATCCAATGAGTGTTTAGAAAAGGCTCTGAAAGGCCGCTCTTCTAGCTTTCGCTGTGACTTTGCTGTACCTTTCGTACAGGCCTGCACGAAAAGTGCATTTCTTTTGTTTTGATTTATTTTTTGATTATATATCGGCTCTATTGGATGGTACGGTGCCTCCATCCCTTTTATGCCTGTTCTCTGCCAAAATGATCTGATAACACTGCCGCTTCCAGCTGCTATTCCCATGTCTGACCATCAGACGAGCCTCGATCAATACCGCGCAGCTTCCTTTCATCCTCTCGTGGAATTTCGTTTCGTTCTGTCACAGATCGCGTACAAAATAGCTCTCTTGGAGGTTAGCAGCAATACCTTATAGAGAGAGGCAAGCAGCATGCGCCAAGCACCGCTAAGCATTTTTTCCATTTACCGGTAACAATTAAATGAAGACAAATACAAATGCCTTGAAAACAATCATTTTGTCTAAGTAAAGCATAAGCAAAATTTTACTAATGCTGCAGTATGTAAGAAAAATTAGGCATTCCAGGAAGGCTACTACAAATGCCTTGAAAACAATCATTTTGTCTAAGTAAAGCATAAGCAAAATTTTACTAACGCTGCAGTATGTAAGAAAAATTAGGCATTCCAGGAAGGCTACTGCACTTACCCTCAGTCCCTGAATTGGGGTGAAATCCTCAACAGCCTTGGTCTTATCAAATTTGCTGTAAGCACCATCCCGGACTGCCACAAAACCCTCAGGTCGACATTGGATGTCGAGGACGTAACTATGCTTGGAGGTTAAGGAAGCTTTTCACTGACTTTTCACTCAGTCAACACTGCAATTACATTTTGGCAATTAATAAGCACTTTTTCATGCAAATGAGCGGTACTTTTGTATGAATGCGTCATGTGAGAAAAATGCACCCGGGTCAAAAAGAATGCAGCATAAAGAAATAGTAAACACCGATTTCTATGTAATCTGTAACCACTGTTACAATCTCATTAGGCAAAAAATGGGAAGAAAAACTTCAGCTTGAATAAGTGATCATATAAAAAAAATGTTAATACTACTCTATGGGTTGCTTGGACAATGCCAGGCATTAAATGAGGATAATTTTATTCATCTTATTTTTATAGCAGCATAAATTTCCTAAAGGCTACACTTTGGTAGTAAAAATAGAAAACAAATTTCTGTCCCTTTATTTGACTATAGTTATGCCTGCTGAGTGGTCAAATTAAACAACAATGGTTGAACAGCAACAGTAGCCACAAATGATATAAGCAGGAGTCTAAGGAACGGCACAGACCTAAGGAATATGCCCAAATTTCTCTTGACAGAAAGACATAATGTTAAGCAAACAGCTAACACACAGCAGCCATTGCTGCTACCCAGACTATATTCAGCACAATACTTTGCAGCAAATATAATATATTGAAGACAAAAATTTCAACTGTGACACCATAAAGCAATAAAGGATACGTGTTTCTATATACAAGGCGAAGATGAGTCGATGACTGAGGAATTATGACAAACGTCTGGACAGGAACTTGAGGCCTCTGTAAGTAATTCAGAAGAAATGTAATTGCATCAATATATGTGAAAAGAAATATATATTAAACTTGGGACGCAGTCCTAACACAACGGTTGATTTTAAATAATCAAATATTTCTCCTTACTCCGTCCCAAATCGCCAATTTAATCCCATTAGCTTTGTACAGTAAAGGCATGCTGATTCGAACTCGAAGAGAACAATAAAACTGTTTGCATTAGGTGAAGCTGGAATTAGTGGATGGGTGCTTCAATTAACGAAAATCGTGCCACACTGCACAGGTAGGTAGAACCCAAAGAAGCCACCTAATAACTCACCGCAAATTAGGTGCTACTACATGTTACCGCAGGTGACTTCGTAAATTAAGTTCATGTAGCTCAAACTGCAAACAATTAATTGGTCAGTCAGTGATCGGTCAAGAACGAGCACCAACATGCGTTCATGTGAGTAGTGACCCTTAACGTTGATAGTTATGCTCTAAAATACATTTAATAACATAGTAAAGTTAATGAAATCAAGAGTTCACTTGCTTGCTCTTCTGTCACAATTTCATGTGCACTGTTTGCAGCTTGCCCAAGAGCTCCTAAGCACTGCCTGAAACTTCACATGGTGAGTTGTGCCGTCATTTTTAATCTCTAATAAATTTGGTTTGATTAGGTTTCACAGCACATCGTGAACGCTCTGGGCCGAGTGATAAAAACCAGGCACTCCCAGTTCGTATTAACTATCGTACATACCACATGGATATCACCACATTCAAATTATCGGGAGTTTTCCTCCACAGAAATACGCAGGGCTACACCGGGACTGGGGCATCAGTTTATAATTAACTATAAGTTCAATTAACTGTGTTCATAATAATAAGCTTTTACTGTATAATCACTTTTGAACAGCTGCTTCAGCCATGTTTGTTGTAGAATAAAGTATGTATTTACGTCTGAATGAACCATTACAGGTACTTCTACACAGCAAAATTAACATCACTTATGTCTATAGGATTCATCTATGCAGATATACTGCTTGATTTATTTCTAAGCCATTATTTACCTCACTGGCAATTACAATTCTGGGTGAAGTGCAAATATTTTAGGATGCCCTAGCATGCGAACACAAAGTGCTCTAAAGAGTACACAGCAGACTGGGCTGACTTATTTATTGCTAACCAACTCTAAAGCAAGAAGGGTGAGCTGAAACACAATCTGCTGCACATTGCTATACTATATCTCTCATCATCGTCTTGCTCTATTTCCTTCTCTAGCATATCACATTTCTGGCTGTCATGCCAAAGCATTTTCTCTGACTCACGTGAGACACTTCTACTTTAAAAAAAAAGGTCCACAAGTCAGCCTATGTACCTTAACTACCACGTTCAGAAAGGCTACACTTACAAAATAAGTACACAAAAAGGAGTGCACAAAAAAAGAAGAAGAAATGGTTGCAAATGCTGTCCCAGCACCTAAAATTTCATGGCACAGAGCTTTGTCAACTTGCAAAGCTCTCTGCCATGGTAGGTTGTTTCGCTTTCAAGCAGTTTGACGCTGTCGATGACTTACGCTGTTGATGACACCGAGCTGAGGTGCTGATGGAAGCTTGGTGAGGGAAAGGAGCGGTGCATAGGTGTCTCTCAGCACCTGGACAAAGTGAGATTCGCGAAGCGGCACTGTCACTCAACTATTTTCTGCTGATAACAAGCATTGAGATACACTCAATCCTCACTATAACAAAGTTGCATCTTACACAAAAATAAGTTGATCATATCCAAAAATTCACCATGAAGATTTATTCCTAGCCTTATATCTACTGCAAGAACTTTTTCATTTCCTTTGTTATAACCAGTATTTCATTATATCAAGGTTTCAGTGTAACTAACTCACAGCAGCATAATGAAAGGAATGCACTGTGATTACGAACTGAAAACTTTAAAATTTCTCCTTACAAGCACATTTGCAGAATAGCTTAGGTGTTTGCTCTTGGTTCATGTGCTTACACATCCCACACTGTGCGACATGGATTCATGTTGGGTTTTATCACCACCCCCACACATCTTGGGACTAGGTCAAATTTGAAAGTTGCAGTATCAAGGCAATGTTTACATGAGCACTTACACACATGCTGCAAAGTTCTTCAGCTGCCCACAGCAGATGCAGTACAAGTAATTTTACATCACTTCTACATTCACCTTCATCTAGCAAACTGCAATCCTCACGGCATCACAGTCAAAAGCTTAAAATCTACAGCCGATGCTAGATACCCTAATTCAAAGGAATCGCGAAACAGTTTGACAATACACTTAATTCTACAAACCATAGATATGTCTGCCGAAACATATTGGAGAACATTTCCCATCAGTGATAAATTCTTGTTGATGTGTTCTGTGAGTGTATGTCAAATACATAAAAGAGCTTAAAGGGACTGTCAACCACTTGGCAAAATCTTTGTGATTGCGGTGCAAATGAGAAGATCATTCATCAAATCGGCAGTAACAAGCATGCTTTTGTCCCATAAAAAAGGAATTGTAATTTTAACTTGATGTTGAAACTTAAGAAAAAATGACCGCTAGTGTCACCCAAGAGCGATGTGGTCAATCTACTGGTAGAACAAGAAAAATTCTCGCAGATACACTTATTTTGCTTGTATAACTTCAAATTGTATTTTACGCACTTAAAACAGCTTTATGTTGCACAAGAGACTAATTCTTGCTTTTTTCTTCTCATGCGTTCAAGTTCAAGGAAGTGCCCAATGACGCTGCGGGAGGTGTGTTCGCTTGCCTGCATGCTTGCCTACAAACAGCGGAGAGGCGCGAGCAGGGCGTCTGCGGCCGCTCATGAGAACAAAAAAGTGTGTGCGTGCCTTAAATGACCACTAAAATATTTGCTTTATTATTAAACAAAACTTGATGAAGCCTGTGAAAACTGCGTGTGATTTACATCTTCAACTTTCACCGACAGCGCAAGTGTCATTGCCTCCACCAACCAGTGTTGGAGGCATTCATCCCACTGATGGAAGGAAACTGAACGCAGATCGAAAAATTTTGTTTTAAAGATTTCTACACACTCTCCAGAGAAACCACTGCAAGGTTACACACTTGAGGTGGTACGCTTTTTATTTCGACACAAAACAAAAAAGCAGTGATGGACGGTAGACAGTCTTTTTAGTTTGCTACTTTTGTGCAAAAATATACCAGACCCCTCATGCTGTGATATGAACGACTAACGTTATAGGCATCCTGCGACACCCTACCAAGTGACTCAAAAATATATGACATTTTACTGCCTCATGAACCACTTTGTTGTGCAGATCGTTTATTGATTGAACTGCTAAACTAGCGCTGGCACAAGGCCGGGCCTCACACGATCTTTACCACTGCGTCTACGTCGGCTTTTATCCCCCTTTCACACTCACCTTGCACATGTGCAACACTAGGAGGTAGAGCCGCAGTAGGAGGTGTCAGAACAACTAGCCATTTGACAGTAGTATTGATAGAACCATGCAATCAATGCCATCAGCTCCCAGAAATACCTCAGCAATCCTCATCTTCCAATTGAGAGGCGAAGCGTTAGCGCCGAGGACACAGGCACGTTGCCAAACACACCAGATTTCAAAAGACAGCTTCAAAGCACTACAGTACTGTTACGTGGTCAAGCATATGCATACTATTGAAACAAAGCATTCCAAGAGCTGGATAGAGCAACCGTCATGGGACACAAGCATGTTTTTTTTTTTTTTAACTAGCTTCACATATGCAGCTACAGTCTTCTGTCACACCACAAACATCGAGACACTACTTAAGTGTTTTGCCAGATATTCAGAGTTGTATCAGACATAGCTGTAATGAATTAAGCCCTTGAGGGAAGTCTTTACAGACAATTTCATAGTCCCCAGAAAATCAGAAAAATTAAATGACTGTATTGAAAAAGCTGATTAGATCCATGATGCCTGCATAAAGCCATAAACCCATGCAAAACTTTTGCAAGGAATTCTTCTTAGAGTGCGATGACTGCTTTACTACATACAATTCCATGATCCAACATTTCGTTAAATGTAAATTATTTTGTTTTCCTTTGGTCTTGTGCATAACCTTGAGACATATAATGCATACCATATTCTTGCAAGGTTCATTCGCAGCTTTTTACGATGACAGCACTACTCCTACCAGTAAAAACCCAGAACATGCCTTTGTGCATGCGTTTGACTTTCGAGCTCGCCCAAGGTCCACATCATATAAAGACCTTCAACGGACACTAGTGCAGGATCGCAAAACGAACAGTGATCAAGGCGAGTCTTCTATTCCGCCACTGCAAGAGGTACTGGCTGCATCCAAGTTCACTGCACGTTGGCGTCGAGAGTGCCAACAGCACTGAGCAGCATCTGTGTTTTGTCTTGAAGTTCAACACATTGGTGGTCTCGTTGAGGCATGTAGGCAAGGCGAGTAGACTTATCATCCTTGCCTAACCAAGACATGCATTAAGGCTGAATCTCGACAAATCAATCGTCTCATTCCTTTGCCAAAGCAAGCTAAAACCAAGCATTCCTCGACAAACCTGATTTAACCACATTCATCCGTGATAAGTACTTACAGCCTATATTACCGAGAAACATTTAAAAAAAAAAGCCAGTACGCAACAGTGCTACACCTTGACGAAGTGCAGATTCAGCGTACTGAGAACAGTGTATCCGGACACTCACCTCAACCAGTGTGGCTATAGAACGGTGCTGGTTGAACTCGTGCTGGAGCTGTGGAGCCACCACGGTGTGTGGGTTGCTGGCAGAAGCAGTGTGGCCCACGACACCGAAAGCCAGATGGAAACGCTTTTCTGAGTGACGCCAGTATATGGTCACCTGAAAGCATGCCACCAAAATAAAGACAGAAAATGGAGACATCACCCAGAAGACAGAAAAGAAAAATAGAGAAACAACAAAAAAGAAATTTTAAAAACTGGCTACCACCACAAAGTTCCCAGTGCATGCAGAGATATGTACAACAGGGACTTGTAGAATTCAGATTTGAATTGGCAGCATTCACAAAGACCCCGCAACCCTTGAAGACTTATCTGGCTTGAAGCATGCCAGATGCATCCCTTGCACCACAATAGTTAATCTTCTACTGAAACATAACTCAATTAACTATTTCTTCTTGGCATTACAACAGAAAGAAGCTTTATTTAACTTAGAGAGCTTCTGGTTTAATGCACAAATTTGTGAAACATCATTAGTATCAATCGGCTGCTAAGTTGGAAGACCAACAACAAAATCACCGTTCTCTCTGCAACAGTTTGCTTTTTTCCTTTCATCACTCACTTCCAGGCTCCCCAGAGCCAAGTTTTACTGCAAAATGCTTTATGGGGGAACAAGATCTACTTATGAAGGTTTAGTTTTAGATAAGCTGTATTTTTGCAGCCATATCAACTTTAAAGCCATGCCTAACTCAACACCAGCCAACATAAACCTTCCAGACACTACGCTGTCATTCCTAAGATGGCGCTGTGCTCCCGAAGAAACTCGCACAAACAGTGGCACCACACTTTCCTCCACAAGTTATTGTGAAAAATTCCATTAGAACTAAGACAACATGAACGTCAATAAACCTATTTTTAAAAAGCCAGAGTGCTGTAATCCACAGCAGGTCCAATATCTCTTTTTCGTGAAAGTTACTACTCAAGAGCCCATGGTGTCATACTCATCCCCCATTAAAACTATAGCACTTGGCAAAAAAAGCAATACAATTTAGAGAGTACTACTGGCATAAATGTGGATACTCACAGTGCTGGCTTTATTCATGCCATAGCCAAGGACCAACTTCTTGTACGTGAAGGACTTGATGTCCACAACAGACATGAGAGAATTGTGCTGATCTGAAAGTAAAAGTAGGCTACATGAACATGCCTGTCATGGTGGCCCCCAAATCTCCAAATGCTCAGGAATACCAACCAGAGGAACGAGCTATAACTGAGCAGTAATTATACCCCTAACCAATGATAAATTTACACTTGAGATCAAGAACGAGGCAAACAAAGACAACAGCTGTGGGAACCTTTGGATCAATCACTTGCCTAAGCGCAGGGCCTCGGCAAATCGCAGCACAACACCGTAGAGGTGGCCGATTGTGTTCCAGTCCTGGAGCATTTCTTCCACCATAGATGCCACTTGAGTAGTTGTGCCAGCTGCGAAGTCGTACATGAAGCACACCGGTCGCCGGGGTCCTCGTTCTTTGGGTGACTGGCTCGGCAGTGGGCAGCTGCAGAAAACAAACTGCACAAAAAGAAGCGAGTCAAAGTAGCAATCAGCTAATGAACTCTATATTGCAATATAGTACAGTCGGCCAAAACTTCAACTATTGTGCGCAGCGGTCACTTTTTTGTCAGTCAGCGCCATATTATGGAACGAAGTTACAGAAAATTGCTTCGTGGACAGGTGCTTTGTGGGCATACACTTGTCCTTAATTCAACTGAAACTTAATTTAGTCGTATGGCAAAGATGCACAGAAAAAACTGCCTCTCACGCACGATTGCTAAAGATTTGGCCGACTGTACATATTGAGCTATCTAGCCCCGATTTGAAGGAAAAGAGAAAGCTGCAGGCACAGAAAATGGTAACACAAGCCTCATTACTCAAGTACTCATGGAAGCTTAAAATTAAAATGCTTATGGCCAGCACAATGCTGGCCATAAGAATGAAATTCCCTTAGTAAGTACCTGCAATAGGCGTTACGTGAGCTCCTAAGGTAACTCGGAAACAGTGCACTAAAGTGTCTTTCGATGCCAAAATCCCTGCACTTTACTTGCACTTTCCTGTACTCCTTCTGCACACTTCTGTCTAGTGGCTTGTGTTCTTTATATACCTGGCAGTCTGCACTCATAAACTTCGAGTGCAGAAAATCGAAAACTCCCTACTTTTATTTACTTGAGAAGGTGGAACAGTTGTCATAACTTCAGAGAGCACAATATCGTTCCCCACAAAAATAATCTCATCTGTCCGCTTCAGTCACAAAGCACCTACGCGAGCAATTACTTTGACTTCACTTACCAGTGTTAGCAGTTAAATAATCTTTAAAAATACACTATTTATAAACTTCACCATCTCAGCTGGCATACAGGTCACATACTGTGAGAGAAGGGCCTATACTGGGTGCCAGCATATGACCTCGCTGAACAAATTAAGCCAAAATGATCAGGCAACAGAAAATGCGTATAAACTGTGGATTGCAGTGTGTTCAATGTAGGCCAGTGGAAAGCTTTGAACAGACCAGGCTTGGTCACGACCCACCTCTGCCTGCCAAGCCTTGATGCCTTTCACTTGCAGCCGCAACGTGCAGCTCAGTGTTGCGGCCTGCAGTGCAGCTGCCGTCTCCTTCTCCCAGTCCTCACCTGTAGGCATCCTGCAATGCATTGAATCTCGTTAAATGTAATATCTTGCACAGCATGCAATTCAGCTAGAAAAGAGAGAATCAGAACAACCATCACACCACATTAGAATTTGACATTTTCACTTGGCATATCAATAGTGGCATACCACATTAAGGGGGCAGACTGGTCTTAGACAGTTTTTGTTTATTTCTTCAGTGATCTTGATCAAACTGCACAGGATTATGCAGTTTTTTCTGCCGATTTCAAATATTTAATTAGTAATCCTGTAACTCATCTTGTTCCTGAGATTACTTAAGTTCACCTCCCATTGCTTAAAGCCCCCATAGAAAAAAAAAGTGCCAAATTAAAAGTGATATTCAAGATATGCAAACATAGACTAATGACTACAGATTGAAAGTATGCAAGAGTTTCTTGTTTTTTTTCTTGGTTATTTTTTAGCAAAATGAACTATTTATTTTCAAACGCAGTTGGAATTGTGTTACAATTTTGATAAGTAATTAATTAAAAAGGCTTGTGCTCTAAGTTCTGCTCCCATACTTGCATTCTACACACATACAGGTTTCCATTGCAAAAAGAGTTATTCTTGTACCTGCCCTAGCTGCAGAGATATTGAGGCCTCAAAATAGAACAGTCGATTTACTTTTTTGAGAAAAATGGAAAAAACTGAAAACACACAGGTTCCTCAAAAAGCAACAATTATGGTGCGCATGTTTTGCAATCCCCATAAAGGTGCTCATACATTCGTAGCAGAGCTTCTAACACAGGTGCTAGCAAAATATTGTCACGTGCGTACCGCGAAAAAGACGAAGGCGACAGCGCATACGCGCATCTGCACGCTTTTATGCAGAACACAACAGCGAGAAAGACGAAAAACTCTCTGGCGCGCGGTTAATAAAAAAAACCGACCCGCTGCTGTTTTCTCAGCGTCTTCAAATACGACCTCTGTCTTCACGTTGCGACACTAGTGGAGGTGCTGGGGTTTGCAATCTGATGCAAGAAAGCGTTGTTCGGGACCATACACCCAGTCCGGAGCCTCAACATCTTGTTACGACTCCAGTACACCGATTCAGTCGGCGCCTACTAGGCCTAAGTCCAGAACGCTTGACGGCATCTCCTGTTACCAACATGGCGGCCCCTTCAACGTTTGCGAATCTTCCTCCGGCCCAGACGACTCATTTTTACCAAGTAACTTTTGAGACTCCTTGTGTTCCCGAAGTCTTCCGTGGAGAACCGTATGAAGATGTCGAAGACTGGCTCAACCAGTTCGAGCGGACCGCTGCAGTGATTCGTTGGAGCGTGCAAGAAAAACTTGACCGTGCCTACTTCGCAATGGAAAATAGTGCTCGCACATGGTACGATAACAGGGAGCCTACTTTCCAAACCTGGGACAATTTCTGCCAAAAGCTTCTCGAGACGTTCCTGAGTGCGGACCGACAGGATCTCGCACAACAGATGATTGACGTCCGCGTGCAAAAACCGAACGAAAGCGTGGCCGTGTTCGCTGAGGATATGGCCCATCTATTTCGCCGCGCTGACCCTGACATGCCCGAGGCAAGGAAAGTTCGTCACCTGATGCGGGGAGTTAAGGAACCGCTTTTCGCCGGCCTTGTACGAAATCCACCAACAACAGTGGAGGAATTCATCAAAGAGGCGACTGTCATTGAGCGGACGCTCTGGCAACGATGCCGCCACTTTGACTGCCTGCCCGACCAAACGCCTGTTGGTGCCGCCGCTCAAAACGCTGCCGTTTCAGAAAACTCTTTACGGCAAATGATTAGGCAAATCCTGCGGGAAGAGCTGCGGGCCCTCGGTCTTTTGTCTACCGAGCCCCCAGTTGCTTCTGTTGCGGAAATCGTGCGCCAGGAACTACGACAAGCCTTTCCATCACCGGCGCCACAACCCGAACCACGTCCACTGACCTATGCTGATGCCGTCCACCGTCATCCGCCTGCCCCAGAAGAAGCACCCTTTCAGCCACGGCCCGTTACCTTGCCATGGTGGCAGCGGGAACCTGTGCGGCGACCACCAGTACGTTAGACCGACTTGTGGCGCACTGCCAACCGTCCACCCCTTTGTTTCTACTGCGGCGAACCAGGCCACATCTCGCGCTACTGCCGTCATCGAGAAGCCCGGTTCGGAAACTTTTCTCGGCCCGCTTCATTTTATTTTCAAGAGCCTCGTGACCATGGTGCTGATCACCTGCCGACCAACCCAGCGTCTTCACCAAGTCGTCGCTGGCAGTCTTCCTCACTTGCACGAGGTCAGAATTCCGCGAATCAGCAAAGATACAGTGATGCCGTCAGAAACCGCTCCTCAAGCCGATGCCAGGGAAACTAACTGCCGCGACCTCTGGAGGCAAGGTTGCCAATCGCCGAGACGCCAAAAAGACCCCCTTGCCTCTACACAAGGACGACGTGACGACGGTGATGACGAAGACGACGACAACCACGAGTACTACTGCCAATGAATTTGTACGTGCCGACCTTAGCATTATTATAGACGGACACTACGTAACAGCATTGGTTGACACTGGTGCTGACTTCTCTATTATGAGACAAGAGCTCGCCGACCGCCTTAAGAAGGTCAAGACGCCGTGGAGTGGGCCGAGCATAAGGAGTGCTGGTGGACAGCTAATGATGCCAACCGGTAAATGCACCGCTCGGCTTGTAATCGGTGATTCGAGCTTCGTCGCCACTTTTGTCATTTTACCGGACTGTTGTAAAGAGTTGATTTTGGGTATGGATTTTCTGCGAGAGTACAGTGCTGTCATTAACATTCCAGAACGTATCGTCACATTTTCCACCCATCCTTACGTCGACGCCACCACTGAAGAACAACTGCAACGTTTACATGTAGCCGATGATGTGATGCTCCTGCCAAGATCTTGCTGCATTGTGTTGGTGTTATGTGAACGGCCGTGCCGTAATGAGGTACTAGCGGAGCGAATAAACACACTATTGCTTACGCAAGGTGTTTCAATAGCGAGAGGCGTTATGGCACTAATTCATGGGCGGGCCGAAGTGCTCATCACCAACTTCAGCAATGAGCGTCGTCACATCCAGAAGGGCACCGCGATTGCCTACTACAACAACGTGGACGAAGCCAGAGATTGCTTCGCTTCGCAGCCGGACGGCGCGACCGTCCCAGCCTCGACACCTTTGTCTGTCAACATTTGCTCTACCCTGTCGCCCTCGGATAAGCAGCGCTTACTAGAGCTGATACACCAGTTAAAAAATTGTTTTTCCTGCACGTCGAAAGTTAAGCAAACACCACTGACCCGGCACCGAATCATCGTTGAAGAAAATACGAGACCGATTTGTCAAAACCCATACAGTGTGGCTCCGAAAGAAGGTGAGGAGATCCGAAAGAACGTGAGCAGATTCAAAAGCAAGTTCAGAAGATGCTCCAGGATGACGTAATACAGCCTTCCAAAAGTCCCTGGGCATCCCCCGTGGTATTGCTTAAAAAGAAAGATGGCAGCTTGCGTTTCTGTATAGATTACCGCAAGTTAAACCAAGTAACGAAGAAAGACGTCTACCCACTGCCACGCATAGATGACTCTCTTGATCGGCTGCAGCATGCACGATATTTCTCATCGATGGACCTGCGAAGTGGCTATTGGCAAATAGAGGTCAACGAGAGAGACCGTGAGAAAACTGCTTTCGTGACGCCCGACGGTCTTTATGAATTTTAAGTGCTTCCATTCGGGTTATGCTCGGCGCCAGCCACTTTTCAGCATTTAATGGACACTGTGCTATCAGGACTGAAGTGGCAGACATGCTTGGTCTATCTAGACGACGTTATCGTCTTCTCAGCTACATTCGAGGAACACCTAAGTCGATTATTCACAGTTCTACAAGCTATACGTTCGGCTGGCCTGACTTTAAAACCAGAGAAGTGCCATTGCGGTTTCAGCGAACTTTGCTTCTTAGGCCATGTGGTCAGCCACGAAGGTGTTCGACCTGACCTGGGCAAAATCGACGCTGTCACAAAGTTTCCCGCACCGCATGACAAAAGAGCAGTGAGACGCTTCTTAGGCCTGTGCGCTTATTACCGACGATTCATCGCCAACTTTTCGTCTATTGCGGCACCTTTGACGCGGCTCACACGAGAGGATGTCCCCTTTCTTTGGAGCAAAAAGGAACAAACCGCATTCAACGAATTACGCCAGCGCCTCCAAACACCTCCGGTTCTTGCGCACTTTGATCAGGAAGCGCCAACAGCCCTTCACACCGACGCAAGCAATGCAGGCCTGGGTGCCGTACTGATACAATGGCAAGATAACTCCGAGAAAGTGATAGCCTATGCCAGCAGAGCTCTCTCTCGCACGGGAGAGAACTACTCGACTACTGAGAAAGAGTGCCTCGCCGTGGTTTGGGCGGTTCTCATATTTCGACCGTATCTGTACGGCCGCTCATTCAAGGTCATCAGTTATCACCACGAGTTTTCTGGCTCACTAACTTGAAAGACCCATCCGGCCGTTTAGCACGCTGGAGCCTTCGGCTTCAGGAGTTTGATATGACCATTGTTTATAAATCAGGGAAGAAGCACACCGACGCAGACTGTCTCTCGCGGTCACCCATCGAGCCTGCCGCTATTAATGACGAGTCTATGGGCGCCGCATTCTTGGGAGTCATCAACGCGGCCACTATTTCACAAGAGCAGCGCAGTGACCCCGACCTGCTTCCGCTTATCGACTTCTTAGAAGGACGACGTGAAGACGTGCCGTGAGGTTTTGCGAGAGGAGTGCCATCTTTTTGTTTAAGGAACGACGTCCTATACAAGAAAAACTTTTCTCCCACCAGCAGCCCATACTTGCTCGTCGTCCCTGCATCACTGCGGAAATTCTGGAAGCCTGCCATGACGAAGTCACCTCCAGTCATCTCGGTTACACTCGAACATTGTCCCGTCTGCAGAACAGTTACTACTGGCCAAACTACCTGCTGCTGTGAAACATCACGTCCAAACATGTGCCGACTTTCAAAGACGCAAAGCACCACCCGGGAGACCGGCAGGCTTATTACATTCCGTCCAAGTACCAGGAAAGCCATTCGCCCAAATCGGAATGGGTTTTCTGGGCCCATTCCCAACTTCTACCACAGGGAACAGATGGATCATTATCGCTACCGATTACTTGTCTCGCTATGCAGAAACTAAAGCCATGCCGAGGGCCACAGCAGCAGGAGCGGCTCATTTCCTCATAGAAAACGTCGTTCTTCGGCACGGTGCTCCAACAGTTCTCATCACGGATAGAGGAACTGCGTTCGCGGCAGAACTATTGGAGTCGGTTCTCAGGCTCAGCGATACAGCTCACCGGAGAACAACGGCGTACCACCCACAAACGAACTAACAGAGCGGCTTAATAAGACCCTTGCAGACATGCTCTGCATGTATGTCGACACAAAACCGAAGAACTGGGACGAAATCTTGCCTTATGTGACCTTTGCCTATAATACTGCCCAGCAGGAAACTACCGGAATGACGCCGTTTAGTTTAATACACGGGCGTGAAGTCACTACAATGTTGGATGCTATGCTGCCGCACGAGTGTGACGACACTCACGCTGACGCCGAAGAATTTGGTCAGCGTGCCGAAGAAGCCCGACAGCTAGCCCGCGTGCATATCTGTCACCAGCAACACAAAGATGCGAAACGATACGACCTACGACATAAATTGGTAACCTACAAACCAGGCGACAAGGTATGGGTCTGGATCCCAATACGTCGACGCGGACTTTCAGAGAAGCTATTACGACGATACTTCGGCCCATATCGAGTCACCCGACGATTGAACGATATCAAGTTATTCCCGACGGCACTTGCAGTTCCAGTCGCCGAAACCGCTCGCCCGAGATCGTGCATGTCATCCGGATGAAACCCTACTTGTCCAGCTAACTCTCGTTTGTCCTGTGGGTGCCGGTGCATATGTGCGTTTTATAAGTAGAGCGCCGTGGCTGCGCATCAGGACGATGCCATTTTTGGAGGGAGGCAAATGTCACGTGCGTACCGCGAAAAAGACGAAGGCGACAGCGCATACGCGCATCTGCACGTTTTTATGCAGAACGCAACAACGAGAAAGACGAAAAACTCTCTGGTGCGCGCGGTTAATAAAAAGATCGACCCGCTGCTGTTTTCTCAGCGTCTTCAAATACGACCTCTGTCTTCACGTTGCGACAATATAAAGAAGCCTCGAAGTCTGTTCCCCCACTTTTGTGCAGGTTCTGCATGTTAACAGCACCGAGAATCTGGACAGTTAGGAGAGAAGACATTGACACAAAAGGCGACAAAAGCACTGTTGAAGTTCCTACGCGACACAGACTTGAACAAGCGGCTGTAACAGCAATGTCACACACCATGAAAGACAAGACAGGACTATGAGTATGCGCGCGTGTGCTGCCTAATGTGCTCTGTTTATCTCTCTCTTCCTCTCTCCTCGCTATTTTCATCTCCCCTCCCCCTCCCATGTGCAGGGTAGCAAACCGGCTGGCTATAGGCTGGTTAATCTCCCTGCCATTCTTTTCCTGCTATTTTCCTTCCTGGACAGTTAGAATGAAATTATGTAAAAATTACCACTTTCTGGTGAGTGAAAATTTGCAGAGAGATAGAAAAATACTTGCAGAAACTAAATACTATGTCAATTTTAAAAAATGAATTTTTTTGTCACTTTTTGGTCCCAAAGACCGGTCTGCCCCCTTAAGCTTTTGCTTTTGTGCTCATTTTTTTCTATTGTTAGAAACAAGTTTTAATTTCGAAAGTATCAAAGCTACTATGTAGGCTCATGAAGTGTTGGCAGCGCATGCCCGGAACACAAAATTTACCCAAACTACCTTACAGTCTAAAGTAATACCACGTTAAATCGAACTCGCATATCTCAAAATATCGGCTAAGTCGAAATTTTTTGCGGCACCGAACATTTTCCTATACATCCCATGTATATTTTTCCCTTTATCTCGAAGTACTTTTGGGTCGGTTTGTGGATAACTCGAAATCTCGACTGAGAGTGGAACAAAAATTTTGCCGCCATACCATCTCACAAGATTTGCGCGATTTTCGGTGGCGATCGTGTTTGATTGAAGTAGAGTTTTTTGTACGGAATCAATGCTGCTCTAGTTGAAGGAAATGAGACATGGGCGGTGCTTGTAACATTCTAATGGTGGTTTGCAACTCGATTGCAATGTCTTCCGACATGGAGTGCAAGCCCGCGAAATGAGCAATTGGCACTGTTCAGCGCACGAAATTTCAATTGTGACAATGCGCATTTATCATTTTGTTCGCAACGTCGGTCTTTTGATGTTAATATTTGAAAATTTAAATGCTAGTAAGCACACCGTATAGCATGCCTCGATTCTCAGACACGCGAGGCTGCATGCTCAACAATTTTTGCACTAGTGTAGTCTATAAAGAAGGTTGTTTTAGCTGTAGTCGAGATATTCGTTACTTCGGCGAGTTACATTATCAGTGGTCTATGGTGCAGTTACAATTTAAATTTTCGTAAACTTACGACGCGTAATAAATCTCGAACTTCACGCCGGATTTTCTGGAAAAAAAGTGTGCCTATTATGCGAGTAAATACGATAATTATAGGCGGTAAAGTGTGCAAAGTTTTAAAATATGCTACACTTAGCGCATAAAGCTTTCTTAACACACTTAAACTTAAAAAAAGAAGAATCAAGGTGAAGGTAATAAGCACAAGCAATGGAAAGAACAAATAAGTGTGGCGTCTGTGTTCCCTGCTGTTTCACTTTTCTTTTCAAGCGGTGGTAGCCTGAATGGTGATAACAGGCCACAGCCACTAGAGTCATCTATGACAATAAAGGACCACTCTAGCATTGTTTTTTGCTACCAATCTCAGGTCATGATGAAAGCAGCGTGCTGCTCCATTGCCGTTTCTTCCCGTCCCCTATACATTTTAACTTTAAAATGTGGCCCCATAGAAGTGCGGATTTCTGGAAGCCCTATACTGAAGAGAAACCACCTTTACAGGCAGTTACATGTAATAAAACATATGTCTGTTCATAAATTTCAAAAACTTTGAAATTGCAAGTAATAAAAATTTCAATACTGCAACATTTGTTTGAATATTCAAAGTGCTCAAAGTGCCTATCCCTACATGAAAGCAATCTTGCCAGGTAGAACTGTTAGTTTATTACGTACGTGATCTTCCATTTCATGCATCTCAGGGTAAAAAGAAAAATATACAACCACCCGTTCTTACTATGCACAACAACCAGCAAAGCATGCTGACAGCACAAACAGCCCAAGGTGTATGATTAGACTAAACAGATAAAGATGGTAAACACAACATGCAATGTGCTCCTCTTTATCATTGTGCAGATGTCAATGGTTTTTTTTCATCTTTTACACTCCCTGCTTCCAAAAATTTTTTTGCCATAAAAGCATTCCTGTAGAGTGAATTTCGCTGAGGCATGAAAACTAATTCTAAGAGATAGAAAAGTAATTGCCCTTGACAGAAACTCTGGCAATTCACAAACTCGGCTGTCACAGCAGGCTGACACAAGGCACACCTCGAAAACCAGCTCGGCAACATAACTGGATCGCGGAAATGCAGACAAACTTTATCGCAATGTAGACAGCAACTCGCCAACGTGAGCTTCTACAAGAGGCAAGAAATGAAACAGTCGTTTGTTCGACACTCACTGTACAATCTTGACCAGGAAGTTTGTCCCATTGGCTTCAATCTGCATGCCCTGGTGACAGATGTTCCTTTTGTTCAGCTGTGGAAACACAACCATCACGCCACATCAGAATTGAAAATTTTCACTTAGCACATTAGTAGTAGCATACCACTTTAACTTCTTGCTCTTTGGTTCATTTTTTATTATTTTTTTCTTTATTTTCCTTTCTCTCTCTCTTTTAATAAACAAGTGTTAATTTTGAAAATTCATACCATATTCAGGATAAGGGGTGGTACAAGGCTCCAAGCCACAGAGAGCGAAACAACTAACACCACGAATTTCAGTCAACTTGCCAGTGCTCTAAAAAATAATACTCCACAAATAAGCCTTTTCTATGCTGGTGTTTCATTGCGATATCTTTATGTATGTCATTTGGGATATTGAAACTTTTATAATATTTACGTGTAAGCATTTGTTCACCTTAGTCTCACGTTCAAAAGCTCACTAGTAGCGTTCTTTCTAGTTTTCCAACACCTCTTCCATAGCAACACTGCATTAGTGTAGTGATGTTTTCTTCTACCACTATGTTTGCTGTTTTCATTGTATTCACAGAAGGAGCTAGCAGCACATGCACATAAACGCAGTCGAGATCTGAACTTTCATACTCTCAAAGAACATATTCCCTAGCATTTAGCGCAAGAACATTTCAGAGACATACATGAGAAGGGGCACCTATGAGCACTGACTTTCAAAACTGCTTTGTCGCAAGCTGAATCACATATATATGCGATGTAATCACACAAGCATGCTCAAAGAGTGGTAGGGCTGCATGCATTGCAAATGCAAGGCATGCAGCCCTACCACTGCAAAAACTGCTCTTGTCCAAACACCAGCTGCTGAAAGAAGTATGGCAGTTTTCCAGCACTAGAGCATGTACCATTTATATGTGCACTGCGTAAAAACTTGCACAACAACTAGACCTGTCAGTGTGTAGGGGAGTTGGCTGGTCATTCTGCTCCAGCATGTCGCCATTACCGGTGACACAAATATTGGCTACAATTTGTCATGGACCACTCAAAACAGTGGTCTATAGAAATAAGCTGGTGCATTAATTCTGACTTGTGTATAAAAAACGGCCATTGTGAGCACCTGCAGCACATATTGCAGCAGTGATAAGGGACAACTCGACATGCCTTTATGGCCTCCACTCCATCAAATGTAAAACCGTCAGACTTCGTAAATCACATTTTTGAAATACAGGAACCTCGTATATGGCCCCTGCCAGTATTCCACTATTGTGAAGTAAAGCCAAATTCAACTTCAACCAACCTGAGTCTAGCTTTTCTTTAACACTGCCACAAAACTATGACAGTTTTTTTCGTTATTTCAAAAAAGTACATTAGGAAAACTAAACTAAGGAAGGTCTCAAAGGCTTTGACTACAGAAGACATTTGGCAACTAAGTACTGTAAGAGAACAAATCAAACAAAGCTAAGTGCCACTACGAGCCATCATTGAAATTTTTCTGGCCAAGCATAAAAATTTGAGTAAGTGCATCGTAAAAAAGTCGTGGAAAACTGTCAGAGCACTTACCTCTACAGTCAGGGTGCAGAAAGGAATGCGGTCATCACAGAAGGCCACCACATGGGCCAGTTCACTAATGAAGTAACCAGCATAGCGAGGCTGCTTGGCCAGTGTCTCATTGGAAGCACCAACAAGCTATGAAAGATGCGAAAGATGCGATGTGGCTTACAAAGACTTAAAAAAACGGTCTCCTTTTCTCCATAATGAGGACATCATCATAATATGTCAGAAAAAAAGTTTCATGTCTTTTCCTCCTTTTCTATTTTCTGGCCAAATATAGTATTTTCCCTGTGCATTAACACATTTATAACACACAAAATTAAATCTTCAATATATTTGCATTTCCTTCAATAACTCTATTATCATGCATTTCTCGAGGCTAACTACTCAGAACACACCAATAATTTCTTGTGCTAAAAATTACAACAGTCAATCTAGACATGTGCCATTCAGAATTATTTGCCAAGGTCATATGTCTATAGAAAACTTTAAAAGTACATTGTAATGAACAAAAAAATGACACTATCATTCCACTTCCTACAAAAGTCCCCAACTTCCATTACTATTTTCGACAACAATCAAAGCTCTGATATCACAAATAAAGCAACAAATTTCATAACAGGAATGGAGCAATCAATGTAAAAAATTCAGTCTGAAAAACATACAAGTACAGAAGTGCACAGCATTAGCTGAGAAACTATTTTGATAACTCTAACTGACATAAGTTGCTTCAAGAATTTCATAGCATAGCTTTTGTGTGGCAGAGAACACTGACTATCCTGAAAACAAAATGCTTTAAATTCATTTTTAGATAGTACCTTGTCAACTCACCTTTCTCTTCCCACCAGCAGAGAGCAATGACACTGAAATATCATGAAATCAACATGTTAGCACAAGCACATCAAATTCACAGGCAAGACAACCACTGGATAGAATATATTTTGCAAGTAGCTGCGTCAACATATGCAGTTTTTTTTAAATTTGTGACATAGCTACATGCGCAGTTGTTTCCGATTAATCTTTTCAGAGCACCCGCACTGATTTTACTCTTTCCCAGTTAAGACTCGGAACTTGGCATATTGGTTCATTGATTGCCACACTAAACAAACTGTTGACTGATTGATCATAATATCCTAGAGACTCTTTCCAATTCACTTAATGTATTCGCCACTCTCTTCATTTCCTTTCTCGCTACGTATGTCATGCTATCTAATGTGTACTACAGTGTTCATAATGAATCTAGTGGGCCAGTTTATTCGTGCTAGTTTTCAGTTTTGCTGGTGCTATTTAATTTTAATTTCTTTGATGTTATTATCTTGTACTAGTAGTATTGCTTACTGTAACCAAGGTGTACATATTTGCCATCCTGCTAAAATTACCCAATTACCCAATAAACAAATAGAAAAGAAAGCTATGTGAGACACTGTCATGAAAGGTTCTGAGTTACTAATTTGGGCCACAATAGACTTCACGAACACTATTGCACTTCATACCTACTGGAATGCAGCCGCCGAATTAGGTAAAATAAGCTGAACTCTGCCTCACTGTCAATTTTAGTGCAGGGCCCGTGGACAATGGCAAACGTGTCCAGCTGGAGAAAGTTGGCCACTCGCAGAAATGCCTTGGGAAGTTCAGTTTCCATGGCTGTAGCCTCCTCTGAGCTGCGACCTACAGTAGCAGATGTTGGCACTGTACTGGATGGAACGGAAGATGCTGTCCCACACCCCGACTGGCTTAGTGGTGTAGAAGCTCCCGAAGGTGTGGCAGCACCCCCTGTCACACCACCAGCGGCAGCAGCAGCTCCCCCACCAAGTGCTGTCATGTCTTCGTCGGGCAGAGCCTGCGGCTGCACCGTCATCAGGTAGTATGTCTGCACTATCTCCAGTGGGTCACCTGGGCTCTCCTTCAAGTCCACCACCTGTGCACAGAACAGAATCCCGAATTGCCATGACAAAGCATATTTGTAAGCTTTTCTAGCAGCAAAAGTACTGTCATCAGCCCGAGACAAATGCTTCCCCTAGCAATGTACCTGCAAGCTGCCAGAGGTTGCCTTGAAATTCCCAACAAATTCCCCACCTCAGCAAGCAACTCCTACAGTTAATTTTATCGCCAATTTCAACTTTTCATGCGCTGCTGCAAAAGCACCCTCCCCATTTTCCACTCTGCATTCTAATCACCCCCACATCCAGGCAACCCTGGCCCGCCTGAAACCAATCAAATTTTGCTAGCAGTCCAATTTCTAAGTGCCTTGGCATCAGATTCACCGTCAAAATTAAATTTTTGGTTTCTTCTTTCCGACATAATGACACCATCTTGAACTTGGAGCATGACAGCTGTGACGTTCCCACAGAAACACTCAAAGTGCCATAGGTTCACTAAGCAATGCTTTGCATTTGAAATCGTACACAGCTCGTCCTTTTGACACCCACCACATAATGATTCTGATGTTTGCAGAGCTTGACATAGAGGGTGTGTGGGCCCAGCTTGCTGGCAATGTGGCCACGAGGAACCACCAAGGGGATAGTTGTAGTTGTCAAAACAGGCAGGTGCTGCAGCGTCTTTTCGCAACGTTTCACTGTCATCCAAAACCTGCATCATGCAGACCAATACAGATACTGACAAAATGCTGAGCAATGTCAGTCAATAATGCTCTCCACGGTCACTTCACGTTAAAGAGACACTAAAGAGCAAAATTATTTTTGCATAATAGTAAAGTACTATTTCACAATCCCAAAAAACACCACTCTTACCACAGCACAATGCTTAGTAAGCAAGAAAACGTGAGAAAAGCTAATGTGGGTGGTGACGCCACCTTGAGATTACCGTACCAAACACCATGACATAAGAAATTTTGATGGTGTCTACTGGTTCTTAAGTAGCTTCCAATCGATAAAAATGAAGTACACTGTAATTTGGGGGTACCATAGATTTGCATACGAAGTTTCCGCAAATTTGATCGAGCCAATGTCATGAAAATACCAAAGTACATTTTAAAACTTTTTACATCAGACGCGCAGATATTGGTGCAATATTTTAAAAATGAAACTTCAACCTTGATTTTCTCTGCTAATAATGAACTTATGATAGTGAAACACATAGCATTAGAGTTCTCAGAGTGAAATTCGTCAACCTAAACCAAGTCATAGTTCCTTTTTAGTGTCTATTTAAGTATGCTACAAACATGATGAGGACCATGTTCCATAAGCATCATGTGAGATCTGGTCATTTCTTCATTTTTTTGCAAATACACACCTCATAAGTTTAGCTGATCTTCTACCTTCATAGCGATGAATGTCTCCAGATTCCTACCTCAACAACTTTGCAACTTGCAACATAAACCCTAGAGAGTATCCCTCTGCAGGTGCTTTAGACAGTGCTGCTATCAGAGTCACCACGGTGATCTCCAATGAAGTCTTGTTTAAATTACTTTACAAAAGAGGCATGGGCTTTATTTCTACTTCATAACTGGCCAGGGTCTGTCTGCAAGGTGAACAAGTGCACAGGGATCGTAGGTTGGCAAAAAATGCAGAACTAACTAAGACCCACTCAAGAAATATATTATGTCCCTAGAACTCACTCAGACTCGCACTCACCAAAATTTTCTTCACGCAGATTCACTCGAACTAAGATTCACTACAATTTTTTCAATCGAGCTCATTTGTATACTCAAACTCACCGTAACATTACTTTCTTGGACTCACACAAACCCAGATTTACGGCTCAATCTCAGTCCAACTGAGTATCTTTTCGGACCTTGTTTTCAATGTTCTTTAACAGTAATATCTCCTGTAATCGGTGCTCTGCTAGATACCTACTGATCTCATACATCTAAATACGAAATATCACTGGTTGTAATCCAGTAAGGGCATCTTTGTAGAAAGAGATGACCCACGAGATAATTTTATCAATTCCTGCGAAAAAGCTTACTGGGGGAGGTCGAGACACATCACCTACCTTTGGTTTATGCCTTCAATCAATAAATATTGAGCCGACGTATGAATGCTAGTTCGTTAAAGTATGTGCGATTATACGAGAGTATAAACATGAGCCAACCTAAGGCTGACAAAACTGGAGAAGTTCATTAATTATCACCTTAGGTTGGCGTGGAGCTCACTCAGACTTATTCACTCAAACATAGTTTGGCCCTCGTACTCACACCTACTAAAATTTCTCTCAAACGAACTTACTCAGGCTTAGACTCATTAGAATTTATCCGAGCTGGACCTAGTCAGGCTCAAACCCATCAAAGCATTATCAGAGTCCTTCAGTACATCAACTGGTCATGAAGCTTTGCCGTAACTCTATAGGAAAGCTATGTGCACTATGAGCGGAGGCCACGGGGCAGTACTGCATTCCCGGACAGCCCATCGGTCAGACCAGACGGAAGCTAGCTGCTGGTACCACTATGGGGTCACAGCATAATATCGTGGCGTGTCATCACGCGTTTTCACTGTGTGATTACTATTGTGCCTAGTATGCTGTGCCTGAAGATCAGGAAGGATGCCGTATACCTGCTTTGTAGCTGGTTGTCAATCCAGAAACAAAAAAAAAATGACGAAAACGTTGTTAAGCGCTTGCGGCCCAGAGAGAGCGAATGGTGGGAAAAGTGGGAGCGTGCAATGCTGCGACAAGAAACTGGTTGTTTCACATTCGATTAAACAAATGTTCGTGTGTCTGAAAAGCACTTCGATGAGAGTGCCATCGTTCGTGTGAACCAGTGGCTAATCCGAGGTGTTGTTGTGAAGTCACCGCGCGACGTTCAGAAACTTTTTGCCGGCGCTGTGCCGAGGATTTCCCGGCGCCTCGGGGCATACTTGTATACTGCAAAAAGATGCAGAGCTCCTCTGCCTACCAAGCGTCAGTTGAGCTGGAGACCGTTGAGGCTGCATCAACACTGTGAATGAGCCCTTTTGACATAGCTGCAGTGAATAACGATGCATTTAATGAAGGTGAGCATACTGGCCGCCTCTTCCTCGTTGCATGCCAGTAGGTAATACAGAAGCTCGATGAGTGAAATGTTTGCTGTTTTCTTTTGTACAGCCACTGAGATGACCAAAAGTGTAGATGCGATATGACAAACAGGCGGAGCTACATGCAGCTCCTCACATGTGGAAATATTCAGAGCACACATTCGTTGCATGGGACAGAGATTTCTGTGCTACCAATAGAAGCTTGCTAGGGTGACGGCGCAAGAGAGGTTGCACCAAAATGCTGTACAAAACTTGTGCAAGCTGTAAAAGCGTGAAAAGTTAATGTCATGAGCACGAGGAGATCCCCTTTTGCATCACATGTTGATGCTGCTCGCGTGGTGGGACACAGTCGGTCAACTTTTCCCTTTGAGGAGGTATGTAAGGCTTTCACCTTAACAGTGAAAACAATAAAGGACAGGGAAAACACAGCATGAGTAAGCTAGACAGCAGAGTAAAGGACTGAAAAACTACGTTGCAGAGCCAACCAAACTTAGAACACACTACAGCACCATAGTGATAAATCAACGCAAAACAAAACGCAAAAATGAGGCAAAGGTTGTATAAAGTATTGCTTGATCCTCATCCCTTGCTAAATTCAAATCACTGATTGATTCATAGTGGCTGTTGACTTAATAAATACGAGGCAATTTCAAGATATATATCTTCTTGGAAACATTTTGGCATGCACAGAGTCATCGAACCAACTCACACAACTTTCCATACTATTACAATATATACAGTATTCATATAGAAACACCGAATGTATATATAGCGTGAAAGGCTGGATATGCGCTGTCAAAAGTTGCAACCACTGCACTTCTGCGACGCGTTATGAACCACCTGAGTCGTTTAACTCTGGATTGTCCAGAAATTTTCACCAGACGCTTCAGGAAAAAAAAAACATGCTTTTATAGAGGTAGCATATCTTAGAGTAGAATCAACATGCCGTCGAATTTCTAACTCCAAGGCCTCATTCGAAGCTAAATTTCACTGTATTAGAGCTTTTTTTTTTTATTTGAAGGTAACATCACTCTGAAGACGTATTCAACCTTCACGGTTACATTTAGGGGGGCAGACTGGTCTTAGATATGTTTTCTTTATTTCTTCAATGATCTTGGTCAAACTGCACAGGATTATGCAGTATTTTCTGCTGATTTTAAATATTTAATTAGTTTTCCTGTAACTCATCTTGTTCCTGAGATAACTTAAGTTCACCCTTTATTGTTTAAGGCCGCCATAGAAAAAAGTGATCAATTAAAGGTGAATTTAAGATATGCCAACATAGACTAATGACTATAGAGTGAAATTATGCAAGAGTTTTTTTGTTGTTTTTAGGCCTTTCTTGGTTATTTTACAGTAAAATGAACTATCCATTTGCAAAAGCAGTTGGAATTGTATTACAATTTTGATGAGTAGTTAATTAAGGGGGGGCGCGGCAAGTAAAGTGCCGATTTTGGTCAAAATATGCGATTTTCTGATTTATTTTTTTTCGTAATCTTCAGACCTTCAACTTCCTTGTTCTAAAATATTATAGCGAAACGTGCGCTACAAATCCCGCAAATAGTGTTTTTGCCGAGGCTAGTCGCCGAAAAGTGCGAAAAAAAAGCCCCTGAAACGGTGTTGTTCACGCCGCACAAACGCGCCAAGTTGTTGACTGTGGGCCGCCATTTTGGTAGCTTTGGAAAGAGGAGAAAGCCGGCTTCCCGATGGTCGCGGTCTCGTATTTCGCCGAGTGAAAATAAAAGCGCGAGGAGCAAGTAAAAAAACGAAAACGAAGAACGGCAATTGGCTGCGCGGGTCACGTGGTAGCAGGCGCGACCTCTTACTGGTCAAAGCTGCGCCGCGCACCTTGGCAACCTTGGAAGCGCGAGCGCATCTGCGGCCGCCGTGTCGAGAATCAGATATACTCCTTTTTCGATTTTCGGCTTTCCTTTCTATATTTTTTTTAGCCCAAAATTACGTTTTCTTTGAAAAACCATTAGCCTTTTAGCTAAAATCCTGCCGCCCGGTTCTTGGCCGATCCCCCTTTGTGGGTGTGCGCCAGAGTGTCAAGGATCATCATCATCATCATCATCATCATCCGGCGTGCGCTTCGGTTTTTGCCAGTTTGCTGTTTTTGTGATCGTTCGCGTGCTTTTTTTACCAAGCTTTGTTTACATCGGTGGTCTCTTCTGA
The DNA here is from genome assembly GCF_013339725.1 of Rhipicephalus microplus. Lineage (NCBI taxonomy): Eukaryota > Metazoa > Arthropoda > Arachnida > Ixodida > Ixodidae > Rhipicephalus > Rhipicephalus microplus. The sequence continues at coordinate 242,030,571 of NC_051165.1, forward strand.
GTGCTTGCTCATACTGCGGTGCTATGTTGTCGCAAAAAAAGTTCCGGAGCGTCCACAAGTACGGCAAGCGTCGGGAAGCTTGGAACAAAGGGCAGACGACTGCGGCTGCCGTCCCAGTCGCAGTTCCGGACGGAGCATGCTCTTCAAGCGTCACGGAGCCTCTACTCAGACCCTTCGCTGATTGTTGTGAGGCCGAGAGTGTGGAAGGTGCCACATCGTCGTATGTCAGACCGCCGGATGCCGTCGACCGTGATGGACGCTCTCGCGAACCCGATTGCGGTGGCACCGCGTCGGCAGCCGTTGCAACTCCGGGCGTGCGCGCGTCGAACATTCTATCGCGAGTTTCGGCCCAGATTCCGAGCAGTGAAGAAATCGCGCAGCGGGCGCAGACAAGGCGGGATGTTTTGGATGCCGTAGCATCGAAGTCCGCTTCAAAGCGGAAGCTCGAGCTTCTGAACGAAGGCTGCGACGAAAATGACGGCGGTAAGGACTCCACATTCTTCATTGTAAATAAGAAGATGCTGAACGGTCTGCTTTCGTCAGTAAAGTGCAACAAGTGCGACGAAGGGTCGATACGCCTCGAGACTACGCACTGCCTTGGACTCGCGGCGAGGATGGGACTTTTTTGTGACAATTGTGGCATAGTGAACAGTGCGTGGTCGTCCCCGAGGTGCTCCGGGCAACAAAAAACGAACCCCTTTGAGGTAAACGTGCGTGCTTTGAGGGCTGTGCAGTCAGTTGGCAGAAAACAATCTGCCATAAATGACATTTTTTCTGCGATGGACATTTCGCATCGAGCACTGCACCACAAGTCCTACCAGAGACTGCAAAGGAAGTACAGCCACCCTGCCACCACATCAGCTGCCACCCGCATTGAAGCAGAAAGTGCACAGAAGGTGCATGACATTTACAAGGACCTAGGAGGAGTGCCAGGCAACATTGACGTCATTTACGACGGCACGTGGATGACGAGGGGCACAGAAGTCATATTGGCGTGGGCTGTGTAATCGAGCTGTACACAGGCTTGGTCTTGGACCACTGTGTCCTGTCCAACTACTGCCAAGGCTGTGCTGTTGGCCCCAAGCCTGGTGACGACAACTATGAGGAGTGGCTTGAGAAACACAAGCCACAGTGCCAAAAGAACACCGATGCTAATGCAGGCCAAATGGAAGTAGAAGCAGCTAGGATCATGTTTGAAAGATCGTTTACCAAGCACAAGCTTCGATACATCAATGTGCTCTGCGACGGTGACAGCCGTACGTACCTTGCCCTCACGCAAGACAAGGTGTATGGCTACATGGTGATTAAGAAACAGGAGTGTGTGAACCATGTGAAAAAAAGAATGGGCACTTCCTTGCGCAACCTTCTTGATGAGCACAAATCCAAAGGCCGAGGACTGAGCATGGGTGGCAAAGGCCGGCTGACGCAGGGCCTGATAAAGAAGTTGACGAATTATTATGGCTGGGCCATTAAGAGCCACCCCAACGATGTTCCTGGCATGGAGAGGGCCATCATGGCCACTTATTACCATGTAACATCCACAGACCAGGATCCACACCACGACCTGTGCCCAAGTAGGACTGACTCCTGGTGCCCGCACAATCAGGCATTGGCCAAGGGAGAGCCGCTGCCGCCTCACAAACATAAACTGCCCCCTCACGTGCGAGTGGCACTGCTGCCAATCTACAAGCGCCTCTCGAACAAAGAGCTCCTTGAAAGGTGTGCGCAGGGAAAAACCCAGAACGCTGTGGAGAGTATGAACAGCCTCATTTGGTCACTCCAGTCCAAGAGCCAGTTCGCGTCCCTTCGAAGTGTGGAAAGTGCAGTTGCAGATGCAGTCTGCCGTTTCAATGGTGGCTGCAAGAGTGCGCTGCAAGAGATCACTGCTCAACTGGGCTTCAATCCAGGAGACTGCTCTTTGCGGCGAGCAGCCGAAAAGGATGCCAAAAGGGTAAAGAGGGCTCAAAAGGCGCATTGTTCCACGACAAAGAAGCGCAAAACTGGGTTGCGCTCTACAGAGACCAAGGCCACAGCATCTCAGGATTACTGCCCAGGAGGATTCTGAGTGTTTTAGGCATGTTGTGAACTTCCAAACAAGAGTGAACTTTCAAAGTCAGTTTTCTCAACTCTTGATTTTCGCCTATGTGCCTTCGCTAGAACATCTGTCATTTTCTAACAAAGACTGATAGAGTCGTTCCGTTTTTTGCACTAGGCTCAGGAGGCCTTTAGCAGTGCAATAAAGCTTTATCTCTCTTCTTACTCATCATTTAAAATTTTTAGAACACATTTTATAATTACTGCGATGTGTGCGCAAAACAACATCCATGTTTTGGAAATTTTATTTATGGTTACAAGAACTAGAAAAATCAACTAATAGCTTCTTTGCACAAGTTGATGCTTTGGGAACATAATAATATGAAAAAATAATTTCATTTAGCAATAATTATCTCTTTAAGTGTGAAGAGCATTAATTAGTATAATTATGCTTGTAACTCAAAAAGTACAAGAGGTATTTGAAAACGGTTTTCATATTTGGAATCCTCACAATCATCCACATACACACACCAAATTTCATCACAAACAGTACATTAATAAAAAAATTAGTTTTACTTGCCACGTCCCCCCTTAAAAAGGCTTTTGCTTTAAATTCTGCTCCCCTACTGGCATTCTACACACATACATGGTTTCCATTGCAAAAAGAATCATTGTTGTACCTGCCCTAGCTGCAGAGATATTGAGGCCTCAAAATTGAAGTCGTAAGTTCACTTTTTTTTAAGAAAAATGGAAAAAACTGAGAACACACAGCTTCTTCAAAAAGCAACAATCATGGTGTGCATGTTTTGCAATCCTAATAAACGTGCTCATAAATTCGTAGCAGAGCTTCTAACACAGGTGCCGGCAAACTATAAAGAAGCCTTGAAGTCGGTTTTCCATTTTTTACAGGTTCTGCATGTTAAAGCACCAAGAATCTGGACAGCTAGAACTACATTACAAAAAAATTACCACTTCCTGGTGTGTGAAAATTTGCAGAGAGATAGAAAGAAACTAGCAGAAACCAAATATTTCAATTATTAAAAATGAACTTTTTTTGTTACTTTTTGGTCCCAAAGACCAGTCTGCCCACTTAATAATGTTTCACAGCTCCTGCGCGTGCCGTAAATTGCAGCACCAAGTGTACCGTACAGTGCAGAATAGTGGTTGCTCCTGTCCCTATACTGCTAAACCTCGTTAGTGGGTACGCGCCTTAAGCGTAGTAACGGTTAAAACGTAGTTGCAACGAATCCCCTAGCGAGACTCATAGAGACTAATGCATTCGCGGACTGCTTAAGCCATAGTGTTCGGCCTATCTATGCCTACTGGTTAGTGCGTACTAACTGCATAAAGTGATAACATTTTGCGCGACAAAATTTTGCCGCCACACTGACGTTTGCAGACGCTACCATGTGCCGTGAATGGTTTTCTGTCATGTTGATAAATGCGGAAATCAGCCGATAAGTTATTTTTACTTCCGCGCGATTGCGGCGATGATTTTGCGAGTAACCATCGGGGAAAAAACGAAGGCGAGGTGTGGCGACCACCGACAAATGCGCCGGTATGACTTATCGCCGGCGAAAAGACATCACAGTAAACATTCCCAGTTATCTGCTCAAGCACATGTGTGGCGTACCGTCATTTTTGGCCTACTGCACGCTTTTAGTAGCCGACTGCCTGAGCGCCCTGGGCCGTAGATCGCTGCCGTTTCGTTTTGCGGGACCGTGTTGATGTGCGCACCGCTTAACAGAAACGCAAGCAGCTCACTGTCGCGGAGTTAAGCGACAGCGAGCTGCTTTAAGTTGCAGATCGTGGGCACCGAGAAACCTTGCTGTATTATGCCAACACTCGCACCGTACTGCGAACGTAGCGCTGTTGTTACCATGCTGCACGCTTTTATATAGCGACAGCCCGAATGCGCCTCCATCCACTGCCAGGACTGCTAGAGCATTGCAGAGAGCACATTGCTTGAGGAAAGCTCTTCGTTGCTGCGTTAACCCAGCAGTCTACTCGCCGAATCTGTGCATGGCCTGAAGCGGAGAGGGTGTACTCTACAGCAAACGGATCAGCAGTCACGGTGTGCGCAGAGTGAGCAAAGCGCTGCACGTAACTAGCCACGCAGTAAAAGGTTTGGCTCTCTGTGACTGAACCGCGTTTAAATAAGAAAACTGCGTCAGTTTTTGCTAAGAAGCACACCACGGAACAACTGCATCAAGGACAGCCATTTGTGTCCGTTCTGCCGCTGTACAATGATGCGTGTCTAGGATCCCGCGGCAGTTTCGAAATGCTCATCGGCGTTGCCACCGCTATCTGCTATCGGGCGGGTGAGCGAGAGTCGGAAACTTTTTCTGTACTTTGGCTAAAGGAAAGAAATGGCTTTGCAATGGGCATTTCAGGCAATATTTCCAGTGGCACCGAGTTTCTCCTTTTGTTGGCAGCGATGGCGCATGCCAGGAGATGCAAATTTATAGCTGGTGGTTAATGCGTAGTTCGTTTAGTGCCTAGTTATGCAGCCGTCCCTGGCAGGTACGTATTAACGGGGTTTCACTGTATCAGACTTTTGCCGAAGCTTCATGGCCAGTAAAGGTATTGGAGGATTTTGGTATTACTCACTAGGATTCACTCAGGCTCATGGCTCGATCTGAGTAGCGAGTCTGAGTGAGTAACTCATGAGCGAGTTTGCCGACTTATGACAGTGACTGGGATTTTCCCACCCTGTAAGCGTTAGTCATATTCAACAGCAAGGGCTTGATCAGGGCTCTATTCGATGCAAGATGAAGCTACGACAGGTGCTGATCGGGAGAAATCCATCAACAGAAGAATTTTTATAAGAAACCAGAAAAGACCACCACAATATGCTCCACTTAGAAGGAGTACTGTTCATTGGCAAAAATGCATAGGGATGCAGAACCCAAATACAAAAACAGCCGCATTAAAGGCAAATGTTAACTTGTGCAGCAGAGCAATATCAACTTTCTAATTGTGAATTCAACGATGGTTTAGGTTGAGCTCTCATTACAAGCAACAACTTTTACGTCTGTTTGTGATGACCTGTGAAACCACACAAGCACTTAATTGTTCTTTTGAAATCTTACTTTTAATTAATGTCAATGCACGATTCTGCAGTTTTTAGAAAGCAACACACAAAGGGGCTGCACGTGAGGCTGAACACAATATAAGTGGCCCGTAAATGCTTCAAATTGGCTATTAGCACCCTCATGCAATTTTCCTTACACTATCAATAACTCTTGCTACTTTAACCTGGCCTTGTCTCTGCCATAGGACAGGTTATTTGATAACATAAATGGATTCTCACTTGAGATCAATCAGGAGGCTGTCCAGCTTGCTGGTGTCTTTGTTGAGTGACTCTTGGATGTCACCAATCATGGGGGGGTCTGTTTATGTAAAAAAAAAAATTTGATTGTTTTGGTAACTTTTTTACACACACCACGAGAATGATTTTCATGAAATGGATTTTACAAACTTGTTTCAGCTCATTAGACAATAGAGTATCAAAAATTTGTATTATAAGCTGTACATACACTAACAACCTCGTATGAATGAAAGTTTCTATGCAACTTGTCTCACAATGCAAACATGGTGAGGTCAATCTCAAAGAAAAAGTACTTTTAACATATCTAGTCGTGACCCGTTATAACACACCTGGGCATCGCATTGTGTCTGTGTTGTATCCAGACGTATGCAGTAAATAAAACAGATCTGCCAATTGCTAGTCAAAACACAAAACATATTTGCTGCAAAATAAAAAAAACGTGATGGCCATCTGTTTCCGCAGTGCAGATTTGATGAGGGTAGTCTCCAGATTATTTAAAGCACCGGGTTCTTAGCCAATGTCCTTGGCACAGACAAGATGCCCAAGGTCGTCTATGTAGTCGTTCTTACAGGCTTGCTTACATGTGCGTCCTCCTAATTTTCGTCATCATCCGACTCCCTTGCCTCGCTCTTGGCCTGCACTTCACAAACTATGCCCTTCTCCGTGCATGGTTCTCGTGTCATTGTATTTACCAGGACAAATAACTCCTCCCTGCCAATGTCATCGCTTCCCTTTTGAAATTGAAGATGCACTGTCAAAAGTGGCCGTCTGAATGGTCCTCTTCGGAAGCATGAGGCTCTGCATCGGGTACTACATGAACAAAGCCAACCTTGCGAAAATAGTGCGTGTGCAAGCGGCCATTACTTCTGCCCAGACCGCCTTTACCATCTTGGTGGTTGAATACAGTAAAACTCAAAACAAGAAGCTTGTGGATGGGCGCTCAACCGTGAAGAGCAAGATGACATAGCTTGATCTGCATTGTAGACATCCTGCTCCACGTAGCTTGCAATAATTATTGGTCGATTTATTACAAGCCAAGTGGCAATGTCTTGGGCATTCGCCAACATGGCTGATTGTCGATTTAAAGGGGCCATGATACCCAATCATTGCTCATAAAATATGTTGTGTGGGTTACTTCTTGGGTGTTCATAAACAAGCTGGCAAAATTTAATTGCATTTGGTGGAGCCTTTAATTTATAATGAATATTTTTACAAACACACGAACGGCCTGGAAATACAACAACACTGGTGCACTCTCGAGTCGTGATGTAACAAGCTGCTTGCTTTGCAAGTGCCTGTATTCCAGCCAACGATTTTGTTTCGTAGTCAGCTCCACGTACAATGAAGCGATTTCGGCTTTCTTGAGCATGGCATTGAAAATTGAACGATTCGCAGTAGCTGAAACTTATTAGAAGATGATGTCTCCACTTGATGAAGTATATGACATCAAACATGCCTTGGCAAAATGGCTGTCGCTGACAGTGGGCGGGGCTTATAACAGGGGACTTCTAGGGCTCGTTTTCTATGAAATATTGTTTTACATTCAATATTTCAAGTCTGTACAAATACAATAGACCCTCTACTTCTTTTTTTTTCACTGAGAACTGCAATTTGGTGGGTGCTTGTGCCATGGCCCCTTCAAATAACTTTGTATGCAGAAGAAAATAATATCATGTCGTCGCAAATAAAGCGGCTCATACCGACAACATGTTTGAGAAATAAACGTCCATAATATTTATAGAACTAGTCTTTCACGCAAATAGTATTTTAATGCTAAATGTAAAAACACTTCGCTGGCAGAGCTTGCCAACCTATCTGTCAATTTACACCACAGTGCTCATACACAAGAGGTACAGAAGGTTGCGTGCTTTAGAACAAACTATCTGATCAAATGCTGCGCAATAATCTACGTAGACTTCTTACCTCATACATTAGAGCAGGTTATAACTTTCAGCATTAAATATTGCCAAAATTTAAAACATTATAGCATTACCCTCTGTAAAATGTTCCCTGGAAGTATTTATATACGATTTCTTTCTTTTAGTTTCCTTGCATGTTATGAAGTACGCATCAACCGTAATTACTTGCATAATAGGCACACGTTTTCTTTCCCACAAATCCAGCTTCAAGCTCCAGTGCGCTTATTACGCGGGAAAAATTTTCTTAAACTTCATTTCTAACTACAGGATATACCACTCACTGATAACTTATCATCGCCAAAGTCACGAATACCCACACTACAGCTGAAACAACCTTCCTCATAGGCTACGCAAGCACAAAACGTACTGAGCATGCGGTCTCCTGAGTCTGAGTATCGAGGCATGCGATGTTGTGTGCCTTTCATTTTCTGAAAGTTAACATATTGAAAGACCGATGCTGGTACTAAAAAATATGCGAAAAAAAAAGAAAGTGCCATCGCGGAAATTTGCCGATAATGTTTCAAGCCACCTAGATTAAGCGCATTTGTAAAGGCTACTTCGATACCCAAGCAACCACCCTTACTTCTTCACTCGGCAAGTACGTGGAGCTAGCGTGGTCTTTTTTTTTTCTTTTACTTCAGTTAACGTAAGAGGGCGTTTAATTGCAACCATGCAAATACGGTACAGAGCTCCTGTTCATGGCCAAGTTCAAGGTGCTCCTACTATGTGCCGAAATAAACAAATCCGATTTCTCGCGACCAAACTGGCGGTGTGCTAATTATGTGAGTAAATACAGTATATTGTTTCCCGCTTTATCTTGATAGTGTAATCTCCTGCACAATTTTTTTCTTTCCCATTTATTATATAACGGTCACACTTTATGGTCACCGTATTAATGTACTGTAATGTGAACATTAACAAGCTTTATCATATGCAGTCATACGATACCAAAGACGGTGCAGTAGCCATGTTTGTGCAGCTTTTTTGCCTCATCCACCCCTATTTACCACTGTATCGTTCATGTGTGTGTAAATGAAAATCAATAAATAAAAAATAAGTATGCATTGTTTTAGTTGAAAAATCGTATCAGTGTGGTCGGGATTCCTCTTATAGATGAGGAAAGCTAAGAACTATGAGAAAAGAACATACTGTACTGAGGTACAAATGCCAGGAAGTATCCAGTATGGGTGTCCACCGTGACAAGCAGGTTCTCTGACTGCATGCAGGGCTGTAGAAGGGGAACTTGCAGCACAGCTGGCGAGCCCTGGATCGGACCTGTTAAACAGATTGCATCACATGGCTGCAACATGGCAATTATTCTAAAATTTTTTCTAGACCTGTGAAATCGAAATTAACAAGCCTCATGGACTGTGACGCAGCAGTAGCTCAGTCACAGTTCTTTAATGTTCGTTCTCCGAGCATTTCCTGCGATTCTTTTGCTGCCATCTTTTGTCTGTCAAGAGGAATCGTAGCTAGCGCTCGTGCGGAAAGGCACTCACATTCTGTAGAAGACCCAAGGAAGCTCTTGAGCCGGTCTCGGAGATCAGACAGCCGCTGTTTTGTTCGAATGTGGATCGTCTGAATGAGAAGCTTCTCCACTGACAAGAATTCCGACTGGAAGGAAGAACCAGAAAGTCAATTTATTTGCAGATTTCACAATGTTTTTCTTGTTTTTTTTGACAGATTGTATCTACCCACACGATAAACAAAGCACAGAATGTAGTTACCGCATCAGAGCTCACGTTAGCAACCAAATCTTTTTTAAGGCCAAAGGATTTTAAAATTTTCTTTGCAACTTGGACGTACCATTAGTAAAACAGTTACGCAATTTCTGAGCAGTTATGTTTAGTCAAATAACTCTCATCTTTCCTCTTTTCTTTTTTTTTCCTCCAAGTATTTATGCGCATGGAATTCCATCATTCCTGCATTCATGCCTTAACATTAACCCAGTACAAGCATTAAATGAAGTGATTAGCTCACTGACTTAGTCAAAATTGGACAAGTGCACTTGCATTTTTACTGGGATGACACAAATTCACAGCTTTTTCAAACAGCCTGCATACTTCATTACAAACACACACTTCAATGTAGTAAGAGGTATCGTAAAGTCATGCAACAGCAATCGTAATTGGAGAGAGCTGACAAGACATGCTAGCATTACTTTGATGGCCTGGTCAGCCCACAAGGCGTCTTTGTGTGGAAGCATCGGGTTATGTGCCACCCGAAGAGGCTTCCCAGGGTCTACTGGATCCACGTGTATGTTGAGCTGGTATGTGTGCCGCTCCTTTGACATCTGGTCCCTGAAGAACATACAGAACAGGCAATCTGTTTCATCTATTGCTAACAGCATTATCACCTTAAAATATTCTCTTCCAGTTAAGTCTCTTATTTTGTTATTCTCTTCCGTTTGTGAGCATGTACATGATCACTTCATTTAGTACTATCAGCCTAAATCAGAACCAAGATAAAAATGATAGTTTACAAAGAAATAAACAGATCACTTACCACCCATGTGGCAAGAAATTATAGGTAATAGACATATACAGCAAAAGCTCATTTATTTGCATTTCATGGGACCAGAAAATTTGTCCAAACTAACTGACTGCCCAATTATCAAAAGATTCAAGTAAATAATTAATCAGTGGCCCTGGTCACCTATACTTTCTTTTAGTAATACTTAACTGCAGTAATTACTTTGCATCACAGTGATACATAAGCCACAATTTCTCTCATTTGCGACTTCATTCCCAATACTAACTCAGTTCATGACCCCTCCCATCTTAAGCCAAAATGTGCTCTAAATACCTTATAACGAACCAGCAATATGGTTGTATATAACGATCACTTATTTCCAAAAGACCCTGGCAGTTTCGGCTCACTGTTTTCGCTACTTTAAGTTATGCTTGGCGCACTCCAAAAATCATCTGACTTCATTGGATAGGGCCAAATATCAGCAAATTAACAAGAGTTTGATGTCACTGAACAATGTATATGCTGGCCAAGACCAGAAAACACGTCTGAATGATCTGATTTTCCAAACTAAAAAAAAGAGTGTTGAATTGACTAGCTTTTACTGTACATATAAAATAGGTCAACATTATAGGGCTACAAGTGGAATAAGTTGATTATACTATAGGACTATCTACATTCAAATGTGTAAGATATACTAATAATGTAATAACAATATTTACATTATTATTATTATTATTATTATTATTATTAATATTATTATTATTATTATTATTATTATTCGACTAGAGACTGCACTATGAGCAAGATGTTTGCACTCAGTCAAGCCCTGCTAGTCCCAAAGCATTCTAAGTGTTCTGTGTCGGCATTATTATTGCATTTGCTACACCAGTAATTATAGAATTGACAATGTCAAACTACATTAAATGTGAGATCTTCAGACATGTCTAGTGGTGCACAATTGAGGGTTAAGCAATGTCGTACTCTTGCTTCCACTGCCTTCAGTTCATGTGATAATGGCATAATTTAGCCTCATACACTTATGTCAGTGCCAACATCACCTTTAGCAGCTATATTCATTTCAATATGACATTGTTATCTTAAACAGATAGTGATACTAGTTGCTGTGCTAAAAATTTTGATTTCAAATTTTAATCTATGAGAATTGTACACACCAGTCACTAGCAGCATATCACAAAGTTCTGTCCATGAATCACTCCTCTTATACCTCTTGATCAATTGTACATAGGCCAGTACCCCAGATGGTACTCCATATGGTCAAAATTATCCGGAGCCCCCTAAACTAGCATATCACTTATAGTCCAAATTGTTTCAAACATTGAACCTGACAAACTAACACAAGAAGTCACAGAGCACTTTTCTCAAATTATGTAAATGATGAAAATATTTTAAGAGCAATTTAGAAAGCTTGTGACTGTACTCTACTTGGACAAGACACATTCTATTCTATTGCCACATTGGCTGCGCTAATCAGCAAGTGATGTCAAAACATGGTAGATAAAAGCTTCAACATTTTGAGCACACCAGAGATTCAGGAACGTAAGCTGCTGGGCCAGTTGATTTATGATTCATTCAAAACATACACAGGAATGCTACAGCGTCCACATAGTTTCTCTTCTTTGTGCAAGTTGCTTCTACTGGTTGCGTGCATTTTCAAAAAATACCAGAGTTCTCGAGACAAGTGCTAGCCAGTGGTGAATTCATGAGCAAAAGAAAACTAAATTTCCTGTTTAAGTTACAATCCACTAGTTACAACTGTTACAATTGTTTAAGTTACAATCCACTGCGAAACATTTCCATCATCTGTTCTACTGGAATCTGGCAAACTGAAGTTGTCGCATGGTTACTGGTGCTCTTAGCGTTGAAAATTTCATGTGAAGGTGCGTCGTAATCTGTAGAAACATACCATCTACATGAAGTTATGCTGTGCAGCATTAAAACCATGTTTGAAATTTGTGGGGGTGCTGACACCCCCCCCTGTAAAGTTGTCTGCGCCGCGTGGCGCACGTGTCTCGCCCCAAGGCTTCATTTCGGTGGTGACCACCGCCGGGCGGTAGATGGCGTTGTGTTCGCTTTGAGTACCACTGTTGTTTAGCGCCGGTGGTGGTCCCTGGCGGAAGGCAGTCCTTGGTGGTGAGCGAGAGTTGAGCGAGCCTCTTCTGCGCGTGGCGGCTGCCGCGAACGGTTGTCTGTAGCGTGGGTCCCCGGGGCTCGGCACCACGTGCTTCGCGCCGGGGTCCCAGGTGGAAAGTCAGGTGTTGGCGACGCCGCCTTGGGTATGTGTTAGTGTGTTGGGTGTGTTAGTGTGTGTTTATCATGTTATTGCGTGTTTAGTGTGTCACTGCGTAATGTTGTTTGTATGGTAGCGTGTTAATTGAAATTGATGTAACATTCGGCAGACGATATCATCGTCTAAATTAGTTAATAAATGTATATATGTTGTGTGCTTTGTACCAACCGCGTCGACTGTGTCCGTTCACTCCAAGAGCGTGGCGTGGGGATGCACTCATTCGCCTCACGGAGACCCCACAAATTACACCGACTGAATTTGACAGCCCATAGAAAAAAAAACCTGGGGTAGCAAAATCAAACAGGTAACACAGCAAGAGTGGTATTATTTTTACCATCTCAAACGTGTCAATTGTAGGGGCTTGCTTTAAACACTGGAATTGTGAATACACAAATATCAAATGGGGACTATCAACTCAGACAGACATGAAAAGAGAAGTGTTTAACATATTGAAAATATTTTGCTCACCTCCAGTATTGCACTACAAGATTCTGTCCTGCCTTGTACTCTTCAACACGAATAAAATCACCCAGTCGCTCTCGACACAACCGCACCAACTGGTATTGCAGGTTGGGTGGCATGAAAATGAAATGTGATAAGTATGTGAAAAGAATTACAAACTCAACAATACAAAGAATTACAAAAGAATTACAAACTCAACAAATGATCTTGCATGCACATCGTTGTGTCTGATAGCACAAAGAATGGGAATAACACACACATGTGCTGGCATATGCCCATAATAGATAGTTTTAGATCTCGTTCATTCAAATGTTAGGGGATGTAAAATACCAGACAAGCAAGAACGACAGAGTACTACCCAATTATAATTTACTAGCAATCAATTTCACTTTCCTGCAGCTCGGTAATCGATTCCTTCTCTTTACACGGCAGCAATTGATCATGAGGTATGTAACCGGTTACTTTGTTGACTAGACACTATAACAGGCAATGCAGCTCTCGGCACTTGAATTCCACAAAAACTGTTTCAGGATGCTCAAGGTCATGCCAAAAGGCAGCCTTGCAGAAGCAGATGACCATGATGGTAAACTCTGGTACTCTGTAGTTGTTTTCTCATCTTGACATTACGTCAATATAGGCTAACTAGTTAATATTAAGATGGTGCAGCTATAGCTTTATAGCAATAACTTCAGCTTTTCACCTGCCCTGCACACACACAGAGTGAGTTTTTGGTGTAACTGAGTTTAGCTCACTCTATTTATTTTATTAGTAAAATGTTAAGCAATTTTAAATAAAGTAATTTACGATTAAATGATCACTATTCTTAATTTCTGAATTGTTCATCGGAGCAGTAATCAGTCACAGTAATCAACTGCATATTGGAAAGACGTGACTGCAACTGGTCACATTTATTTTTGCTCCAATACAAGTATGAATAAAAGTGCAAAAGAACACAAGCAAGGCTTTGTGCTTTAAATAGGCACAGAAGCCCGGATGCGCTATTTTCCAAACTTCCTACAGTCTGTAAGAGCGCAGTATTTAAAGCATTTCAGTTTACTGACCACACAAAATTCCCTCTCTTTGACGCTTGCTTCATTCCAACACTGTGTGACAACATAAGACATTTGTAAGAGTCAAGAAAAGCCTTGCATTGCTCACACTCTGGTGAGCTGCGCTGATAAATGAAGAAGAAGATAAAATGGCAATACCTCACCTGAGAATGAATCACCTCCAACTGTAAACTAAGGCAAAAGCAGTCTGGTGAAGATGCATTAAGGTCTGTTTGCGATAGGCTTTCTTTATACACATCATACAACTGGGTGCACTTGCAAGCCATTCTAAAAGGCAGCAGCATGTTAACAGTGTCACAGCGAAATTGCCATAGTGATTGAACACTGAATCAAAAAAAATGGTATTCGGGTTTTTCCAAAAAATACTTACTCACAGAGCAGGAAAGACATAAGTACCAGGCTCGTGCGAATATTCTAACACTTCGAATATTCGAACAAACAATGCAGTATTCGAATTAACTTCGAATAAAATTCAAATTATTGAAAATTTCAAATTATTCAAAACGAACAAACATATGCATACTAATCTGCACGTGACATTCTGTAAAGGTGGTTGCACTGCAGCAGAGTGGTGGTAAGCCGTGAAAGCACGTACCCAAATGTATAATGCCTATGTAATCTCTCTGTAAAAGTAGTTTCATTGCAGTGAAGTGGTGCTAAGCCATGAAAACACATACCCAAAAAAAACGCAGTGCTACGAAGCCCCACTTCAAAGTTAAATGACGATATTGCCCTCGCATCGATTCACTTACTATGCACATGGCATTCCATCATTCCCGCATTCATGCCTTAACAGAAACCCAAGTGTAGTGCATTTTAAAAAGTCACATACTTCACAGGCTATCACTTGCATTCTACCGAAAGTCAAATCCTGCTACTATTTGAAGTTGTTTCCGCTTTCTTTGATGCACAAAATGGCATTTGCAGAGGCCTTGTTTCAATTTTTTTTAAATATTGTGCAGGTTAGCTGGGTCATGACAGATATACTCATTTTTCTTTATAGTATGCAATATATGTACTATTTAAATTCAATTCAAAGTTATTCAAACAAAATACCTATTCACTTCGAACCTAAAATTCACTATTCGCACAAGCCTTGAGTACATTACCTGTGACACGAATGAATACATTAGCCCAAATGAGCTGGCTTCACAAAATATGGATAGTTGGAATACCTTCCCATAGTCCTGCTATGCACGAAGATCTGTTGCTAGTGCTTCACAGAAGCAATATGGAATAAAATACGATTTTAAAGTAGTGTAAAATGTGCAGTCAATGTGCAGTAAGTTAGTATGAACAGAACACTTGGGACTACAGCCGACTCATGGCAATGAAAACTATAAAAATTTTAAATCACATTAGAGCTAAAATGCAATCCACCAGCATGACAACCATGAGTAGCCACATTAGCAGTATCCGTACAGATGGTAGCCATACAGGCAGATTATCTTGCCAACAAGACCCCTCATCAAAAAAAAAAAGAAATGCTCTCACTTGTTTCAAGATATACACCACAAAGCTTATTTATGTCTGAGCCAAAAGTAAAGGTATCCCCATTTTTGGCACTAACTTTGAATGGTGTTTTTAGACAAGGCTACACAACTGCTTATTTACCACCACCAATTTTTTAATATGTAGAGAATTATAAGGCATATTATCCATAAGGAGCTGTTGCTGGAGGTGCAACTTCACTCGTAACACTAAATGTTGCCAAATGGTGGTGTGGCTTTACTGCAATACAAAAAAAAGTCATGTATAGTATCGATTTTCTGCACTCATACCTTGCCATAGTGCTATAGGGTGCACACAGTTTCACACAATGCACATATTAAGCTTGATAATTTGGTGTAGTGGCCTCCTTGAGAAAGCGTAGGTAATGGCACAAAACGTTTAGGTGAACCAAGTTAGAATGCCCTTCTTTACACGAGTTCCCTATCTAAATTATCTACATTTATCAGTGTACTTTGCAAGCATATATAAACCCGACAAGGATACGTAGACAGGTGTAGAGTTCGTGCAGGGGTTTAGGATTGTCCACCAGTCGAGCCTGGATAAGCTGGTGAATGAACTGCACTTGTAGAGGATGCACCAGGGCTCTGCAATCTGCATTTAGGCACAGAGGCTATGCTCACCAACTTTATTCTGATCTGAAAAGATACCCTTAACTGTTTTTTACTAAAAAAAAAGAAACATTGATAGCAAAAAAAGTCGAATCCCGCTACAGCACAATTGACAGGAGGTGCAAAAAGGTACTCACCGCAATGCAAGCGGTGACCCAATAACTAGCTCAACGGGACCAGCATGGTAGAAGTTCTTGATAATTAAGAGCAATTCTACGGTGACTTATTTGCGTACCAGATCTGCTGGTTGCATCCCAAAAAATGCACAGTCTGTTGCCGACCAGCTCAATGACTAAAATTTAATACACTGAATACATGGTAGCAGACCGCACAACTCAAATGATAAGAGAGGTTTTGCAAAGCAGCCGCACAACGAAGCGAGCCATCGTGAAATTGTCAAGTTGCCATCACAATTGTGTGGCAATAAATACTGTTACCCATTTCCATCCAGTTCTGCTGATGAAAACATCAATGAAGTAGAAATATCCAAGAATGCCGTTCATTCTGACAAGATATTTTTCATGTTATGTTCTATGGTGACCGATGGTCAAGTGGAAACTTTTTGTTATGACAGGAACTTCGTTGTGACTGTTTTGTTCATTGTAGCAAGATCAGAAGATAAAATTCAAACAGTACTAAATTGGTGATTGAAAGTAACGTGGAAAGAAGAATCTTAAGAAATGCTTGCACTGCACCATTTAATGAGAGATGAAAAAGGGTGCAGAATTCAAGTATGAAACCTATCATATTAAATGCAGTTGTTCTAATTAAGCAGCAGTTCAGTTTAAGATATTTACACTTACTGAGAGTCTACTGTATGTCACCAGGAAACACTGAGTGACAAATACTTAAAATTGGGGGTGGATGAACGGTAGACGTAGCATTTGATTGATTGATATCTGGGGTTTAACGTCCCAAAACCACCATATAATTATGAGAGACGTCGTAGTGGAGGGCTCCGGAAATTTAGACCACCTGGGGTTCTTTGACGTGCACCCAAATCTGAGCACACAGGCCTATGACATTTCCGCCTCCATCGGAAATACAGCCGCCGCAGCCGGGATTCGAACCCGCGCCCTGCGGGTCAGCAGCCGAGTACCTTAGCCACTAGACCACCGCGGCGGGGCCAGACGTAGCATTTATTTGGCTCGATTTGATAAAAATCGAGCATCCTATTTACACCTATCTAATGCACAGCTGATTTCACGAGCTCAAAATAAAAATCAACATGTAAAGCAAGAAAAAAAATTTTTTTTGCATGAAACTAATTTCAATGTTTTGGGTCCAAAATCTGCACCTGGAGTAAATTTGGAGCAGCAAGGGCTCAGTCTGCTGACAAAAGAAATCAGCAGGAATGGTGAGACCAGTATTCCTGACTAAATTATACACTGAAACCAGATTTAGAACAGAGTTGCATTTTACCCGAAAGTAAGTTCGTTATATCCGAAAATTCGTTACAAAGCTGCCGACGTATTTTTGAACTCCGAAAATTCGGACATTTTGGTTAATTCAGACTTCACAAATGCATTGTGAAGGTTTCTATTGCACTAAAGCATTTTCGCGACCAATTTTTCGGACAAATTCATGTTCCTTAAGTTTGATTTTTCTGGACCAAATCATCTGTTTTGAGCTATACCGCTCGATTTTGAAGCCGCCATGTTGGATTTTTTGTTGACTTGGTCCAGCTTGGCTTGCAGTGGCTAGTCGTGTGGCCTCCCAAAATTGGAAGCAGGTGCAATCTTCCAGTTTTGGAGGCCACGTCTGATCTTCCTTGGCTAGCAAAACGACAAAACTTTTCTTTTTCAGTCAGCCTTACCATCATCATTAATACGCCAGTAGGTTGATTCCATTTTCTAGGCCTTTGTTTTTCCAGTTGTCATTGTGCACGTGGTCGTGTTAGTGATGCGCAAAGTGTGTCTGAGCCGTCGTGGACGTCACGTGCCTGCTGCTGTTCGCAATTTCTCAGTAGCACTCTGTGTGGTTGATCATGGTGCTCGGCTACTGACCTGGAACACGGAGGTTCGATCGCAGCCGTGACGAAAGTGTTTTGATGGTGGCTGGAGGCTCACATACTGTGCAATGTCGGTGAATGTAAAAAAAGAGCCCAGGTCGTGTTGTTAAATCTCACCAAACAGGCAAGACTTTGCATCCCTCTTTTTGCAACCGGCATCAAGTTTTGTTTACCTGGTTCCGTGGATCCACTAACTTTGCTGCCTCCAACTGTCAGCAGCAGCGATTGGCAAGGAGGCTTGCCGACGCTGTCACCATAGCCCAAATAGAACCTAATTTGCTCATCTCCAAGAACAGCACGAAGCACATGGCGTTATTGGAGATATTTTTTAGGCTTTTCTAATCCAGATAAACTTCATTCTCACAGCATGACCATTTTTTCGAACCGTTCGAGTTTGCTGGCTGTTTCACGGTCCCCGCCAGGTCCAGAAAATCAGTCGGCGATTGTATATTCCTAACACTATATCTATCGCAAAAGCATTTTTTGTATATTTTATTTTAACCAATATTTCGTTACATCCGGGTTCATTATATCGAAGTTTGGGTGTACAGCTTTTCGAATACAATTTCTGGAGCTGGTAAAAAGAAAGGTTTTTTTAAAAGTAACCTCGGAGCACACCAAAATTAACTTTCTTGTAGCTTCTTAAGACATAGATATTGGATGCACGATTGTACAGGGAACACCCACTTGCAAATAAGTAAGCCTCACCTCCCGTCTCTTTGTCCTCCACCAGAATGTCGATGTCCAAGAGTCTCCAAGGGATGTGAGCCCCATCTCCCATTAGTGTGAGCGACACCTGGTAAGATGTAACATCACACATTAATGAACCACAGTAAGAGGGCCAAACGACAAGAAACCAAGTGCACCTATTTAAAACTGCTACGAAAATAACATATTGTCACATCTTGAATCTCAAGGGTTACAACATGCCCTTGAATTCTTCAGCCCCGCATGCTTTAGGCGATGTGAACTGGGAACATAGGTAAAGAGCTTTTGAAAAAAACTTCACTATGTATTTTGCAGGGGAGCCTTCTCCACAATACTACAGCATTCTTAACATCCAGAACTCATAGTTGGCTGATCCTGTCTATAACATGGGCAGACTGTTGCTCTGAACGATTTCTAAATGTGAAATGCCATCAGCCCTGAAAAAGCTGTAGGTACAAGGGACACATCCAGTCACTCTTTTCGGGGGGGTGGGGGATCACCTGAAGTAATGCTGGAGAAGGGGGCATGGTCATGACTTTTTGCCTTTACTAGCAGAAAAATCCCTTCATAGCATAAATACTGTTAATGTGTTTTTACAGTGGTTTCACTCGTTTGTGCTTGGTTGTCGATTATAGGAGGTGGACTACCAGCACTGAATTGGAGGGGGGGGGGGGTGCTGACAGACTTTGAGGGGGAGGTGATTGCCCCTACCTCTGAATCAACCACTGACTCTGTGTCCTGTGTCATGCCATTAAAGCGGTTGTTTGACAATATGCACAGACCAGGAAAAATAAACGTGTCCGCAATATTAGTGCATGCAGTTTAGTGATACACAGCTTGAATTAAGAGTCAGACGCGCTGCAGCTTCGATGACAACATGGGCTAAAGTATTTCATATACATACTATTAAGCTTGAAAATTTACCTCACTGGTAACTTCAAGCTTGTGCTGGCAGCTTTTTCTATAGAGTGATGGGTGGCACAGGCACACACACAAATTAACCTTCTCACATTGATTATCTGCAATTTGCAATTCACTCCCAGACTTCAAAATAGGATGCTTTGACCAACCAGAGCTGTAACTTTTAGTGATAACTTAAAGAGAAAGCAGGCACAAAAATGAAAACAGAATGTACCAAACAGCTGCTGTATATTGAATAGCAGTAAGTGTTCTTCCAGTGTATTCACATCTTCAAAAACCAAGAGAACACCAATACATGTGACCAGATATATTCTCACTAAAAGTATCAAAATGAAAACTCACTTCAAATTCATGCTCCACATGAAATGTTACCCTTCCATTTTCTGCAAAATGACAGAACACACTATTATCACACTGCAGATATGAAAATAACCCCACACAAAAACATTGCGTGATAAACAGAGTCAATAAATGCAAATTAAGGGCAAGCCTTTATCACAATAAAGAAAAACCAAGTGTGCATACACAAATAGTAATGTACACCATGGCAAAAGTACTGAATGCAGGATACCAATTAGAAAATATTAAGAAACTTTTTTTAGTAAAGCTGTGAAGATGCTATCAGCAAGAGCCACTTTTGTCCTGCTCTCGAGCAGTATTCATACATTTTGATTATTCTCTTGGAAAATAATTTTTTTAAATGCACACACACATATAATACAACAAAACCTCATTATTTGATCTCAGTTAGTTCAAAATCCCGCTTAATTTGAAGGATTTCCATGGTCCCGTATATTGCAATGTAAGTTTGAGAGGTTGATTTGAAGCGGCAGCCAGCACCAGTCTGGTTAATTTGAACACTGTGGGTGCCATGTGCCAGTTTCACATGCTGATTTCGCCGCAAATCAGCAGAAACGACGGCCCTTAATTGCCACAAAGTAATGCAACACAGCGATACTGATGAGTGACAGCTGAAGCACCCCAGCCTCGCTACTTCCAGTGTAAAAAAGAAAAAAAAAAACTGGCCTTGTGATCAAACGAAAAAAAAATGAGACATGCTTCAGTACAACACAGCAGGGACGCGTGAACAGCACATCACATGTTTCTCGCAATGTCAGCGTGCCATGGCTTACCCATTCTTTCTGGGATTGTAACAAAATTAAAAAAGAACAGTTCAGCAGAATTCGCTATGTATGCGAACCTCCGGTTGCCGGTTACTCCAGCAATTTGCGCTTTGCACTGCTGGAGAAGTTCTTGTCAGCAAAACCTATTTCGATGATTGGTGACTGATAGATATGTGTGGTGTTACGTCCCAAAGCCACCATATGATTATGAGAGACGCCGTAGTGGAGGGCTCCAGAAATTTCGACCACCTGGAGTTCTTTAACGTGCACCCGAACCTGAGCACCCGGCTGCGACGGCCGCAGACGGGATTCATTTCCACAACCTGCAGGTCAGCAGCCGAGTACCTTAGCCAGTAGACCACTGCAGTGAGCGCGCTGACGCAGCCAGGAGCAGGCGACATGGTGCCCTTGTGTCACTACTGAGTTGCAGTGAAGATGTCTTATTTTCCAAAGGCGCACATTTCAGTCGATTCCGTTTTTTTTTTTTTTAATAACCCCTGGTGGCAGCAGCCAAGCCCACCATTCCCCTCTGTTTGTGGCAAAATTAAGTCCAGGTATTGCTGCAAAAGATAACCTTTGGAGACGAAAGCTAGCCGGCACAGCAAACGAAGAGCCTTGATTACTTTGAATAGTTCCAAGTTCTTTGCAACCGACTTTTTTGTACGTTCGGTTAATTCGAAAACCCGCTGAATTCCAAGATTTCTTGCAGCCCCAGTGACTTTGAATTAACAAGGTTTCACTGTAGTTCAAAAAAGAGTATGAAAAACGTGCAATACACAAGTTTTGCTAACGTTCCAGCTACTGGGCTTGCCTTTGCCATTGTGCAGCAGGCCGGCCTGTTTTCATTCACTCTTTGTGTTTCGTACACTCAGTGTTCTCTCTTCAACTGCATTATCTGCATTTTCTATGTGACTCATTAAACTTTATCTTTGAGCACACGAGTGCATGCACGCAGCATGCACAAAAAGACAAAAACACACAGTAGGCTGTCAATAGTACAAAATCAATTTACCACGAGATTTTGTTTGGATTATCGGAAGCTCTCATAACTATGACATAGAGTGGCATGGCAACTTGCATTGTAGTGAGTGGCAAATATAAACGTGAAGTACTACCTCATGTACAAGCTGCATGCCTAACAACAAATTGTGGAAGAATACATTTTAAAAAAATCTCGTTATTTTGCCATGAGGCCCCCCTTCCTTGCGCTACTGTACAGCAGCGCTGTGAAGCCAACTTACACACCTAACGTTTTAATATATATTATACGATTTTAGCTTTGAATTTTCTGCATATTTTACGAGGGTTATACACGAGAAACTAAGGTACGCGCCATACCTGGCATTTCAAAACTTGGGAGATCAGTGAAGTGGTGGGAAGAGGGGATGAGCATGCGCCAAATGAAAACTGGCATCCACATTTATTTATTGTTTCTCAGCACATGCGTCAACGTCATAGACAGCTCTGAATGATTGCCAGTAATGTTTTTAGACGTAAGTGCGATCATAATGGCACTCGTTAACAAAGGGCACCTGCATGCATGTGTAATAAAGGGACAAACTTAACAGAAAGTTTGAATTATCAGTGTTCGAATTCTCGTGAGTGTATTGCATTTATGTGTGGGTGTATGCGTTATAAAGAAAATAAAACTGCATAGTATAAGTTTCCTGAGAAAGTAAAGACAAAAGATAAAAACGTGTTGTTGAGTAGTAAACTTTTTTTAAGGACAATCCAATGTGCATATTGCTTACTTAGAACCTTATTCTGCTAAAACAAAAAGAAGTTACAACCTTATGACACGAAAATTAGCCATTAGCCAGCAAGCTAGCATTCCAATGTGTTGGGGAACTTGCCGATTCTGTGCGATCTCATTTGGGAAGGCAGATCAGATGAGACAAGACGATACTGGATGATCTGATCCAGCCTTTGCAGAGTGCTTTTTCTTTCTGCAGGGGTGATAGGATCAGGGGGCACAATCTTGTCCTGTGGACACACAACACAAAGTAGAGGTTGAAATGTGCAAACATTTAAACAACTGCACGTATCAAACCATGATTGCACTTTTTTTCAGGCAGGCAAGTGAACTGAAGATAAAGCGTCATGACTCTCTGCATACTAGGGCAGTGCTCTTCACATACTAGAATAGTGCAGATGTGGATGCGCACATAAGACCATAACAGAAAAAAAAAAAAGCAATGAGAGAACTGAGAAGGAAAAAATAGTGCAATATACATTCTACTGCGGGATTATGTGCAATAGCGATGGCATGGAAGGATCATTTTAAAAATAAAAGTACAGACCATAAAAAAGCAATTTGTCAACTTCCCCCTTTTTCTGTTCTGCACAAACGACTTAAGCTCTTGCATAACTATAAATAACAATTAAAATGTAATAGGCAGCCAATAGCTGTTTTTCAGTCAACAGTGGAAAAAGCACTTCAACATAAACCTTATGGGGCTATCACAGAACTAGTGCATAAAGCTTACCCGAATGCACGTCGGCAGCCTAGAGTATGTGCCCAACGTCAGAACCTCTACAGCACACGGTATGTGAAAGCTAGGCAATCTGCATGGAGACAAAACAGAAATCACCACTTAAAAACAGCATTTGCACATCAAAATTACTGTTACAATGAGCAACCTATATATAACAAAGCAACACATTTCCACAACCCAAACCCTGATTAAGTGTCAAAAAAAAAAAAAGGTTGCTGGTCCACTGTGAAATCAAACATCTGTACTCAATTTCTTACTAGATTTTACAGATTTTACAGGACATGCACAATTATGCCCCCAGAACAACCGGCACGATAATTCATGAAATCACAAATGGTTTGCACTGAGTGAGAACTGTTAATCGGAGCAAAGCATGCAAACATTCCAATAACAGCGAAGTTGCTGTATCACACCCAAGTACTTGAGGTGAATATTGGATATACACATGACAATCACTGACATCAGCGACACTCATTTTAACAGCCTGTAGGCAATAGGCAGAATACCCACCTTGCTTGCACAAGCGTCTCTCTTGCCATCATGGCCAGAATGTCTGCTGTCTCCACAAACAGCATGTTCTGCTTGTCCAAAAACCCTACGATGTTCTACAGAGGTGGGAATACAAGGCAACAATTATCACAGGCTAGCATTACTAACATGCACCAAGATATACTAGCACATTGCATGTAGAAGTGGCCTCATAGGTCGCAAACTTGTGCTCGCAGTGATCATCAAGTGAATCAGTAAAGATACAATATGCCATTCAGTTGACAACAACATCACAGTTATCAAAGCTAAATAATTTTGTAAGCTTGACTAGTCAGTCTATAATGCCACAGAAATTTAGCCGTAGCAATCATGATTGCAATGAAAGAGAAGGTAATAAATTAAATGTGTAAGAGTTATCAGAAAATAAAATAAATGAAGGTCAAACGTTAATTTATAAATTTCATACTGGAACTTTGGCACACGAATGTCAGCGTGATATGACATATTCCAGTAATTTTTTTATATTTTGACAACATTGGTTCAATGAAATTTTCTGAAACTTGCTATTTTGTCTCTGGCTACCTTAGAACACAGTGTAAATCATTTTTACTGATAAAAAATTATGTTGGCCATAGCAGACAAGATCAAAATCTGCGAGCTCACGCAAGTTTGTGAAGGAACTTCATAGTGGCACCACCACCTGTAGTTTCCTTTTGCAAATTTTCTAGTTCATCTGGCATTTTCTCAAGGCAAGAGTGGTGATATCGGCACAGTGAAAACGTAATTAACATACACAAGAAAAATCGCTTTTCTTCTTTATGCCTCTTCAAAAGCATGCTGTAAGAAATTTCTCGGGACAGAACAAAGGAGTGCTGGGAACACTTACTGCACATTTTTCCACTTTGGTTGCGCTTGCTGCCCATTTGACCAGTGCAAGCAGTCGAACAAATAACTGCCGTGTACTGCTGGCAAACTGCACAATCTCAATCTTTCGTTCTACGTCTGTCTTGCGAGGAAGCCTAGAAAAGGAGGAGTGCCAACCGTGACCACCCGGAACTCATTGTAGTTCTCAACTGATGAACTAATGATAGATTTGGCTTGTCACTTTCTAGCCTTCCAGAGTTCTCTTGAGATGCTTATCATGTTACGCTAGCCGTATCCAGTTCTTTCAGAGTATAACGCTCCTGCTTGGAGCATTTCAAAGTGCTCGCGCTCAGACGTCTAAGCGCTATCAATATTAGACTGATCCAGCTTCTTTTTTTAATGCCTTGCCGTTAGAGGTCCTGTTTTACAAAAAATGTGGTACTAACATCATTGGTTGTGAGCAAAAAATCGGTGTTATACATGAGTGAAAGATCCCAATGAATGCAAAGGTTAAAAATCAAGATTCCTGCCTGAACCAAACATTGTTATTCTACTTGGAAGGCAAGAATTCTACCACAAAGCCATGTCAGTGCTTGAAACTGCTTAGAAAAAATACCATATATGGTTGTCATGTGGGACAAAGAGTCACATCAAGAGATGTAATATTGCATGGGAGAAGCACAGAGTCACATCAAGTGTCACACCATGCAAGCCGCATAACAAGAGGGTGGTTGAGGCTTTTCCAGCTGAAGATTGAGCACTGTCATCAGCTGCAGCGAATGCATCAATAATTTGTGCAGCTACATACATGCGTGTATTGCGTTACATTATTGCACAATAGACACTTGGCATATTAGCATGAGCAAATATAAGATTGAAGTAACATGCCTTCAAATATGCTCACCGATAGTGATTCTCGCCCATTTCAAGACACTTGAACGATTGCAACTCATAATGCGTTTGTTTTATTTTTAAGCAGCATTACCATTTACAGGTATGCTATTTGCATTATTTGCCAGAGTTGCAGCTGCTCTATCAATTTTCTTCATTAACCCATACATAACTGCCCATGATCAGCAGTGGTGGGCATATCACACCCAAATTTCTATTTTTATGCTAACTGTCCAAAGGTTAACACGACCATTTCATCGGGATGATTGGTGTTACAAGAGTTCCTTATTTCCTATTCCTATATTATCACACCCTATGCAATAGACTCCAAGAAGACCTTAAGAAAACCAAAAAGGCACTTACAGCTCAGCAAGCACAGTCAGTTCATGGTAAGTTCTCTGCAAGATGAAGTCAATGAGCCTCCCCAAGGGTATGCTCCCTGCACCCCCTGGGGATACGTTGGCAACCTGCATAGACATCTTCACATCCCACTCTGGTCACTCCATCACTGCAAAATGTCACAAAATAAACACAAAAGCATTGTTGAGCACTCTGTGAACATAGCAGTGCCACTGGAAAGCTATATATAAGCCTGCATATCTTTCCTACATGTACTATGACACATTCAAGAGAGGCATGCCATTATCAACCGTCAATCTAAACACATCGCTTCGTGGCCACTTATCACCGCTTGCTTATTATTCTCCTTCAATGCGAAGACAGAGTCGTCATTGTGGGCATTTTTTAAGTGAATGGTATACGCGCTGTTTGGTACGTCGTTTTCGCCAGCTAAATTAGCCAGATTTCATCACTCCATGTTGATTACCAGTGGCAATCTTTCCAAAATTTTAAAGTGCCTATGGTCTATTCATAGGAAGGTCTTGAATTTGCCCATTCGACTCGACCAGCAATTTCTACTAGTTAAAAAGCTTCTTGCTTTAATTTTAATAATTACGTCCATAATTATGTTTGCATACATCTGAAGATGCCTTCTGCCACAGGAAAAGGAATGCCGCACATAGCACAAAAACGCCTTCTTTCTGTAATTTTTGAATAATATTGGATACATTTTTTAAATACCCTGTGTAAATACCAACAGAAGCTTCTTATGAGCCATTAAAAAAGGTTCCTTTTTTTTAATGGCTCATAAGGAAGAACGCCATGTTAGACATTTGAAGTTGACCCTTGAAACGTCTGATGATGAAGTAGGTTTCGCAAAATTAGCTTGCACAATGTCTGTGAAGTCCAGTGTTACCATAAAAATGGCAGTTAGGTCGGGTCTTATCGTTAGAGCACACTGCAACTTAGTTGTCGGGAGAAATTTCTGAATATAGGTAGAGCGTACTGTAATTGTTTCTAGTACACTCTAATATAAGCGTCTATAGTCAACATCACTGAAGTGTCAAATAATGATGTCAATCAATATGCGCCAATGTGCTCGCGAGTATAACGGTATTAACGGGAGGATGCTCCTTCCTAATACGCAACATTACTCTTTCTTCTCATGGCAGGAGTTTTCCCTTTTATACATAAAGAAGACAGCTGTATGGCTGCAGAGCTTCTTGAGTTGCTGAGCAAACACATTGACCTCATCTCTGGTAAAGACGCAACATCTGCAAAAGCACCATGTTAAAGCATGGCTCATGCAATTAGCTACAGCAACACCGTGTCGACAAAGCTGGCCATAGGGGGGCTAGTGTTAAGATATAAGACGCTTGTTCACATTTTGTTTGTCTGTCTTAAAGCAGATAATGTAATCTGGCTACAGGACTTTCAGCATTTCTACAATAACTTGAGCCTCTGCTTCATACGCAACACACTTACAATCCTGTAAACAGCAGCAGAAATATTACACTGCGGTACACCGCGGCTCCGCCAAGACTACCAAGAGAGAGAAATTCCATGCGCACACTTTCAGAGTGCTCACGTGGATGGAGCAAGACAACCTTTCCTGCGTACTTAAAGCCCCTGCTGCTAAAATCACAAAAAAAAAAATGAAATATCATCGGCAAGACTGTGGGTCCTCTACCATAAAGTTCTACCAAGTTCTAAAGCTACTTCAGCTTCCCTTCAACACTGGAAAATACACACGCAATGATTACTATTCACCACCATTCAGACATGATTCCAAACGCCTAGGTGATCTGGTTGTTAGTCAACTATGCACGACTTACTTCGATGCTTATACCCTCTCCTCACATTTTTAAGTACATTTCTCTTGTTTGAAAAAAAAAACATTACTGACTTTTCAAAGAATTTATGACATGCCCATAAGAAATACAATTGAGAGTGACATTCAGTACAAGTAAAAACGCCTAGGATTAATACTTAACATCAGCACGCCAGCACACGAAAAACCTAAACGAGCGAGTAAAATATAGGCAACTAATATTACTCCTGTAGCGTTTACACACAGTGAGAATCCGCATTCATCAAAGCTATAACTCCAACTGCGACAAGTTGACCGGCGCAGTGCGGTACGC
The DNA here is from genome assembly GCF_013339725.1 of Rhipicephalus microplus. NCBI lineage: Eukaryota > Metazoa > Arthropoda > Arachnida > Ixodida > Ixodidae > Rhipicephalus > Rhipicephalus microplus. Next base: position 242,058,273 of record NC_051165.1, read on the forward strand.
CATTTAGCCGTTTCCAATTTGTACAGTTGGGAACACCGATGCGGGCTTCCACCAATCAAGTGTATCCTTCTCAAAATTTTCGAACTTGTTGACATCGTTACACGAATGCAAATTCAAACTTAGCAGTTATAAATATTTTAGCTATATTTGTACGCACTCCGATGCAACAGGGAGACAAGATGCAGTGCATGTAAAAGGCACCTGACGGGATCAGCTGGTTGGAATGGTATACTAAAGTGCACGGACTTAAGTAAAATTACATGCTACTAATCAAGCCAGACCTTCGTATTTTTTGCATAGCGCGTAAGACGACAGAACTTTGGTGTTTTCCAAAGTAACACGGTTACTGCAAAAGTGAAAACGCGAACACGACGCGCTTTTCACGACAGCTGAGAGAGATCTGCCAGCCCTTCGTACCCCAGTACAAAACTCGATTTCTGTAAATGAGCTTAATCTGCACGCAGTATAGTAAGTCCATGTGTAGCAAATAAGAGAGAGAGAGAAAGCTCATAACTACAAAACCACGTGTGAAGTAGTGGCAGATCTGAGGAAGCGTCAACGACTTACCTGTTACAAATACGTCGTCAGGCTGAACTTGCGAAGTTCTCACAAACAAGCGCGTCACGTAGGTATCGAGGTGAGCAGCTCATGAGTAAGGAGAAAAGTGAAAACAAGTCACAAGAAAACAGGCCATCGCTGAAAATAAATAACTAAAAACAGCAGTTAAAGATGCAGGCAATAAACTATCTACACCACAGCATACTCCATCTTCTTACTAGCGTACGGCGTACCAATAAGCGGATCCGGAAACTGAAACAATGCAAAGGTATGTACAAGTTGTGAAAACAAAACTTAAATTGTCGTAAATGTATTTTTTTACTTAACTTATTTTCGCAAATAATGTATGTACAAGTATACACAGACCAACTACTGGCAGTTATAAAAATGTAGTTTCGGTTTCGATATTAGGTTGAAATTATTTTTTACATGTCACGCTACTGCCCTTGACTAATTCAAAGACTTAGTGACACCAGATGTGACGTTTGCTTTTATATGTTTAACGCACATTTCGCCTGGCGCACAGTAGCGTCAGAACTTCGAGCAAAAGTAAATCAATTGGGCTCTGCAGTCTGACCGCACCTCGACACAACGACAAAAGCACAGCGTGTTGCTTGAATTTTCGATAACCGTTCAGCCTTGTAACGAGAGGTAACCAAGAGGTGACCACATTTGTAGCTATGGTTCATCTTCGGTCTCCAGTTTCGGCGACGCTGCCTTGAAGTAGTAGTCCATAAGAAGGGCACCAGCTATCGCTTTGCTGCGAATGCTGTCATCCGTGCTGTCCAGGTATTTCTCGAAAAAATTTAGCACCCGCTGGTTCGGGAAGTCCTTCATACACATGTCGCTGCGCAGAACCTTGCAGAAAGCCGTGAGGATGCCGGCGAGCTGCATGCTGTCGGCTTCGTCCGCGAGGAACAGCATAAGCTCGGTGGTAGCTTGCATGTCCAGAGAGATCATCATTTCCAGCAATTCGGACATCTTAGAGCGTACCAGACCGTCGGTGCGGACAAGCTGTTTATATGCAGCGCATACGATGTCGTTGTAGTGCACCCTCAACGATGGCGCCTGCAAAAGCGGAAAGAGACCCAGCACGAAATCTGCTGCCCGAATGGCCACGTCGGTGTCATCGCTGCGCAGATCGTCCAGGGTCTTCTCTAAGAGTGGCGTGTAGTCTTCGGCGTTCAGCCAATAGCGAAACTTGGCGCGTAGCCTGCGAATCATGCATTACGGCGGATGGCGGCGACGCACCCACGACATAATTTCGATGAATGAAATGGGCGGGGGCGCGACAGCTGCAGCGCACCGGAAACGACAACGCACGATGCCAGTGCACGTTATTGTGCCATGCACCGACCGACGACGAAGATTCGTTGTTGTTGTTCTCCTATTGTTAGTGGCGCATACCCACTGTGGGAGATTGGCCAAGAATCGAGTGGCTTTAAAATTTACTGTTCAGATTTAGAATGATGGAGATATAACAGAAAGATTACTGATAGCCTACAGGCAAGTGTGGTGCTTAATGTAATGCATACAAATATTTACATAAACAAACTTATTCTTAGAATAGAGCAATAATCTGATTTTATGCGTATATAATTATGTGGACATGTTAAGATTCGTCCAAGTAAGAACTGGCGTGAAACTTAATTTGTGGGTATGAGCCAAGATATCCTCGGTGACAAGAGAAGACAAGAAACTTAATTACCACTGTTCCTGCACGCTGCAGTACTTTCGGTGTATTGTTTCGATTTCCATAAAAGAAGGCTAATACATTTTATTTTAAGACGCGGACCAATGCCGCATAAATAACGAGAAGAAATGTATCAAGCTAGCAGATATCAATGAAGAAGTACAGCTCTATTGCTGTGAAACCCGAGAAAGTGCGCGCGGGCTCATAGTTTCTCATATTTCGTGAAAAACTCTATTGGCCTCGAGCTCTAGGAGTGGCGCCGTCTCGCGTGTGACGTCAGTTTGTCAACTCCGCCATGGACTTCGCCTACTCCGCCACAGAATATCTGTGGCGGGAACATTGTCGAACGAACAGCCTCGCGAGAGTCAGCTAGCGCCCACAACAAATATTTTTCGAGGGCCATTATGAGTTTGTTTTAGTTGCAGCCCAATTGACAGGGCCAAGAAACCTCACAGATGGCCGATAAGCACGTCGCGATGCCGCCTACAGTATTACTGGCAAGAAAGTGAAACTATATGTAAGTGTTATTGCTCGCCATCTGCAGTTTCCTCCGTGTGATACTAATTACTTTGGGTGTTTCGCAACATAAATAAGCCAGCCTTTATTCATAATCTACAAGCATGTAGATACAGCTAGCGAAACGTTGCGATGTCTCATCGACGGCGCGGCGGTGTACGACGCAGGCACGTTGTTGAATGTGCGCAGCCGATGCCGTCAATGGAGACCGCATCACCGTGGCGACTCTGCTCCTGCAAACACGTGGACCTGTGAACCCGCCACACGTCCCGGTGGTGATCGAGTGCTGCGCAATGGTCAATACTACTCTGTGCCTCAGTGTGCTTTTTCTGCCCGTGAGAAAGACCTTAGCTTCCACAACAATCCTAAAGAGAAGAAGACCCTTTTCCTTTGAATGTTTTTTCTGCAGTGCAATGATAGTAGCTGTGAACACGAGGATATGTCTGGGGATCGCGGATTTCTGCCGCTCCGGCATTCGCAAACAACACATGAGATAATTACTGTATAGCAGCTAATTAAATTGCTGCTTCGGCGGTCAATAGACCGTTCATGGCATCTGCTAGAAATGTAAGGCATGCACCCAAATGCGAAATTTGATATTATTGTGCTTGGATTGCAGTTATGGGTATCGGCAGAGCGCAAGGCGGACAATGTTAGTGACAAACTGTCATGAAGCAGCTTTTCTGCAGCCAGTTTGTGAGAGTCGCAAAAATAAATGCCTTCCGTTCATTCTTTAACCACTTTTTTTTATTTACTCACGTAACTTGAAATGTCCACATTGGAATGATGTAATCGCAATAACTTTTTAATTCAAGCAGAACATTTTCATATTGCATTTTACATTACTGATTGAAAAGCTCGAGTAGCAACATCGGTACATCTTAACTCACTTGATTTTTTGCCTGACCATATCTTGGGGAGGGGGGGGGACTTATAGCTTCTCTGGATCTGCTCCTCAGGGCCCAACTAAAGCTCTTGTCATGTTATGTTGTCTGATTCTTTTGCAGTTCCCCTGAGTGTAGTGATTGTGAGACTTTCAACAATGTATTATACCACTCCAAATCTTTGTCAATCCCCTGGAGCCATCAAAGAAGGAAACTGAGACAGCATACTTTTGTCTAGCGCCATGTCAGTGAAGCATTGAAATGAAATGAAAATGTCTGTTGGGAAATGTAGCACACATTTGGTTCCTGCTAATGTGATTGGCCCAAAACAGCTGGCTTCCAGCCAATCACATGACCAAAAACCATGTGCCCAAGATGGGACAGAAGACAATGTGTACAAGATTGCAACCCTGGTCTCTGGCTCACGTTTCCACCCTTGCCTCGTTAGTACCCATTGCTCATTATGCTGGGAAATAGCCACCCTTTCCAATATTCTATGGAACTGCAGGAAAGGCTGAGTTCCTCTGGTCACTACCTCACCTATGGCATGGAAAAGTATGCTAAGAACCCAGGGTCCAGCTTCGGGCCATAAACAGAGCTGGGAAGATGGCTGACAGTCATGGTTTAGACTACGTCCTGTTAATATGACTTTAGAATCAATAAACATTTGTTCTCCTCTAAACATAATCATAGTTCCCTCTTTTCCCGATTATTCTTACACCAAATCAACTGTCATTTTCTGCCGGAGCTTTAAATTAGTGTGACTGCTAAATGGGTAACTTTCACAGTGTGTACTTGGAAACCATGTGGAACAAACAGCCTGCCTAGTTTTCATTACATTGTGTGGTTGAGAGGAAATTGAACAGATTCAAGAGTTCACACCCCTGTATATTGGAAACTGTAAATCTTCTAGCAATTTAACCATAAATTCTCAAACTTGACTTTTCTTAGAAGTGTGGCAGCTTGGGCTAGTTGGTATGGCATGAAGATAGTGTCCTTCTTGCCTCTGTGTTGTCGTTTTGTTCTCGCGCTATAACTATCGTCTTGACTTTCCTGTTTTTAAATAATGTTTCACTCTTGCTTCTGCATAAAGCTAGCAGAGCCTGCTCTTTTTTTGTGCCCAATTACTGTTCAGACTATGCCTATCATTCTTGTTCAGCTTGTTTTTGCATTAACATAATTTGTATAAAGAACATCTGCCTAGTCAATAATTAGCCATTTTTAGCTGACTACCGCAAAGAGTCCATTTTGCTCCTTTTTTACACAACACAAAGAAAATTGCATACATTTTCAATTTTTTATAAGTGTGTAGTAGCATGCTTCCTCGAGACGAGAGCGACCCACAGTTTGCTTGAAAGCAGAAAGATGCAACAAAGCGTATCTATGATTTGGCTCAGTTCAACAGGCCTTGGCAGCAGAGTGACAAGACGATAAGAAGAGTTGTCTTTTTGCCACACTGGAAGGACCTATATGAGCAAATTTAAGAGGAAAGTTGTCTGTAGATAACAAACACATAGTCAATCACCAGAGGATGCAAGTTGGCTATCACACTCTTAAGTTCGTCTGGCAACTATGAACAATCAGTGTTTTGCTGTTTTTGTTTTTTGTCGTGCTTTTTACATGGCTGCGTCTAGCTGGGTCAGTGACGGCGTGCAGCGTTTCGTCGTGGTCCTGCGATGTCTCAGCGCAGAGACAGAGATAAAGCAACAGTTGAGGTGGGCCTGACTCTTGTCGCCCACACAGCAACTGCCGCTGCCAACCCTAACATGATCGCGCCAGTGACGTAATGCAGGCGTTTGAGAGTATGGACAGACTATAGGCCTTCACTTTTGAACAAATCGCAGTGCTGCTGAAAATGAAAACATTTTCTCAGTGCAAAAAAATACTGACAGGGCACCACAGTGTTGCGACAAGTTTTCTTCTATTGATAAATTATATACACTGTATGCGAGAGTACTCCCTTCCTGCCAGAAAAGTAGATTCGGGATCTGCTTTTCCGAAAAGGATCTTGGCCGGAAAGGAGTTACTCCTTTGTCGTGTGTCACTGCGCCCGAACGCCTTTCCGAAAGATGTCCCCTTGTCTAAAGGACTTCAGGGTGCCCGTGTGATACCCGTGACACACGGGCAAAAGTAAAGTACTTTGTAGTAAGCCCGTTTTGTCGCCTAAGGGGACCATTTGCAGAAAGGAGTGGCGCTGATGACACATGGCACCGAACTACTGCTTTAGGCGGTGCCTCAGAAGAACGCTGCAGAAAAAATGGCGCTGTTTGTGGAAGCAGCAAGATTGGAAATATTAAAAAGAATCTGTGCATGTACATCACATTCAGCGACGCCGGAGCATAAAACCGTTTTTTTTTATTGTCTGGTGGCCTATATTGCGCATCCCTGTAATTTTCTTTCGCTTTTTTTGCGTTTTTAGCAGCAACTTAAGTTCGTCTGGCAACAATAAACAATTGGTGTTTTGCTGTTTTTATTTTTTGTCGCGCTTTTTACATGGCTGCGTCCAGCTGGGTCAGTGACGGCGTGCCGCGTTTCATTATGGGGAATACCGGCGTCGGTGAGGCTCTCGGCAATCGCCTGGTACACTCCACCGTTGTGCTTTTGCCCTCGCAAGGCGTCCAAATGGTCCTCCCATAGCTTTATCAGCGCCCAGGTCTCCTTTTCAGTCCACTGGACGCGCGGATTTTTCTTCACCGACTGAGCCGACTCCATTGTTACAAGATACTACGTCGCCGACACAGCAAATGCCGCTGCCAACCCTAACATGATCGCGCTAGTGACGTAATGCAGGCGTTTGAGAGTATGGACAGACTATAGGCCTTCACTTTTCAACAAATCGCACTGCTGCTGAAAATGAAAACATTTTTTCAGCGCAAAAAAAATACTGACAGGGCACCGAAGTGTTGCGACACGTTTTCTTCTATTGATAAATTATGCACACTGTATGCGAGAGTACTCCCTTCCTGCCAGAAAAGTAGATGCGGGATCTGCTTTTGCGAAAAGGATCTTTGCCGGAAAGGAGTTACTCCTTTGTCGTGTGTCACTGCACCCGAACGCCAAACCTCATCACACCAAAAGTTGCATCTCACACGAAATTAAGTTCTTTATAAGCAACAACTAGTTTAAGGTATATTCTTTACACTATTGCGAGATTATTTATTTACTTCGTTGTAACCAATATTTCGTTACATTCAAGTTCGTTATATCGAGGTTTGAGCAACTCTATAAAGGGTAAGTGAAACTACTACTACATTGTTTTGTGCACCTCCAATCGTAGGTCGGCGCACTTACACACGAGTGGACTCACCCCGACTCGCTCAGATCGAGCAGAGAAAGTCCGGGTGAGTAATTCATTGGAGAGTTTGAGTCCGAGCGAGTCCGGTTGAAGAAAATTTTTGAGGGTGCGAGTCTGAATGAGTTCAGCTAGAAAAATTTTGGCGACTCCGAGTCTGAGCGAGTCCAAAGCGCAAGACATATTTCTTGAGCGAGTTTGAGTCAGTTGCACTTCTTTCTGCCAACCTATGCCTCTAATATACACAAGTCACTACACTGCGCACAATCCAGCAGGAAAAGAATGCTAGCACTGGCTCCTGCTAGGCGGGTATATATTAGTTGACTGAATACATGTATACTTCGGTATTTCTGACGCAGGGTGTGTCATGCCTAGGTCATTAAAATTTAGGTTAAGCTACGATTCTGAACTGTGAGCACTTCGGAACTTTGCAGACACTAGAGGCCATTTCTAGATGGGCACAGATAAAGGAGCAAAAGACATCAGGCTGTTTCTGAAAAATTTATTGTCATTCAATATGTCACACTTTGTATTTACATCTTCCTGTAGACAGTGCACTGTAAAGAGAGCTCGGCAGGGAAAGAACAAAAAATAGAAACTCCCTTTTTTTTTTCTTGCCTCTGTCTCTACGTACAGGTCTGTTCTTGCAGCAGCAGAGCATCAAAAAACCTAATTTACACCTTCGACAAGTCTAAAGGTGGCAGGGAGGGCCAATCACAACACACTTGACCTATACTCAAGGAACAAAAGCCAAGCTCATTGTGCAGGAGGCAGGAACAAGTTTTTGCATGCAGCAACAATGCACCAGGGAAGGGAAGTGTCTGTCTACCTGTGCTCCAATATAACAGTGAATGGCTCATTTCCAACTCCAACCATGTAGCCCTACGACTCACTTATAGGCTGCAAATGCAGCCACCAACATGTCATGTGATTGAATATGAAACAAGCACATAATAGACTGGCACAAGGTAAGTCCTTGGTTTTTGCTTTTTCTTTGGAAGTTGAAACTGCCCCCTTTTCACTCCTGCCTCCACTATTTTTTTTTTTACACTAAATAATTTTCTTTATTCTGGCCCCAGTTACTCAGAAATCAAAAATACTTTTTGCAGAATAGCAATCTTTCATATCTTTACTCTACGCAGTATATGAAAATTACTGCAACTCCCCCTCTCCTTTTCATGTGAAGTAAAAATAGGAGGCTCTCTAGACTCTAGGTACTCTGAGTGAAGGTACATGTATCAAGAGGGTAATCCTCGTCTTGAATACTAAGATATAAGACAACGCTGGACGTGCCCGCTTATGGTCAACAGGTATGAACAGGAATCCTAAACAATACGATTCAGCACATGTCAAGGTGCTCAAGTAAGCAGTTTAATAAAGAGCTTTAAATTAGTCTTACTTGCACAATTTAACAGTGAAAGATATTTCCAACTCGACTTCTGAAACCGTCTCGTCACTGTGGCGAGAGGTAAACACTGGCGTGTACATTGCAGTAGTGATGCAAAGTTGCAAGCAGCATGGCCTGCAGTCATGTATTGACGACTTTAATCACAGCTGTCACTTTATATGGATTACAAGGAATATGTACGTCCATATCATGTTCACTAATTGTGGTTGTAGGTCAACTTAATGGATTTAACTGCATCAAGTGAACACTAAGTGTTTTCAGTGGTTCACCTCCTTATTACTGGCTGAAAGTACAGCCAAGAGTGGAAAAAACGTGAAACAAAACTATATGTTCCCAACATCCTTAGTGCTCTGGTTGACTCAATCAAGCAGCAAAAGGTGACAACAGTCAGCCCTTGTATTAATTTTTCCTGTTGTATTTATTAGCTGCAAATGATTTCGACACAGCTGGTCCCATGATTAGCAGTACAAAATAAAACATCACCTGTACTCGCACATTTGCAATCCACACTACGCCATAATTTAAAACTAAAGCCTCTGTAACTCTGCATCACTACTAAGTAGATTATGAACCAGTGCGGCACTCACAAGGCAGTGCCCTGCATATGCGGTTGGTTCCACACAGTTCTCCATAGAGGAGCACATGTGCACAAGGCAAGAGCCAGCAGAACAAGGACAAAAGGAACAAGGTGGGAGGCACATGAAAACTGTACAACCTTGGATGTTAACACAGCAGTTGGGTGTCTTTTTTCACTGCTTGCTCCATGCTTACAAAAAAATATTTTTATTTACTTTATTTTTTTCCCCTTAATGCTGTACAAACAACTAGAGCCTCATGACTGCCTTCAACAAGTATGATATGTCACTGCGAGAAGTTTACGTCACGAGACAAGACGAGTCAACTTGGATTGCTGTTGAAGTTTGAATAGCTGGTTTGTGCTGAGCTAGGCATCAAGAGCACAAACAGGCCACAGCAGCTTGTGAAAGGCAGAAAATGTTGCCTTTTACACAAGCAGTGTAGTGTGGCTGGATGACAACTGCGTGCTGCTGTGGAGAGGATTAACTTCAATCATTCGATTGAAAGAAACTGGGGTAGGCAGAGAATGAGATAGCGACGCCTTAAGCTCCTTACGACTTTACAGTCTTGCATCCCATACTCCACACCTGTTCTCCTCAGCCATTATTAAGTACACTTTAGTGAAAGGGTGTGCTCATTACTCGTGAGGCAGCAACAAAAAAACAAACAAAAAAATTCACAAGTGGGGCTAGCAGCACCACGGTGCATAAGTGCCCAGAACTGAAAAGTTAGCACTTCTCTAAGGTGGCTTAAGGAAAGAAATAACAAAATGAAGTGGGATGTCAAAGAGCACTGAAAACAATATATAGCTTCAGCTGGAAAGGAAGACTCACACATAACAACACAGGGTGGCTCTCACACAAAAATCACACACGAGGTCACCGAGATGTGTTGACAAGTCCATGTGCACCGGAAGAAAAGCACGGGTGTGCGCTTTGCGTGACGAATTCATCTTCTGCTTTGCACTTGCTTGATCTACTCCACCACATCACTGGCACACAAGCAGCACTTGTTGATGCTGGATAGTCCAACTGAAATCTTCAAAAGTGGCAAGGAAGAAGACAGTATCCAGACTGGTGGTAATTCCAATTTCTCTTTTTTTACCGACTAAAACGACATCTTTCGCTTGCTTGGCAACAAACTGCTTCACTGAGGACCCTGGCAGATAACGCACTCTACTGTCTGGTTGATGTACATAAATAACAGAAACAAGGGGCTTTCTTGCCACATGGAGACACTAGACAAGCCAGAGCCACTGGCAAGGGGAGAGCTAAGTGCCCTATCAAAAGGTGCAGCAAAGGGGAACAAGTCCTGCCTTGCCATGATATCAAAGCTTGGCTCATCCCCAAGTGTGCAATCTCTCATCAACAGAGATGCACTACTAGCTCTTCCTTTTTTTCTCTCGCATGCGATCAAAGACGCCAACGGTGGCACTAGCATGTGCAATGTAACTGTAGTGAAGACAACAGTCCCTGCGGCATCGCTACACCAAATTCAGCCACCACTGCACAGGAAAAAAACAACACAATAGGGCATGACTGAGGGCTGCTGTCCCCAATGACAATGGCAACAGGAGCCTGTCGTGCATTTTCCAACTTCGCTTCAATCACTTGCACCCAAGTGTGTAGCTTTTTAAGCTTGGAACAGGCTTCTCGTTGCTAGAATTCTGCCCCAGGTGTATAGAGGCAGCTGTTTCACATTGGCTTGTACAAAGCAACCCCATTATCCACTTGTCAGTTCATTGGCTGGCTGCTTTTTCCTTGGGCGTACACCAGTTCCAGACACACCTGCATCACTCCCACGGAAACTGAACAGGCTGCCTTGCATTCTGAGGAAGCGAGCAGCGCTGCAGGCTGGTTGGCATTGAGCACCGGTGTTGCATGTGCTGTGCATATGTGCAAACGGTTACTGCTGTTTCAAACACCGCTGCTTGTTGGAGGGAACCCGCAAAACTGCTGTGGCAAGTAGTGGCCGCTACGATTCGTGGATACCCTTGTTATGGCTGGCCGGTGTTGAGAAATTATTATGCACTTTCCCTGAAACAGAAAAAAAATGTTACAGACCAGCAGCATAAGTAAATGTGTTTTATTTTTTTAGCTAAAATCTTAAATTGTTCAAGAGGAGAGATGTAATTTTTTAATGGTGCAAGGGTCAGGTGGTGAGGCCAATTACTCGAACCACGAGCGTAAGTGTCATGTATAGCTCTTTGTAATGTTTCACATATATATATGTGTAATGTTTTCTTTTCCTGTAAAGACAAAGTACGAGGCACATTTATTCCACAATAAATATTTTGTTACCTTTCTACAGCAAGAACTAAAATTCAACATGTGACAACTAAAACAACCTCTTATTTAGATATGTTAGTTTCATAGAAAATGTAGACACACACATAATAGTACAGGAAAAGCTTGATAAATCGAATTTCACATGACCAGAAAATATGCCCTAATTAACTAAATCCCAAATAACTGAAAGTATCAAGGAAACAACAAATGTATATTACACCAATGTTACATATATTACACCATTTACTTGAGTATGTAAATACTGCCCTTTGCATATGAGCAGCGTAAAGTTGCTATTTTTGCCAGCTGGGACTTTGCTCACAATGTAGCCATGGCTCAACACCTCTCTCCTAAATAATTCGCCACACACTAACCCTAAACATTGTTACTGTCATCACCATGTGATTCACACTGACAACAATGGTGACACACACTGCGCCGCCTTAGTTCCGTTGTCGACCCATCCCATTTTCGCTCGTTTAGGGTACTTCACACTCGGTGCGCTTAGACAATTGTCCATATTAACCGGGTTGCTGCCAGGTATGACTGAAGTAATGAGAGTTTGATGCTACTGAACAACACTTCGGCTGGACAAGGCCAGAGAATGTGGTGGTTAATTACCCAATTTTTCAAATTAATGTGTCCAATTAATGAGCTTTCACTGTATTAGTAAAACATAACAGCTTTCTAGTGTTGAGCTAACAGATTGTGTGGTACCTCCAATTAGTAATGAGCAGCTTTTTCTGCTTCTACCAGTAGTGCCGAAAATATACTTTACAATAGCATCATCTTAACACTCTACAACAATATTAACACAGAGATTCGGACTTGCAAAGAAAAAAACTTATCTGAAGTGACATTGCAAGTACCTAGGTTAGTGGTGCCGAGAGTTTTGTGAGTTCTGCACACGTCTGCACATTTCCATTGTTTTACATTATGGAAATGTCATTTGACATCTAGCACCTGTCCTGTTTATGTGTCTCTTTCTTCTGTGTTAGTTCTGTTGCATTCGTTAAGGTGTACAAGTTCACCCTACTACAGGATCCAGAGCTTCCGATTTAAAAAGAGCTGTATAAACGCAATTTCACGTCATCACTCTCACAAAAAGGCAACACAGGTTGGGAAGCAAGCAATTGATAACTTCATAGGATGGCCGCCTTTGAAGTAACAAAAAAGAAATCGTCCAGATTTCGTGAAATGTGGGAATCGATAAAGTGGCGCTTTGACGTGTTTGCACACTCCGATAAGAAATGCACTGCAGACTGTGGCAGTGGATGCCTTTTGTACTCAACTATCAGTCCACACTGGGAGTGCACAGTCACACTCAATACGAGTTGCTGCAGCGCCTAAGGTCAAAGTGGCGTAAACACAACACAGCGTGGTTATCAAAAGACAGACACACACACACGTGCGTGTTTTACAGTTATTAAAAAATAATAAAAAAACATTTAAAAAAGGGGACCCAGGCTGGCCATATGATGCGTGGGACAGACGACCAGAGGACCGAAAAAGCAACAAAGTGGTTACGAAAAGATGGGAAATGCAGACGGGGAAGGCAGAGAGTGAGAGGGAGTGTCGAAATTGAGAAGCTCGCAGGGATAAAATGGATTCAGCTCGCACAAGATAGGATAAACTGGAGATCACTGGAAAAGGCCTTCATCCCGCAGTACGCTAAAACACGCAGAGAATAATGAACAATAATTATGAACAAGGAATGATTTGCTAAACAGCTTCACTGATAAAAAAACTCAGCTAATGAGTAGTACTTGCTAGTACTCCTTGTTATAGCAATAGTGTTACTTGTAGCATAATATTACTATTTGTCAAGTAATAAATACATTAAATATACCAATATACCAACCTTAGCCGCTGAAGGGCATCCTGTATCCGGTGGAGGCTCAGGCCAGGCGCAAGTCGGTGCAGCATTTCACAGAGAAAGACATCGCAGATGCCTGGGCAAGCTCGCTCAGCACGCTCAAATGCATCCCTCAGTTCTTCAACTGCCTCGGTCAGTTCTCCGCCAGAGTTGCGGTGACTGTTCTTATGCCTCCTCTGAGCCTGCACAAAATCGTCGAATCATGTGAGCTATTCAGTGCACTACATCAAAATGAACGCTTATTACTGTTTGACTGACAGAGCTTTATACCCTGAATCAGCAGAAAAGGTTATTAGTGATGTAGTGCTAGAAAGCTACAATCAATTTTATGACCAGCTGGGCTTTGACAACACAAAACTCTGAAACACACCAGACACAAGTTGAACTGCATGTCAATACAACACAATTTACTTTATAGCCTCAATATAACAAAATGTCCAACTACAACATAAACATAAGCTACTGTGATTTACAGTGTGGCAATGAAAGTAGAACAAAGTCTTCTGACAACGATGAAGTAACACGGTTGTCGCCTCTACAATGCTCCACCATACCTTGGAAGCCATAAACTGTAAAACACTGTGCTGATTAAAGGCACTAGAAGGCACGCACTACAGTGTATTGTGCATCTTTTGTGACAGCACGTAGTTTGGTGCTTATTTTGCTATCACGTGGAAAGTCACACCTGAGACTAGTCGTAAAAGCAGCAGGGTGATAAAGTAAAACCTCACTAACCTGACTCGTTATTTTGGAAAATCTGAATTTGAATTTCACCTCTGGTGTTGGCAAGTGTATGCATTATTCAATGGCAATAAACTCGCGTTACTTTGGATACATTTGGCTGCATTCTGGTGAACTCGGACAATCCACAAAACGCACGCAGTGCGAAAAAGCAATGCGAACAAAAACGAGGTGCGGCATAGTCCACACTATTATCAGTGCAAACTGCACAGAAATGGCAGCCAAGCCACAATGCTTCATGCCTATTCGCATTTAACATTTATTAATTACTGCTTCACTAGTGGGTGCAGGACCATGGAAGAGCCTGGTCACCACTCGTGATTGCACAGCTAGCAACCAAGGGTTCACGTATAGTGGTTGTGGCAAACTAGTTTTGTTTTGACTCAGCATATATAAACTGTGCAGACGCTGTCTAATACCTGTGTCACACGGGCGCGCAACAAGTCTTTTTTAAGTAAGCGGTCTTTTACGAAGTTGAAAAACTTTTAACAAAGAGGTGTTGCGGCGCAGACACACGGCAGCAACGATCTCCTTTTAGTGTTTTCGTTCGAAGACGCTAGCGAAAGCGTGGTGCTAGCAGTTAAAAGAGAAGCAATGAAAATTAGACGATGTATCACGATGTACAAATTAAAGACTTGTTGCACTGCTCGTTTCTTCAAATAAATTTAAGAATAAGAGATGAAGAAACACCAATGTGAATGTTTGTTGCACTAGTTAAGGAAGCATTCCCATAACTAACGACGTGCACAAGTCCGTCTGGCACCACTGGGCTTTTATTTACCGTATTTGTTTTTCGCTGCTCTCGACTGCTCTCGACACGTTATGGGCGACCGTACGGACGAAAAAGCGAGGATCGCAAGCCTCACGGCCTACCTTCTCGCTCTGGAAAGCGAGGCAGATGCTGCAAAAGCCACCAAGGAGAGGATCAAGGAGCAACTCCTGTTCAGCGATTCCTTGCTGTGCGCACCAGAGCTGTCGGAGAAGGCCTGCGATCGATCGATCTGGGCCTTCAGACGAAACGAGAGGTGGTTCGAGGGAACTGTACCTCACCTCGGTGGGCAGAACTTCAAGCAATCTTTTCGAGTGTACCCGTCCACCTTTTGTTTCATTGTGGAGAGCTTGCGCAGTGAGCTCGAAAGACAGTGCACCAGCATGCGTGAAACCATCAATCCTGAGAAGCGAGTCGGCATTGCCCTATACAAGCTTGACCACTTGAATGACGGGCAAACACACGACTGCCACGCTTTCCTCGCTTGTGCAAAATGGCGCGGCACGAGACCGAGCGTCACCACGTGATATTGCCGACGCGTTGTAGCTGCTTACGAGAGTACAAAAGGAAATAGCCATTAAAGGAGTTCATTACACCTTCTGCAGGATATGAAATTTGTTTTTACAAAGAGTTTTGGTGACAGAAAAATAAGCATTCGCTCTTTTTTTCCCACCACTCGAATATTGCTGGCGCCCACTGGTTTCGAGGCTACTCATTCGGAGCCGTAAAAGAGATCGACGAACTCCGTTTACGAAAAAGATGATGATGATGTTTGATGTTTTATGGCGCAAGGGCCATTTCACGGCCAAAGAGCGCCAGTTCATCTTACTAAAAACATGGACAATGATTGTGATAAGTGGCTGTATAAGGGCCATAAAATTCCTCGCGGTAAGGCGGGTAAAAACATACAAGTAATAAAATCATGACCATGTCGTGAAAGGTGTGTGTGGTGTGAATAGATGACAAAAGTTGGTGATAATAAAAGACGATGGTGGATATGTATGGCATTAGCACAAGTGCCTCACTCGTTCATACCCTTGCGTCCAAGGGCCGTGAGGCAAGTGCTTTCTTGTGTAACCACCGCAGCAAAAACCTCTCTGGAGAGGTCATGCTACGGGATGCCCGAGTATATGATATGAAAACTATGAATTTCTTTAAAAAAACGCTAACAATTATTTGTGACTAAAAAGCGGTTCCCTACCGACGAACATTGCAGGGTGTAAAGGTATATGTTGTCGGTAGGGTAATGGAAAGTGTTGTTTTCTTACAGTGTCCAATTGTTTGCACTCAATTAAAATGTGAAGGACTGTCAATACTTCACCACATCTGTCACACAATGGTGGATCGCCACCGGACAAAAGGTGTGTGTGTGTCATGTATGTATGTCCTATCCTGAGTCTCGTTAGTACTACCTCTGTATGACGCGATTTCGATACGGGCAGCCAATGACCAAGGTGTGGCTTAATAACGTGTAGTTTGTTTTGTGTGTGTGTATCCCACTTGCTCTGCCAGTATACTCTGAGGTTTCGTTTGAGAGACGGCTTAAGATCAAGGGCCGGGATTGATATGGGTGTAGGGGCAGTGCTTTTGTGGACGGATGCAGCGAGCTGATCCGCCCTCACGTTGCCTTGAATCTCACGGTGCCCTGGCACCCAGCACACTACAACATGTTGTTTGAGTGTGTAGAGTGTGCATAAAATGGAGTAAAGTGAGACAAGGACTGGGTTTTTGTGTTTTTTAAGAGTGTGCAAAGCCGTTACTACAGTGAGGGAGTCTGTATAAATTACTGCTTTTTGTATTTGTAATTGCTTGATGTGTTTAGCCGCCACAAGTATCGCATAGGCTTCCGCTGTGAAGATACTTGTGCCTGGATGGAGAGGGCCAGCATCCGAAAAGGATGGGTTGACAGCAGCTTAGGACACAGAGGAGTTAGACTTGGAGGCATCTGTAAAGAACTCAGGATGTGTGTATTTGTGTTGAAGTTCCAGGAAGTATGTTCGGATATGGGCAATAGGCGCATGTTTTGAAACTTCTAGAAAAGACACATCGCAGCCTATAGTCTGCCATTGCCACGGTGGCGGGTATGCTACAGGAGCCATTAAACTGTGTTCTAGTGAGACTCCAGTTTCCTCAGCTAGACTCTTCAGGCGAATTGAGAAGGGCTGCCCCATTGAAGGCCTGTTTTGAAACAAAATTGAGCTCGACAAATCATTAATAGTAGAGTATGAGGGGTGCTTCTTGTCTGCTTTCACCTTAAGGAAATAAACAAAGGACATGTAAGTTCTCTGCAGATGAAGCGACCCCTCATTTGACTCAACATAAAGGCTTTCTACGGGGCTGGTGCGAGCACCCGTAGAAAGGCGGATGCCCAAATGGTGCACGGGGTCCAGCATCTTCAAAGAACTTTGAGTCGCAGACTGATAAGCAACGGCCCCATAATCTAAGCGGGTGCGAATGAGGCTTCTATATAGGTTCATGAGACATTGCCTGTCACTACCCCACCTAGTACGTGACAACACTTTTAAAATATTCATGGCTTTTAAACATTTTGTTTTTAGATACTTGATGTGCGGTACGAAGGTCAACTTGTTGTCCAAGATTAATCCTAAGAATTTATGCTCCGTATTAACAGACAGACGTTGACCGTTCAGTCAAATGTCAGGTTCCGAGTGCATGCCTCTCTTTCGAGAGAACAAGACACACGTGCTTTTTTGTGGGTTCAGTCGGAATCCGTTTTCCTCTGCCCATTTGGAGAGCTTCTTTAAACCTAACTGAACCTGCCGCTCACACATTGCCAGATTGCAAGACCTAAAGCCAAGCTGGACGTCATCGACATATGTACAATAAAACATATTGCGAGGGATGGTCAAGCGCAAGGAATTCATTTTTATGAGAAAAAGTGTGCAGCTAAGTACACCACCTTGTGGAACGCCTGTTTCCTGGGCAAACGTTTGGGAAAGAACCGTGCCAACTCGGACACGGAATGTCCGGTTTGACAGGTAACTTTTGATTATGTGAAACATTCTTCCGCGCACGCCAAGGTGGGATAGGTCTCTTAGAATTCCAAAACGCCATGTTGTATCATAAGCCTTTTCGATATCGAGGAACACAGAGAGAAAATATTGTTTATGGACGAAGGCGTCTCTGATCTGTGCCTCGATACGAACAAGGTGGTCTGTCGTGGATCTACTCTCTCGAAACCCGCACTGAAATGGGTCGAGCAAATTGTTTGTTTCAAGAAAGTGTACAAGTCGGCAGTTTATCATTTTTTCGAAGACTTTGCACAAGCAGCTTGTAAGTGCAATAGGCCTGTAACTCGAAGCTAAAGAAGAGTCCTTGCCCTCTTTCAAAATGGGAATAACGATAGCCTCTTTCCAGGAGGTAGGAATAGTGCCAGAAGACCAAATAGCATTGTACAAACAAAGTAAGGTTTTTCGGGTTTCGTTTGGTAGGTTTTTTAACATTTCATACATCACACGGTCAGAACCTGGGGCAGAAGTACTGCAGGAGTTTAGAGATGTTTGGAGCTCAGCTAGACTGAAAGCTTGGTTATATGCCTCGTATCTAGTGGATTTGTGTTCGAGTTTTTGCTTTTCTATTCTTGTTCTGTATTTTTGGAAAGTGTCAGTATAGTGGCACGAGCTGGATACCTGTTCGAAGTGTGCACCGAGAAAGTTTGCCTGATCTTCCAAGGTATCACCCTGAGTATTTACGAGGGGAAGTGTGTGTACTTGTTTTCCTGCTATCCTACCGACCATGTTCCAGACTTTAGCCTCCTGTGTGTATGAATTAACCCCTGATAAAAACTTCTGCCAGCTTTCTCTTCTGGCCTGCCGACGCGTTCTCCTGTCTTGAGACTATTTTTTTGAAGGTTTCAAGATTTTTGGCTGTCGGTGAGTTCCGAAGCAGCCTCCAAGCTCTGTTTTGCTGTTTGCGCGCGTTTCGGCATTCAGAGTTCCACCATGGCACACGTCGTTTTCCAGGGTGTCCATTTGTTTGTGGGATGCATTTTGTTGCAGCATCAATCAAAAACGCTGTGAAGTAGTTCACAGCAACATCAATGTTCAAAGTACAGATGTCATTCCAACCTAGACGAGCGATAGTATAAAACTGTTCCCAGTCGGCTCTGTTTATTAGCCACTTGGGAACACGTGGTGGGCACTCGGTTACTGTAGTTGTGCTCAAAACTACGGGGAAGTGGTCACTTCCGTACAGATTACCGACGACATTCCACTGGAGTAGAGCCACAAGAGATGGAGATGCTATGCTTAGGTCTATGGAGGAGTAGGTGTTATTAGCGAGATTATAATAGGTTGGTTCTTTTCGATTCAGGAGACACGCGCTCGACGAGAGAAGGAACTGTTCGATCAGTCGACCTCGCGCGTCATACCGAGAATCACCCCATAGCCTGCTATGCGCATTAAAGTCTCCAAGGAAAACATAAGGCTCCGGAAGTTCATCAATTAGAGAGTGTAAATCACGTTTTTGTAGCTGATAGCTAGGAGGAATGTAAATAGTGCAGATTGTGATCAGTTTATCAAAAAGAACTGCTCGAACAGCCACTGCCTCAAGGGATGTTGGAGTTGTATGTGTGTGCATGCAATTCCTTGATTCACTATGATGGCAACACCTCCGGATGATGTCATGGCATCAACACGGTCCTTTCGGAAAATAACGTATTTACGAAGAAAATTTGTGTGTTTTGAATTAAGGTGTGTTTCTTGTACACACAGCACTTTTGGTGAGTGTTCGTGTAAGAGTTCTTGGATGTCGTCAAGGTTTCTGAGAAGGCCCCTGACGTTCCATTGTATAATTTGAGTGTTCATGGTGAATGTAAAATAATGCTGTGTGTACGAAAAGCCAGTGGCTGTTTAGACGGGGAGTTTGAGTTCACTTAACAGGGCCGTCACCAGGCCCTGTTATTTGCTTTTTTGTTTTCTTGGCGCGCTCCAAGGAGCCACGCCGCTCTTTCGGCACCAAGGGTGCCGACGTATCCATTGCCTCCTCGGAGGCACTGGATGTCCGCACGTGCGGGCTGTTAGTTCGGATTTTGGGCCTCGCCTGGTGAGGGGAGGCCTTGAGGCCCGAAGACTCTGGAGTCTCCAGTCTCTGTTCGGGAGTAGGCGGTGTAGCCTGGGCTACAGCCGCCTTGGAGGCAGGTGCCACAGTCGCCTTGGAGGCAGGTGCGCGGGCCGAAGGGGTGGCGAGGGCTGGTGCGGCGGTGCCCCCTGACGCGCCGCATCAGCGTATGTAGGTCCATAGAACGGAACGACTCTTCGCCGCGCTTCCTTAAACGTAATGTTCTCCTTCACCTTCAATGTAATTATTTCTTTTTCTTTTTTCCAGTATGTGCAGGAGCGTGAATATGCGGCATGGTTTCCTTCGCAGTTTACACAGTGTGGCGGTTGTTTGCAGTTCTCAGACACGTGGCCTAGGACTCCACATTGTGCACAAGTCTGGCGACCACGACAGGTTTTAGAGCCATGGCCATACTTCTGGCATTGAAAGCAACGACGAGGGTTTGGTATATACGGCCTGATAGATGTCTTTGTGTACCCTGTTTGAATGGAATCTGGTAGTTTACTGGATGCAAACGTGAGTATCAAGTGTTTCGTTGGTATTTCCTTATTATCTCTTCTGATGATAATTCTCTGTACATTATTGACATTTTGGCTTTTCCACCCTTCCAAAAGTTCAGCCTCGGTGAGCTCAAGTAAGTCTGCATCAGATACCACTCCGCGAGTGACGTTCATGGATCGGTGTGGTGTTACAGTGATCGGTACGTCACCAAACGTTGAGAGGCTGTTTAGCTTTACAAATTGTGCTTTGTCCCGAATTTCTAGAAGAAGGTCTCCGCTCGCCATTTTTGTTACTTTGTATCCAGCCCCGAGAGTTTCCGTAAGACACCTGGCAACTACGAAAGGAGATACGGTCCTGGCTTGCTTTCCGGTTTTTTCGCAGTGAATGACGTGGAAGTGGGGAAAAGTTTCTATTGGCTGGTTGAAGAGATTTATGTCGTCGGTGCGTACCCGCTTTAGGCCGGTACAATCAGGTAGTAGAGGGAATGCGCCATGCATGCCGGTCTTATGTTTGTTCAGCAGCGTTGGCGGCCACCCACCACGGAGCCCAACAAGGGGACGCTGCAAGTTTACAGGTGCTGAAAGCTTGCAGACGTCAGCTGTACAACACTGCCATAACCCAATGCGCCTAGACCAAGGTAGGCTATTTGCACAGGGTTAACCCTTGCCGCCAGGAAAATTGGAAGTAAACAGAAGAGAGTAGAGGACAGGACAGATAGATAGTGAGAGATAAAGACGAAGATATAGGCAGAGAGAGATAGGAAAAGGCGACTGCCGATTTCCCCTGGGTGGGTCAGCCCAGGGGTGCCGCCTACGTGAAGCCGGGGCCAAAGAGGTGTGTTGCCTCTGCCAGGGGGCCTTAAAGGTCCAATCACCCAGCGTCAGCTCAACCCCCAGGATCCCCTTTTCCTTGGACACGGCAAAGCCACGCACGGCTAGGCGTGGGAGGGAGTCAAAACTCCCCCGTTAGCTCGGGTCCGTGGTGTCGCTACACACCAAACGCCTACTTGCGCAGGCGCCCCTGCGGGGCGTTTACGAAAAAGACCGCTTCTGAAAAGGAGTTCGCTCTGTGCCGTGTGTCTGCTGTCAGGAACTCCTTTTCGAAAAAAGACCGCTTGCTTAAAAGACTTTTAAGTGCCCGTGTGACAGGGGTATAAGGTCAGTTCGGTAGCTACTACAGTGCACGACATGGTGCACTTAGGCCACTCATGCCTTCATAAGTGAGAGGATGCTATCTGTGACTGTGCCGCCAGCAAGCTCGTTTTCGCCCACGGTCAGAAAGGAGAAGGTGAAAAGCCCGTTTTAGATTTATTAATATGGAGAGATTTCGCACTGTGGCCACATTGTGAAAAAAATTACAAGAATTGCAGTTTTTACCGGGCTTTTATGCCATGTGGGAACAGGATTTCTGACTTTAAAAATAAAAGCAGATCTGTATGGTACACAATCATTTAATTTCCTAATATAAGTGATATTAATCCATTTTGCTGATTTGAAAACTTGTTCTGGTCCCATGAATTTCAAATTAACGAGCTTTTACTGTAGTGCTTCAGCATAATGCCCTTTCGCAAACAAAATGAGCATCATTTTGCAAGCAATCTTTATCAGAGAGAAAACCGACGTTGCCAAACCAGGAAGCCATCTCAATCAGTGAGGAAAAGGATGTACAACTTTTTTTCAAATATCACTATACTTGCGCTCCATGATCTAGAGGTCAAAAGTAGCTATTCTTGATTTCATGAAGCAGTAATATCTAGCGAAATGAAGGCATATAGAATTAGCAGAATTATCTACAAAAAGCAAGACTTTCCATTAAGTTCGCTGCTCTTGTATTGTAGTTTTTCAAGCTCACACACATCTGTGCGGCATAAAATCATATGAACGTAGTGCAAGAAACCAGACTTTGAACACTACTGTTGCATGTGTAATGGATACCAAATTTTCAATGTTGTATCAGATATTGCTCAATTTTCTTTTTAAATAATTAATGTGTGATAGTGCAAAATATAAGATGAGGCAGTCATGAACAAGGTTGCTGCATGTCACGATGTTGTCGCATGAAGTTCAAATCATGCTGTCACACAAACCACGCAAATGCAAAATTATTTTTGTCAGTGCCCGTCAGCTCGTGAAATTTTGTTCAACAAACTGCACAGGGAGCAGCAGTCGAGTTCGGTGCACATGGCATCAAGTTCTACATTGATCTGGGAGATACCCGGGGTGACGCTGGCAACGCCGCAGTAGCAATATTGACAAGATAAATTCCCTTCTACTGATCATAAAAGAGGCCTTGACTTGTGCTCATTTCAGGTATCCATGCACTATGAATCCACAGTGAGGATGACTTTCTTGGCACAGCACTGAACTGCAAATGTAACTGTTGGTAGCAGATTCAGCATGTATGACCTTTATTTTTCCAAATAGTAGAAGAGCAATTAGCTTTTCATACAGCTGTATTATTCAGGAATTTCAAACAACCCAATTTACATACAAAATAGAGGAATCTGTCAGCTACTAAGCCTTGCATAAAATATAGATTTTCAACGTAATGAAGATTAAATTAACAAAGTGCACACTTTATTATATTCTTTATATCAAAGTATGACCCGACTTCACATTCAAAACCTTATAACCTGAATTATAGCAGCTGACAGCCAATATGTGGGCAGTTCTGTTGGTGACTTTGTCAAAGGAGGACACTACCTGCTTGTTACAAGTGTTACAAGTATAGAAATACGCAGCAATACTTGCTATGGCATTATCCAATGGTGCATTTTAGGAGAGATGCAGGTCGAAAAACGTGACTTTTCTTTAAAATTACCGATATTTTGTTTTCACCTGTTTTGATCTGTACTGTACTGAAAAAAAAAAAAAAAAAAGTCGAGACTCAGCTGGAAATGTTTTAAAATTGTGTCAAAAGCACAAGGTAGCTGTTCAAAGGTCGACGGTGTGAAGTCTTTTAACACCTTGCCACAGATAATGAGCCGCGGCCGCCCACCATTGTCGATTGCATGAGGCAAAGAGCCAACCCTCACTCTTCAAATAATGAGTTTCCCGCGCTGCTGCTGCTGCTGAAGAAATAATAAAAACCACTCATTTGCCATGTTCTTTAAGCACCGCAACTGCTTTTTAAATCCCATGGTACGGATCGGGAAATGCCCACTCGTATGTGCTGTGAAGCCTACTTGCGGGGTCCATGTCTTGTCGAGGTGTTTATCTTCGTTATGGATGAAAAATGCTGCAGCCAAAGCGATAGCTACGCTGTCAACGTGAAAGCTGTTGTGGCGGCACACTCTGTAGGAATACACTATGAGCACCTGGTCTGATTCGTGGCAGTTGTTGGCGTGCAACAGCCAATGCATCAAAGGTCATTCGCAGCCATCAGCCAGAAAGTTTGCGATGTGGCAATGGATGCCATCTGTGCCACTCTTGTGAGGTCGAACAAGCTCACAGTAAGGGAAGTTAGCGGGGACGACATTGCTGTTATGTACGATGGTATGTAGCACAAACGTGGCCACAAAGTGGCACCGGCACTGTTGTGTCCTTGACACTGGACTTCGTTAAGATTTCGAAGTCCTGTCAAACGTCTCCCTAGCTTGCAGTCAGCACAAGGCTCTGCCAGATAAAGCGTAAAAAGTTTGACAAGCGTTTCATGGCCTTGTTTGTCAGCAAAACGTCTGCGAGGAGTCAGCTCGAAAGAGCCGCGAGGAACGAACTTATGGTGCTCACGCATTCTAGTGGCAGTGGCCACTACAAGAAGGATTGTTCTTTTTTGTGTGCTAATTTCACTGCTTTTAATGACTTCTTTCATAAATAACATTCAATTCCAACTCTAAAACTTGTTTTTATCAGAACACAGTTTTTCCCTTTTTTTTTATGTGCCCCTCTTTTTTTAGGTACTTCTGATGCTCGAGCCTGCATGACGTTTCGCCCAAATTTTTTCCAAAGTATGAGAAATGTAATTATATTGATTAAACTTTAATGTTTATTATATAATAAAAATTCTAGATAAACATTTACTAGGGTAGGAGAGATTTAGACTTTTCACGTCTATTATTTTTCACATCTATTACATATTTTGTATGCACTTCCTAATTGGTTTTTGCATTCTACACTTTATTTGAACTATCAATGGTAACAAATTATGGAAGTTCAGTGATGGGAATGATCCACGCTTTTAATCGTCAATTTTGGCATGTTGAATTTGTTTCTCGTGAACCCAGTACTTTCTAGTAGTTAGTCCAGCCACTCCACTTAATTTGCCCGTTTTGGCCACATTGCCAGACTTTTGCGTGAACCAATGTGCGTGTGTTGTTGGGAAAATGCACTTGGCTGGTGAATTTGACAAAAGTGCATGCGCCTTGTAGTTATGCAGCAGTAATATCAATGTTCTGTAATTAAAAGAACCTTTGTAAGCCAAATATCAATTCAAGGTGTCAGCTTCACAATCTGAGAGTGATGAGCAGTAATAATTGTCACAAATGTATGCCAGTTTTAATCTACAAAAAATATTTTCGAAGGTCCACCACATGTGTAAAGTCTGGAGGTGGCCTACTCAGCCAGTTTCCAGAAGCTTTGGTTTCGCTTGTATCATTATATCAGACAAAGGGCGGCATCTAGTGTCACTAGTTGCTCATATGGCAGTGGTGTCACACCCGCATGGGTCCACACCTGTGCTGCAAAAAACATGCGCCGCTTGAAATTATATTGCAATCATATCTGAACTGAGTGAGAAGTGAGTGAGAATTGAGTGAGTTTGAGAATGACAGCACCTCTGCTTCAAGTTCTATGATGACGATGTTTTGCGTCAGCCTGAGACATCCACAGCCATTCATGTTTTTTTTTTTTTTTTTTACGGCCTCATGTTGTCTACTTCGCTGCAAGTGCGTAGCTGCTGTTATTTTTTTAATATGATACGTGAAAGTGCAAGAAAATATGCTGGGATGCATATATTAGAACGCCAACCTATGCGGAGTGATGTGGCTCATGGAAAGGGGGTGACTCCAGATGAAAAAGCGAAGTTCATTAGACAACTCATTTATAGAGGGAGTGTTCACATCATGGACATCTATATATAATGAAACACCTGCAGGCTCTTGTCACACAAAAAAAAAAAGTTGAGGTTTTCACTTTGTCAAGTTGTAGAACTGAAAAGTATGCAACATGCAATGAAAAAGTTCTATAAACAGATGAAGTTTCATTGCTCTAAAGTGAATATTATGAAGAAAGCGTGCTCGAGCAGCATCTCCCCTTTTGAAGCCAAGCAGAGTTGAGCTGAATTATATCTTCTGGTGCATATAGAAGTGTACATGCTCGGTAAAAAATAATGGTAAAAGATCTGTGCTAATGAATTAAAATTAAGAGTGCAAGGATTTTGCTGCAATGGCCCATGTGTTGTATGGGGCCAATGTGCTGGCACCTGCATTTAACTGCAGTGCTACTTTCACATACTTCACTTTCTCAAAGAACGGCACCTTGCAACACAAGGATGTTTTCCTCAACACAGGTCTTGGCACTATGCTGAAACTCTTCCGGTGGGCTCACCTCATCCAGGAGAGGCTCGATGGCACTGCTTCCACCTGCATCACCAACGCGTGGAGATGCGGGCGATGCTGACTTGGTGGGCGATGCTGGTGGTGACTGCAAGCTGCCCAGAGACGACGAGGAGTCCCTGCCACCGATGCCCCCACTGCTGCTGTTGCTGCTTCGACTGTGGGAAGTGGGCTCGGGCGACACCGCATGGTTGCGCAGCTCCTTGCTGGGGCTGCTGGCCAGCGGAGGCGAGCTGTCCCCATCTGGGGATACATCACCCTGGTCACGGTTGTACGACGACCGGTAAGGTGAAGATGACGGCGGCATGGGAGCCATGCTTGAAGGACGAGTCTACGAGAAAATGGAGCAGTATAAGCAAGTTGACATACTGCACC
This sequence comes from Rhipicephalus microplus, assembly GCF_013339725.1. Lineage (NCBI taxonomy): Eukaryota > Metazoa > Arthropoda > Arachnida > Ixodida > Ixodidae > Rhipicephalus > Rhipicephalus microplus. The sequence goes on from NC_051165.1 coordinate 242,084,380, forward strand.
AAACACACGGGTATTCCCAGACTAATGCAAGCGTAAGCCATTAGATACCATGCCTCTTTCCGGTTTCCTTTTTTTCCACTTTTAATGGATAGCTGACATGGTGCCCTTTGCATGACCAATAGCTTAGGAAGTTGACAAGAAATCGATAGAATTAAAGGAAAACTATTTGTACATAATACAGCGGCACGAAACCGTTGTAAAAAAAAAGTTGTGGATGCAGGGGGAAATGCATAAAATGAAGGTGTACCTCACCAATTTAATGACAGAAGGGTACTATGTGCACGTATGTAAGAGCACATGTGTTATGCACTCGAACCTCAATTTAACCGTACGAGGATAATAACAAAATATCGGTTATAACAAAGTAAATGAAAAATAGTCATGAAATAGATAGTACAATGTTAGAAATAACCTTTATTACAATTCTCGGGTATAACGCACTCACCATATTTACTCGCATAATTTCCGCACTTATTTCACAATTTTGGGGCACTGAGAAGGGAGCGCGCAAATTTAGCAAAAATTTTGCGAACCATGTGCACGCGTACTAAATAATATGCAATAGTCCTAATCCACTTATTACTGTGAGGAATAAGAGGGAGTGCCGGTAGGCTGGGTGTGAATCTCTGAGGCTGTGCGTGGTTGACGGTGGAGGAACAAGGTGGCGTGCGCGAGTGTCACGTGAACAGTGAAGGGGTCTCTGAGGCTGTGCGTGGTTGACAGTGGAGGAACGAGGTGGCGTGCGCGATTGTCACGTGAACAGTGAGGGGGCGCACGGAAAGAGGGAGAAGGGGACGGGGCGGTCGAAGTCGGGACGGGTGCGGTCGGAGTATGGCACGAGAAATAAATGGTTGTGTGAGCGTGGTTGCCTGTCGTGAAGTGTATCGTCGTGCGTGATAAGTGGGGGCTCGTCCGGGATCGACATGGCAACCGGAATGGACAGCGTGAATGTGCCGGAAGAGCTGCTGCAGCACTTGCTGGGACAAACAAACGGATCCGCCATACAGCGCGAGCAAATCGCGGCTGCCGTCAGACAAAGGCTTATGACGGCCGAGCCCATGCCTGCAGGCGCCATGACAGCAGCGGCGGCGGCGGCGATCCAGCCGGCGATTGACTGCGCTCCCCGGGCCTCGGGAAGTCAGCCCCCGCGGTTCGCTGGATTCGGCGATGCGCAGTCACCCGAAGAATTCCTGGACCGCCTCGAGACCTTTTGCTTGGTGACTGGTGTCGCCGCCGACAAGAGGCTCACGCATATCGTGCCCGCTGCGCTGGAGGGGAGCGCGAAGTTGTGGCTGCGCTTCGTCAAATCATTTGCATCCTGGGATGACTTCAAGGCGGCGTTCGTTGCGGAATTTTCGTCTATTGATGCGAAGCGGCGCCTGAGGCAGGAGTTGGAGCTCCGCACTCAGCACCCCGAAGAAAATTTAAAAGAATTTATCTACACGATCGCGGAATTCTATGACAGGATCGGCGGCGAAGTGTCGGACACAGAAAAAGTCGACCGTGTGTTGCGGCAGATGCACCCGCAGCTCCAGGATTTGGTGGAGGGCAAGCAGTTTGCAACTCTCGCGGAGCTGGCAAGGGCCGCTGACGGCCTCATGGAGCGGTATTGGAGGCGATTCCAGTACAAACCACCGCCACCCCCAACCGATCAAGTTGCGAGGGACCTTGCCTTCCGGCCTGCTGGGAATACGGCTGGCCTCAGTGGCCTGTCAGGAGCGCAGCCCGGAGTAATGGCGGCGGCTGCGGCGCCGTTCCAGCATCCGTCGGCAGCATCATACTGGCCGTTGCACCCCGCTGCGATACAGCCGTCCTACTACCGGGACCAGCTGCACAGATCACCTGCTCCACATGTTCCCACGCCACCACAGCCGCAGCGATACCAACTGCTCGACGGCGGGGCAATTACGTGCCACCGCTGCGGAGGCATAGGCCACATGGGTCGCGAGTGCCCTTCGGGTCGGCGTAACGGTCCGCCCCGCTGCTATCAGTGCAACAGAATCGGGCATATCCGCTCCCAGTGCCCGGGAAACGGGAGACGGTAGGTGCTACTCCGGCGAGCACCTACGAGACAGCGCTGCGGATAGCGGCTGTGGCCGGCAACAGGGAGCCTCTCCTGGAGGTGCGGATTGGGCGGACCACATTCCTGGCCCTGCTAGATACAGGGTCCAGTGTGAGTTTGCTTGGTACGCCAGCGGCAAGGGTAGCGGAGGCGACGGGCGCCAAACACCGGGTACAAGAAAGAGCTCTTCGACTGGCCACAGGTTGGTCACAGTCAAGCACATCCTTAAAGTGCAAGATACATTGGGCCTCAAGCAACCGCATCCAACGCTTCCTGTGTGTGCCAGATTTGTGTCGGGACATTGTGCTTGGCAGAGACTTTTTGACTGCAACAGGCATGTCCCTACATGTGGCGTTGTCGGGGTGGACTATTGGAACTGATCCGCAGTGCATTGTGCCATTTGCTAAGCGCGACAAGGATATAACCGCCGCGCTCGCGATAGAAAATAGTGAATCTTATTGCTTGCAGGGCCTATTTGAGGAAGTGCTTCTGGTCCCGGGCATTGGGCACACTATTCCAGCTGAAGGCATACCAACCATGAATAAGGTGCTCGATGACTTCTCTCATTTGTTCACTACCATTCCTGGATGTACCGCCCTCGCTCAGCACTGCATTGACACTGGAGATAGTGCACCTGTGAGATGCAAGCTGCGCCCAGTAAATGCAAAAAAGCAGAAGATCATTGAAGACTGCGTAAATGACCTTTTGGAGCAGCGCCTTATAAGACATAGCACCAGCCCTTGGACTAGTGCCCCAGTGCTTGTTGCCAAGAAATCTGGTGGCTACCGGCTTGCTGTGGACTATCGGCCGTTAAATGCACGCACCCGCATACCTGCCTACCCAATGCCACGAACGGACTGGCTGCTAGCACAATTGGGTCGTGCAAGGTGGTTTTCGAGCTTCGACCTTTCCCAGGGTTTCTTTCAGATCCCTGTGTCTGAGGCCGACATAGAAAAAACAGCCTTCATCTGCCACCAGGGCACATATGAGTTCACGAGAATGCCCTTCGGGGTGGCAGGTGGCCCGGCAACTTTTCAAACCCTGATGGACCGGTTGTTGCACGGCATCAATCACAGCTTCGCCATGGCTTTTCTGGATGATGTTCTCGTCTACTCTGAAGATCTGGAGAGTCATGTTGAGCATGTTAGGGAAGTGTTGCAGCGCATTGGCAATGCTGGCCTTACGATTAACCCTGATAAAATGCAAGTCTGCCGTCAGTCCCTTAAGTTCTTGGGCCACGTCATCTCCCCTGGGCAGTGCAGACCAGATGAAGAGAAAGTGCGGGCGGTGCTGGATTATCCGCGACCTAGCACGATTAAACAGTTGCAGGCTTTCCTGGGACTTGCTGGTTATTACCGCAGCTTCATACCGCATTTCTCACTGACGGCACATCCACTCACTGTCCTTCTGAAGAAAAGCGAGCCATGGCGGTGGGATGAGCGTCAAGAGGAAGCCTTCACTGCGCTCAAGCAGTCCTTGGCTCATGATGCAGTTATGAGCCTTCCAGATCTCAATCGACCCTTCGTGGTTGAAACGGATGCAAGCGGCATTGGCATTGCAGCTGTCCTACTGCAGGCTGGCCCCGACGGACTGCAGCCCATTTCCTTCATCAGCAGGGTTCTCACAGAAGCCGAAGGCCACTATACTGTCCAGGAGTGGGAATGCCTTGCAGTGGTGTGGGCTGTGGACAAATTCAGGGCGTATCTCGAGTTTACAAACTTTGAGATACACTGCGACCACTCTTCCCTGTCGTGGATGTTCAGCACCGACCAAGCTTCGCCCAGGGTCAAACGCTGGGTCCTCCGGTTGCAGGGTTTCAACTGCCGAATCAGGCACAGACGGGGGCTGGCAAATATACCTGCAGATGCCCTGAGTAGAGCCCCCCTTCAATGTGAGGACCGTCCCAGCGACAGCTTGCACGAGAAACTGCTTCCTATTGCTGCACAAGAACCTGAAGGGAAAATTACATTTGAGCAAGTGGCAGTTGCCTTGGAAGATGATATGACTGCCTTAAGTGACACCGCGCAACTCGTACAAGAGCAGGCTCGTGACAGTCGTCTGTCAAAACTGAAAACTGTGGTCCAGGGGGTTATGCTTCCAAATTCAGACCCTGATCATCGCCTTCTCCATGATCTGGCGGAAACAACAGAACTAGAGCCAAGTGGCCTGCTTGTTCAGCAAAGAGGCAACAAGAAGGTACCATGGCTGCCCTCTCACCTCCGGCACCTGGCATTGAAAATGGCGCATGACCATCCCACTGCGGCCCACGCTGGATTTTTCAAAACCTTGAGACGTGTAGCAGCACGATTCGTCTGGCTGGGCATGCGGGCGGACATATCAAGGTATGTGCAGGGCTGTGCTATATGTCAGCGCACAAAACCCAGGCGCAAAAAGCCTGAAGGCCTGATGAGCAGTCAGTGGGCAACAGCACCGATGGAGGAGCTTAGCGTTGACATTATTGGACCCTTGCCGCCTACACCTCGTGGCCACAAATACTTGCTCGTAGTCATTGACAAGTTTACTAAATTCCCAGAGCTATTCCCTCTACGAGCAGCCACCAGTGCAAAAGTACTTGAGTGCATGCTTCAGGTCTTCTGCCGCCATGGGACACCAGTGGCAATCACCAGTGACAATGGGAAGCCCTTTGTCAGCACATTATGGCGCAACCTCCTGAAACACTGGGGAATCAGAGATCGGCATACTGTGCCTTACCGGCCGGCTGGACAGATGGTGGAGCGTCATAATGGCACAATTAAGCAATGTCTACGAGCCTACTGCACTAACCACAAAGACTGGGACCGTCATATACCCGAGATCAGCCTTGCCATGCGTACTGCAGAGAGCGTAGTCACCGGATATACTCCGGCATTGCTTTGCTATGGTCGAGAGTTGCGCACTCCGTGGGAACCTGCAGGGGACAAGGAGGACACGGAACCTCCAGAGGCAGCGCACCATGCCCTTGTTGCAGAACTCCAGCAGTGCCTTGGAGAAGCCCTGAAGTACACCAAGAAGCATCAAGCAGCTGCCTGGCAGACCCAGAGGTCAACTTATGACCGTCATCGGCAGTCAACAACCATCAGAGAGGGTGACCTCGTGCTCTTGGACACTCATACCTTGAGTAATGCAGCCAAAGGTGTTTCGGCCAAGTTGGCACCACGGCGAGGTGGACCTTATCGTGTGGTCAGGCAGGTTGGTGAAAATGACTTCATCCTGGGTGACCCAGTTACGAGGCGTCGTCGAACCATTGCCCATGCTGATCAGTTGGTACTGTACCATGAACCACTGCTTCTCCCTTCCGCCCCGAATTCACGATTCGAGGGGGGGGAGAGTTGTGAGGAATAAGAGGGAGTGCCGGTAGGCTGGGTGTGAATCTCTGAGGCTGTGCGTGGTTGACGGTGGAGGAACAAGGTGGCGTGCGCGAGTGTCACGTGAACAGTGAAGGGGTCTCTGAGGCTGTGCGTGGTTGACAGTGGAGGAACGAGGTGGCGTGCGCGATTGTCACGTGAACAGTGAGGGGGCGCACGGAAAGAGGGAGAAGGGGACGGGGCGGTCGAAGTCGGGACGGGTGCGGTCGGAGTATGGCACGAGAAATAAATGGTTGTGTGAGCGTGGTTGCCTGTCGTGAAGTGTATCGTCGTGCGTGATATTACATACATTTAAAAAATAATCAATTGAAGCACAAAGTGTACTTGTTAATTTAACAAAATTAGCATGTACAGTAACCAGTCAGATCCAGTCAGATGCAGTCTAGTGATCGAGAGGTCTGATTGAATATCATTGTTGCGACCGCTGTCCCCGCCCTCCCAAGGCGCAACATGCTCGGTTCTGTTGAGCTTATTGAAATGCCCCATTTTCTTGAAGCTCTTCTTGACAACACTGGGAGAAACTAGGTCCCACGACGTGGCGATACCGGAGAACCTAAGCATTCGCACATAAACGAAAACGCCTTAAACGACAGGAAAGTTGTAATAGAAAACGTGCACTTTTCTGCTTTCTCCCGTACCGATCGTCACATGTTGACAAACTTCACGCTGTAGTGCTTGGCAGCGGCATCGTTCCAGTTTTATTCAACAAATTTTATAACAGCAAGCTTAAATTTTGCCGTATATATAATTATACTGTAGCCCAACAAGGAAAACGCTATGGACGGATGGTGAACTCAAAACTTCTGAAATCAACCAAGCATGTGTTGCAGCACGCACGCAGAGACCAAGGAGAACAGTTGGCATGACTAGCCCTTGCAAGCCTACGGTGCAGGAAGTTTTTCGTGTCGTGACGCAATTGTGTATTCTCATTGTGGTAGACGCGGAGATAGAGGCAATTACTCAAACAGTTCCGGCGACCTGTCAATAGGTTTGAGTGTTCAGGGTTCAGCATTCCAGGGACCGCAGTTAAGAAAAAGTCCTTGAAAGAAGGGACTTTGCACTTGCAGCCCATGTCACTGCACTCACCTGCTAGGTGAGATGCGCTTCCTGTGCGCCGATCCAAAGTCTCTTTGCAAACGCGCCGGCGAGCTGGTTCGGGCGAGTCGGAGAGCATAAAATATGCGAGTATACTTTTTTTTTTTCGTGACGTTAACGAAATATTACGGGTGCGCAAATTATACGAGAGCGAAAAATATGCGAGTGAATACGGTATTTGTTTGCAAGATGCAACTTTGTTATAATGAGGTTTGAGTGTATGAGTACATGATTGCCTCAATCACACCGGAGTCCCATTTGTGAAATACTACACCAATATAAACTGCCAACCATGCTCTTCCACAGCGCTTTTATCACACTCATGCTATTTTGAACCTTTCTTAAAAAGCAATGAAGCAATATAGTGCAGACACTCTAACTTGCACAAAATAGCTTTAAGCAAATACAACGAAGCTTCAGGCTGAAAATCATCGCGTCTTTTCAAAGGCAGCTTCATCAACACTTCCTTGATTTTGTATAAAAGTGCGCTAACTATGCATGACAGCACTACTTGGGATCATCCCAAGCAAAGCGCGGTGAGCCTGTAATTGGCCTTCTCAATGACATGTTAATATTTTCTTTGCTCTTCTCATGTGAGTGTGTCCAACTGCTCACCGGTATCAATGCTCAAGATTTCCCATCTTAAAGAGGCCATGCAATTCTTTTTCAGCTTAGGCTTTAAAATTTTATTCTCATATTCAGCTAGAAATCGCTCGCTCTTCTTTTTTAAAGGAGGGACGAGGGTCTCAACTCTTTTGTTACCACGCCTATACAAATCGGTCGTAGGTGATGGACACTTTTAGATCATCGATTTTGGCATGCGAAATTTCTTTCTCATGCACCCAGCACTCTTTAGTAGCTAGTCCAGCCACTCAAATTTCAGAATCAATTAGAATTTGTCCGTTTTGGCAACATAGTAATTTTCGACAGACCTTTGCGCGAACCAATAAAAAGTGCACTAGGCTGCAGAAGTTCATGGAAGTGTGTGCCCCTCGTGATTATGCTACAGTAACATCGAAGTTCTGTAATAAAAGGAACCTTTGCAAGCCAAATATCCTATTGAAGCATCAGCTTTGCAATTTGACTATGTTAAGCAGTAATAATTGCAAGAAATTCATGCCAGATATTCAATAGAGAACTCTTCCTGGGAGTCAGAGAAAATTCGTTCTACAAAAAATATTTGCAAAGGTCCGCCGCATGTTTAAAGTGTCCAGGTGGCCTTCTCTGACAGTTTCCAGCAACTTTGGTTTTGCTCGCATCATTATATCAGACACAGGGTTGCATCTAATGTCACTAGTCACTTCTATGACGTCGTCATCACACGTGCATGGGTGCGCACCAGCGCTGCAAAACACATGCGCTGTTCGAAACTGTCTAGCAACCCCACCTGAATTGAGTGAGGACGAGCTTAAAGTTCGAAGATAACAGCACCTAAGCTTTAAGTTTTATGATGACGATGTTTTGCATCAGCCTGAGACATCCACAGCCGTTCATGGGTTTCTGTTGTTTACATCCTCAAGTTCGAAACGGCGGACCGATCCCGCCGAAGCCACCACTGTTGCGAAAGACGGCGACGCCGACGCGGTCCCGGAGGCGCCACTGCTTTCGACCCCGCCGGGAAGGTCACCAGCCGTTTGGTAGCGTATGTTTCTCAGCTCGCGACTGCTTCTGCGCAGAGCTGAGGAGACGAGCGGACGAGACGACGGTGGGTTAAACAAGGTTTATGTACAGCATATATACAGAGGCGTTACAATTTCGGCACTGGGGCCGGCAGAGACTCGAAGAGCCGAGCTCCTCTCTCTAACACATAGGTCAGCCTTTCGCCTAAAACCGCTGACTCACACACATGTCGGCCCTCCGACATGGGGACTCCTCTCTCTAGGACTGCCGATCGCGACACGCCGCAGGGCTTCTTTTATTTACACCGGGTCCCACCAAAGTGTCCAATCAGAAGCGCCGCGGGTCGTCCGGGCAGATTCCGCCAATGGGGGTCGCCGCGCCATGCGTCAGACCACCCGGCACGAGAACGCCGGCTCGCTGTCACGTGCGCCGATGACTCAATGCACGTGGGCGAGAGAGGCGCCGCGCATGTTCACGCCGTTGAGATGTTCGCGTCGGGCAGACGGCGGGCTGGCCTTGACCCAGATTGCCTTTTTCAGAGGCACGGTCGTTTGACGAGGACTCGCTGGCATAACAGCACCCCCGCCGCCAGACAATGCACCGGAAAGACGAGCTGCTTCCACGGGGCTCGGATGTCAGGTGCGCTCGTTCGCCAGGTCCCTCCAGGTTCGCCTCCAGGGCCATGGGGAGAATACAGCTCCAGACTGTTCCGGGAACACATCCCATCATTGACGACGGATCCCCGCTCCACTGGCTTGTCGCCACAACTTGCTGGCCAACTTCGCTCGTCTCTTCTGACCATTTTCGGTTTCAGCACTTGTCGATGGTTCTGCAACTTGCTAAGAACGGTTCGACAACAGACAACACACGACACAAGCAAGTGCCCTCGGTCACCCGACAGAACACCAGACAAAGTATAGTACAACATATACCTATCTACGTGTTTATCGGAATTTTGTTCCCTCTACATCAAGAGGCACATGTGGGACAAAAGACCCCTAAAATGACAACTCAATTTTTTTTTCCACGTACAACAACGTAACGGATTAGAATACCACATAAAGTTGGCCCCTTGAGATCACTCTGAACGAGAGCGCTCAGCCCAGGTCGTGATGAGGTCAAAATTTTGCCCCGAATCGCCAGCCAGAAACCGAAAGGTTAAGAAGTTACTAGCTGGAACGCACTGCTCAATGCACCTGCATTAGCGTATAGCTTTCTTTTTTTTTTTTTTTTTTTTAGCGAACGTCAAAGTTGCCCTGCTGGAGTACCACGCTCCCTCAGTAACCGGTCACTTTTAGGCGACGATACCTATGCGGTACCAAGAGCGGCTCACACTTGCGACGTTCCACAGGAGAACAACGATACGGCTTGCTATGGATTGGCTCCTCACCGCTTAGCTCGATATCGTGTTCGATCACCCTCGTGTTTCCGGGGCGGTCCGAAAACACGTCTTCAAACTCGGAACCAATCTTTCTCAGGTCCTCTTTCTCAGGTCCTCCTTCACTTAAGCTAGGCTCTAGGTTTATCTGCTCCCGGATTACTTCCGATCCCCCTTCGATTACTTCACTAGAACTCAAATTTTCTGCTTCCTCTTCCTCCGAAGCCTTCAACAGCTGATTTACGACCGCTTGATGTTGAACATTGGGTTTCATCAAGTTGTAAATTTTGTTCTGCCGCCCTCCTACTTGCACCTCATAATTTGTATCGCAAGGCTTCGATAATACTTTGGCGGGCCCTTCCCAATCAACCTCAAGCTTGTTCCTTTTGGGTGGCTGCAGCCGCATTACCTGATTATCAACTTCAAAAGCGCGCTTCTTCCCCGATTTCTCGTAGTGCTCCTTCGACAGCACTTTTGCCGCGCTTCAATCGAGAGATCCTCACGCTGCCCTCGAATGAGCGTCTCTCGATCAACTCTCGGCAGCTCGCTCCCACTTTCCGCTACAGGCGAGAGCGTTGCAACCCTCTCGCTCTGACTCAATGGCGCCACGTCGTCTCCCCCAGCGCATACCGCGCCGGCCGCTCCCGCGACGGGCCGCTCGCGTGACTGCTCACATGACTCATGCGGAAAATTTCCTTTCTGGGGTTCCGTCGACCCGCCGACAAGGTCACTTGAGAGTTCACCGCATGGAACCAAGTCAAGCTTCCGCGAAAGCTTTCGCGCTTGCGATCGCGTGGGAGCCATGCACGCTAAGTTGGGGAAGAACGATTTGCCCTGCTCTTTGAGAAGCTGCTCCGAGTTGTTGGAGAAAAGATAAGAAAAACGACCATTCAGCGCGGCAGACACAGCCGCTTCGGTGCAAAGCTTACCGAACGGGCCTTCAATGACAACGGTGGCGATTGGTAAGCGAACACTCTGCACCTCGGCGACTTGCCTGATCCACGCGCATTCTCCTGTGAAGTCATCCGGAGACACCAATGAAGGATGGACAACGTCCATGGTTGCCGCTGAGTCTCTAAGTGCTCGGCACGTTTTCTCATTGACCCTAATTTCTTGGAGATACGGCTCCAACAACCGCATGTTTTTTCTGATTCTCGGATCGTTGCGAAGGCAAACTTTTCCTGACAGTTTCTCGCGATGTGCCCTTCCTTTTTACAGTTGTAGCAGATTAGCGGCTTCCGTTTGTTTTCCGGTTCTAATGCCTGTGTGGTAGAAACCTCACTCGATTTCTCCGCTTCTGTTTGCCCTTCCCCTACACTGTCCTTCGTAAGAGACGGGTCCTTCTTGAAATTACGGTGCGGAGCGGGTTTCCGTTGATCAGGTTTCTTTGAAAAGCCCTCTTTTCTTTCATCCTTTTCAACGCGCACTGCCCTGCTATGCAACTTTCGGCGAGTATAATACTCCTCAGCTAACTCTGCTGCCTTGTTTAGCTGTACTTCACCAAGTTTGTCCTGCAGCCAAAGTTTGACATCCTCCTCGATGCAGCGGTAGAATTGCTCCAATGCAACGCATTCCACCACTTTATCGCGGTCGTCATAAACACCTTCGCCCTTGAGCCATTCAATCAAATCGGCTTTAAGACGAAACGCGAAGTCAACGTGTGACTCATTCCCCTTTTTAGCATACCGGAACCTTTGCCTGAAAGCCTCGGGTGACAACTTATAACGTCTCAAGAGCACTTCCTTAACCTCGTCATAGCTCTCAAACGCTTCCCTCGACAAGCAAGTTATCGCGTCGGACACTTCGCCGGGAAGAAGAGCTAGCAGGTTCCGCGCCCAAAGAGACTGCTCCAAAGCATTTCGCTCACAGACGTGTTCAAACTTGACGAGATACTTCGCCATGTCCTCGCCCACTACGAACGGTGGCAGTTGATCCCGAATTCTAATACCGCTGACCTGAATCGTCGGAGAAGCTGCGCTAGGCGCCTGCGAACACTGTAGGATTGCCAATTCTATTCGTTTCATCTCGAGGCGCTCCTGTCTCTCGGCCTCCTCGCGCTCGCGACGTTCGCGCCTTTCAGCCTCTTCACGTTCGCGAGCTTCTCGCCTTTCTTCACGTTCGCGAGCTTCGCGCCTTTCTTCACGTTCGCGAGCTTCGCGCCTTTCAGCCTCTTCACGAGCTTCTCGCCTTTCAGCCTCCTCACGTTCGCGAGCTTCTACTTCTCGCCTTTCAGCCTCCTCACGGCGTGCTTTAATATCCACCCAGGCCTCATCGACTTCCTCAGCCGACACTCCCTCATCCTTCATGATCTCAAGGATCGCTTGCTTTCGTTTCGCACGGCCCAAAGTAATGCCGAGTTCCTCACAAATTTCGATGAGTTCCTTCACTTTAAGGTTCTCCATCGTTCACACTAGCCTCTTGCTGTTTGCCCCTGTTAACAATTTACTTGCCGTACCCACTATAAGTCAACTAGCAAGACGCGCAAGCAACTTTTCACTCTCCCGTGTTTACCCCCTCCGCATTAACTTTGGTTTCAAAGCACTTCGACTTTGCTTGAAACGATCAAAGCTCACTCTAATGCTTCACACAGCCCTTCTCTAAACTACTACAACCTGAGCTAGAGTAGTCTGGTGAACTGAGGGGAAAACATCAGGCACTCACCGCATCGATGTCGCTGACGCCGGCCGATCCCGCAGCTGCCAACCACTGTTGCGAAACGGCGGACCGATCCCGCCGAAGCCACCACTGTTGCGAAAGACGGCGACGCCGACGCGGTCCCGGAGGCGCCACTGCTTTCGACCCCGCCGGGAAGGTCACCAGCCGTTTGGTAGCGTATGTTTCTCAGCTCGCGACTGCTTCTGCGCAGAGCTGAGGAGACGAGCGGACGAGACGACGGTGGGTTAACAAGGTTTATGTACAGCATATATACAGAGGCGTTACAATTTCGGCACTGGGGCCGGCAGAGACTCGAAGAGCCGAGCTCCTCTCTCTAACACATAGGTCAGCCTTTCGCCTAAAACCGCTGACTCACACACATGTCGGCCCTCCGACATGGGGACTCCTCTCTCTAGGACTGCCGATCGCGACACGCCGCAGGGCTTCTTTTATTTACACCGGGTCCCACCAAAGTGTCCAATCAGAAGCGCCGCGGGTCGTCCGGGCAGATTCCGCCAATGGGGGTCGCCGCGCCATGCGTCAGACCACCCGGCACGAGAACGCCGGCTCGCTGTCACGTGCGCCGATGACTCAATGCACGTGGGCGAGAGAGGCGCCGCGCATGTTCACGCCGTTGAGATGTTCGCGTCGGGCAGACGGCGGGCTGGCCTTGACCCAGATTGCCTTTTTCAGAGGCACGGTCGTTTGACGAGGACTCGCTGGCATAACAGTGCACAATCTTATAGCTACTCTGGTTACGTGTGTAGTCCACACTTCGCGGGAGGGTGGTGTGCTGGCGCTGGCTAGAGAGCTTCTCTTAACAACAAGAAGGCCCCGAAGCACGTCTTGGCCCCCGACTATGGAGCAGTGTGAAACGTTTAAAAAAAAAAGGACTTCGATGCATATATTGGAACGCCAACCTATGTGGTGTGAGGTGGCTCATGGGAAGAGATGACACTAGATGAAATAGTGAAGTTCATTGGACACCTCATTTACAGAGGGATTATTCATATCACGGGTATCCATCTACATTGAAACACCTGAAGACTCCTATCGCCAGACAACAAAAATTTACTGAGAAAAATGTACGAGTACAGTTGCGTCTCAGGAAAAACCATGCAATCGTTCACCGCATAACACGAACAATGAAGCAGTACCTCGGTTCCGATTTTTTTTTGTCTATGTGAAGAGAAGCATTTTATACAACATTGATTATTTTTTATACAGTTCCTGGGTCATTTATCTACAAAAGGTATATTCTGAGTATTCTTTGTTTTAAATATTTTTGCATATATAGTGTTTTTTATTGCACTGTTTACCATGCAATGACCGAAAATTTTACACTTTTCACAATTTTGTTCATTCTAAAATATTTTTGTTGCTCTACAACATATATTTTTCGGAAAGAGCATTTAACTGTGCAAAGTTTGGTATGCTGCAATGTGTGCTGCACCACTTTTTGAACTGGCAAAACCAATCTTCCCGAGACATATGAAAAACAACTATTTTTGCTCGGTAACGAAAGAGTTAAAATAGCACAAAATTGTTAAAAATACTGACTTTCAAAAAATGCAATTTGAGGTTTTTATAGTCGGAAGTACGTTTTGGAAAAATTTTATATTATGGCAAAATACCACTTATTTTTGTGAAAAGCTTAATATATGAAATTACAAATGTTTTTTAAAATTAGAAACAATTTTCTTGGCAATGTTATATTTGTGAAGTGAGTCTGCTTTACGGAAGTTTTGAGCAAGTTTCTGTGAAGATATCTAAAGAAACTTGGTACCATTCTTTTCGCAGCACTTGAACTACAGGCTAAAGCTTTTCTTTTTCTTCCAACCTTCATAGAAATGTAATTATATGATAAATACCAGCTAATTACTGGAAGCTAATGTTTACTTTCCAAGTTTAAAATTATTTCTGATCAAAGAAATAGCCGTTTTGATGTCTAGTTTGCTTTAGCCTGTGGGAAGAACCTTTTAGAGGAAACATTTAGTTTTAAAAACTAACTTTTTTGATTGCAAGTTACCATAACAACCTGTGAGAAATTACCGAATTATAATGTGAAAATTGGTATATACCTTCTTTTTCTAAATGAGATACTTGAGATCTGTTTGCAGATTTGAAATCTCCATTCAATGTTACAGATGCATGGTAATTTTCACGACAGTAGGATAATAAATAAAGTTTTCTTAAGACCTTTGTCCCCCCTTAAAAAATGATGCGATAAACCAGGGTCGCCATTGGTGGTTACTTTGTGCCATGGTGGCCACTTTCAGACCCCGTTGGGACATCAAAGTTTCAAGTTGGCTTTATAACTGAGTGGTGAAGTTCTGTGCACAATGGCAAAGGCTTGACCACCAAGTTTTGCACTCTGCCTTTTATCTAGTCTGATGCTGTATTATGTGAACATTCGGTCAGTGGCATCAAGGAAAAATGGCTTCATCGTTTAATGTTCATACAAACTTTTTCCTAAAAATAAAATGAAATTACTCTGTATCTGGCAAGAACTCTATTTATTCTACATGAAGAATATGCAGATGCATCGAATTCATTAAAATTTGGTCATTTATTCGTGACTAGACGACCAAATAAACAGGAAAAGTTTATGGCATTATGACCTTGCTTATTTCCATTTGGCTATAAACCTGGTGATGAAATTAAATGTTATGGCTACTTTGGCTACTTTTGGACTTGCATCTGGCTCCTTTTAAAGTCCACCCTACCAGCAGCCCTGCCATAAACCTAAATCACTGTGTCATAAACACAAGGTCTACATTTATTGGCTGATTTGAGCACCGTTAGCTCCATATTTTCTCATTGAGATAGAACCTGATAAGCTCATCCATCCCTAAATGAAACAAATTACTACACAAGCAAACTAAACTATTAAATTGTAACGAAAAAGCAAACTATAAATATTGAAGTGTAGGCTCTTACAGGTGACGAGGCCAGTTTTGGCTCAGGTGTGCGACTGTAGATAACATCCGCCGAAGGCAGCATGCCAACTGTTGTTGGTGAGCTCTCGCCATTGAGGCGCCCGCTTTTGGGCCGGTAGTTGTCAGGAGGGGAGCCACGCAGGTCCAGTGTCCCAGGAGGCGCCTTGACTGTGCCCAGGTCCCAGCGTAAGCTCTTCCACGTGTCGTTCATTTTGGACTCATCCCTGCATCAGTGAGGGAAGTCACATTAGAAAATCTTAAAGACTGTGAGTAGACATTACACAAAGGCAGCTACAGAGTAACTGTCACACACTTCGGGTGAGGCCCGGCCGATCCAACATCGACGTGCGGCAGACTCGCAGGCTTCCACTTTACGCTTCGGCCCGCGACGCCTGAAAGGCCTCGAAGTGGCACATTTCGAATTTATTTGCGGGTTGGTCGACCCGTGCGGGGTTGCACGTGTGGTGATGTGTGGGCCTGACCGACGCACTCATAGAGCAGACACAGAGTTTGATTACACATAAACAAGCATTTAATTGAAACAAGGACAAAGGCAGGAGTTAACGAAAATAACAGAGAGGAATAACACTGATACGCGATGGGAAGAACGACTATGAAACAAACTATGCTCTAAAAGAACACTACAAGAGGTACAGACAAAAGACAAATATGCGGAACATTAATAAAATAACAACCAGATGGAAATCGTAAAAAAGGGTTACAAGGAAATAATTACAGAATGCTCATGGTGGCGCTTTTGAATTTCAACGTGCGACGCAGCGCGCCCTACAAATATTTAAAAAAAAGGCTGGTTAAAATAATTTAACAGTTTAAAAAAAAGTCACAATAAAAGTTCCATACGGACCAGGCCAGCTCTTCGTGCACGTAGGGGAGTTGACGGGTGCCGCTGAAGGTCTCGCCGGCTTGGTATAGACGACGAGGGTGCCCGGAATTGCAGCCGTCTCAATACGTTGCGCGGGTCACTCCGTGCTCGTCGCCTACGCGAGACTCGCGACACCGACGACTGCACTTGTTGCTGGCTGTACGTCAACTGCTCTTCCGATGCAGTTCAAACCGCCTCAGGGGCGTACACGTGTTCCCGTCTCATCTGGGAGTAATTTTCCTTGTTTAGATCGCCGGTGCCCCTTCCGGTACCGGTGCAGGGAAGACGAGCCGGCGCCACACTGGGTCGTTATAGTCGCCGGATGTCGTCCCCCAACACAAAAGCGCCCTTCCTTGGTAGGTGGGGCCCGCGGATGCTCCGAAAATTGGAGTCGTTTGTGACATAGCCCCCTTCCTAAGAATATTACTGTGTAATATTCAAGAAAATCACAAACGCGCAATGTTCGAGAGCTTGCAGTGTTCTGGTTGTCCACCAATGCGTTTTCTTTTTTCGCGCAGCATTTCACTGACGTTGACGACATCGCAGAGAACACCTGACACATTACAATTCACGGTCATCATACGATGAATGTCATAACCCGATCACCACGACATGGACACACACATGAAATACGAAATAACACACACTGCTAGAATCGAGGGGAGCTGTATTCGAAGCACCCCTTCTGGCTATCATGACACGGATCACAAGATAATCACTACACATAATTCTTCCAAATCCACAAGAAGAAAAACAATTACCGAGCAATTCGAAGTCAAAGTGATAAAAAAAGGTTTCAGACAAAATTAAGAAGGTACGAAGCATCCATGTATGCAAAAAAATTTTTAGAAATGTGGCCTTATGGCATGAATGAAACAGAAACCAAATAAAGCGAATGTTATAGGCTCTATGCGCGACGCGATCATCCGCGTTTCATTGAACCCAAGTAAACGCAGGCCTCTTCATCGCCGACTCGGCTCATGTAATCTGCCCCTACATTTCTGAACCCTTATGTGCTTCACAATCGATGACAACGATGGACATTATTTCAGACAAATCTCATTAGCCTGAAGGTATGTTTACGTTCTATGTACATATACATAACTTTTATCCGCGCTGGAGGTGGTCGCGCTCTTGGGGGAGCCGTTCGAAGCAACCAGGGCAGACAGAAGCGTGTACGGCCGCTACACGGGCGCCTGTTTCCCGTTTCTCTACACCTCGGAGGCATGCCCTCGTCGTCACCGCGTTCTACGGAAACGGGTCTCCGAACCACGTTGTGTCGCTCGGCCGAAAGGCGCTGCCTCGCAAGGCGCCCCGTGCTTCGAGCGGGACAATAGAGCGAAGGGGGTTGGCTCTTCCGAGCTCCACGAACAAATGCCTGCCTCACCCTTCTATCTGTCGGATGGTTTGGGGCATGGGGACGTGCTCGCCTCGCGAACGTCACAACGCGCAAATGAATCTTTCGTTGCTTTGTTTGAACTTCAGCAATTCTATTTTTCTTGGGTAGTTTTGCACCCTTTGTTTTCCTTTTGCTTTCGTGGCGTCTTTTTCTCTTTGCCCATTGCCCCGTGATCACTTTCGAGAAGTCTGCTTGCATCATTTGCAAAGCAGAACTTATCTCGTCTGTCTCATCTGCTGTGCTGTCTATACAACCGGGGTCTTTCTCTCACTTACGGACACCCTGACTTACGGGGAACTTGGCTGAAGGCTGAGCAATGCAAGCGTCTTCCTCGGGGTTGCACCGCTCGCACCTGGAAGAAGTACTTGCCCCAACATTGCCCAGCTCACAGTGTGCGTCAGCACACGCCTCTGTCCCGCCGTCTGTACAGGGGTCCTCGTCTGCTGGGCCGGTTGCACTGTGAACCATCACAGTTAGCTGCCATGGCGACGCGCATACAGAGTGGCTGCGCCAAGTCAATCACAGATGGCATTTCTGTATCGACAAGACTTTTCCAGGCACAGCGCCTCGTCGCCATCACTGGCGGCCTTCAGCTGGCCTTTATGGCCACAATGGGACTTTCAGCAGCTACTCAGTAGGTTCACTCGCGAACTGGACGTCCGCTCCTGAACAGTACAAACTTTTGCCCGGCTCTCAGCGGTTTGGCACCTACCGGTCTCTTTGGCCCTTTCGTGCCTTGAATCCCAGTCTCAAAGCATGCGTCGTCTACTTTCGATTTTCTGGCGCAGTAGCTGCACATGATCTTGGCAAGACTGCTTGATCGGGACACGGTCGGTCACGCTACTGGGCTTTCTATGCGGCTTAAGCTGAGACCCGACTGCGTGGCACACAGTCCCAACGCGCTTTTTCCTTCTGAATTCTAAGCTTGAATTTTCTCGCTCCTGTTCCATCGAAATTCCAGATGTTGCTGTACCTAATGCGGTTCGGCATTGCGTTCCTCTTTAAGCCTATTTCGTTTCTTTTTCGACGAAATTATATAACTGCTGTCCTACAAAGCCAAAGGCTTTGCCCTGTTCAATTAGCTTCTCAACTCCGTGTCGTCCATTGCTAAAAACTGTTGTCCACCAACAAAGCAATAAAAGGACGTCTACATACTGCACGCTCAGAGATACGTCAGTCTCCCAGACTCACCACGTGGTCGGCCAGTCCTGTTCGCGGACGCCAGATAATGTCACACACTTCGGGTGAGGCCCCGCCGATCCAACATCGACGTGCGGCAGACTCGCAGGCTTCCACTTTACGCTCTTCGGCCTGCGACGCCTGAAAGGCCTCGAAGTGGCACATTTCAAATTATTTTGCGGGTTGGTCGACCCGTGCGGGGTTGCACGTGTGGTGATGTGTGGCCTGAGCGACGCACTTGCTTATTTCCATTTGGCTATAAACCTGGTGATGAAATTAAATGTTATGGCTACTTTGGCTACTTTTGGACTTGCATCTGGCTCCTTTTAAAGTCCACCCTACCAGCAGCCCTGCCATAAACCTAAATCACTGTGTCATAAACACAAGGTCTAATTTATTGGCTGATTTGAGCACCGTTAGCTCCATATTTTCTCATTGAGATAGAACCCGATAAGCTCATCCATCCCTAAATGAACAATTACTGCAAAAGCAAACTAAACTATTAAATTGTAACGAAAAAAAGCAACTATAAATATTGAAGTGTAGGCTCTTACAGGTGACGAGGCCAGTTTTGGCTCAGGTGTGCGACTGTAGATAACATCCGCCGAAGGCAGCATGCCAACTGTTGTTGGTGAGCTCTCGCCATTGAGGCGCCCGCTTTTGGGCCGGTAGTTGTCAGGAGCGGAGCCACGCAGGTCCAGTGTCCCAGGAGGCGCCTTGACTGTGCCCAGGTCCCAGCGTAAGCTCTTCCACGTGTCGTTCATTTTGGACTCATCCCTGCATCAGTGAGGGAAGTCACATTAGAAAATCTTAAAAGACTGTGAGTAGACGTTACACAAAGGCAGCTACAGAGTAACGTACACGGTATTTTTGGCTATAAAAACAACATAGAATGCATTTTGCTTCTTGATGTAATGAAGAATGCAATAAATTGCCTCTTTGTGCTAGACGACAATGTATTGATATGGAAGATAGCAAAAGGAGACTACTTTTCCTTAATTGACATTGCAAAATAACACCTCACCAGGACAGTCATCCAGTCTATATATGCATATTGAGTTTGTTAGCATGTTGTGTAACCTTACAACCTGTTGCATAACTTCACATGGTGCCAAGAAGGCAACAGGAACCCCTTGCAAAGTTGTGCCTGATCTATCTTAGCAAAAACACGTAATTGTTTTGCCAGTGACCACACCCTACACAAGACTCACTCACTTGTGCACCAAAAAGTACATAAGATTTAAACAGAAGGGGGGGGGGGGGGGGGGGTGCAAATAGAAGCCGATTTTTCAGTGTCATTTCTTTTAGCCAGCTGAAAGCTCTAAAATCTAAATTGATATTGTTAGTGTAAGATGGTATCATCACTGATTTAGTGAACAAGTATGAATTATAGATAAGGACAACTGCTGAGGCTGACACACGATAAGCAACACCTCAGTCGAAAGCAAATGGCACTTACGAATCAGACGCCTCTGAGTCGCTGTCACTTTGGCCACCACCAGCAGCTTTCCATCGCTTGTACTTCTCTATGAGGTCCATTAGATAGGAAGTTTTCTTTGCCTTGCGGATGAACGGAAACCTCAGCAGCTCTTTCGCAGTTGGTCGCTGCACCATATGCACAACAAGCTAAAGTCACGAAATCATGCCCAGCACATAAGCTGTTGTCATGGCAAATGTAACTTCAATGTAGAAAATCGGCTGCAGTGTTAGTCACGTTTCATAATCACCTGATGGAGAGCGCACTATTCTTTTATACTAAAAGAACTGACAAAGAAAAAATAAAAAAAAATATGAAAACTATACTTCCATGGTGTCAAGCTCTGAAGTCCCTCCAACCCATACAAGACAGCATCTACCGAGTGAAAATCACCAGGCCGTTAAAAATAACTACCACTTGAAAAACAATTGTACAATAAAAATCAGCACAAACAAACTAAAAAAAAAAAGGAATCAAAGTCCTGAGAGGCAAACATTGTAGCAAGCTCTCAACAGGCAATCCAAGAAAGAGATAAGGAAGACAAACAATAGGACTGATTAAATCGGTAGTTATAACTGAAGTTTATGCAAAAACATGCTGAAAAAAGCTAAAACGTTAGTTACATCTAATGAACAACACAAATGTGTAAATGACAAGCAGTAAAGCAGATGACAAAGAGACCAGTAAGGAAGAACTCACATTCTCTGGATCCTTGTTGAGGCACGCTTCGACAAACTCCTTGAACTGCTTGCTGTAGTTTCCCGTCAGCTGCGGAGGGTTGTTCTTGGGAATCAGGAACAGGACACGCATCGGATGCAGGTCAGAGTTTGGAGGCTCTCCCTTTGCCAGCTCAATAGCAGTAATGCCCAGACTCCAGATGTCAGCCTGCAGTGAAAACATCAACAAAGTGTCTGGTATGCCTTACTTGAGTTTCAACCATAGTCTCACTTACGCTGCAGCAGAGATTGCCATGGGAAAACATGGAAAAGTTTGTCAATTGTGCTAGTAAACAGATGGCATTATAAAAGGTTCTGGAGCTAAATAGCAGCACTGATTGTAGTGCCGAGAGCAGGGTAAATGACGATTACATCCTTCCCGCCCCCATCAGAAAGAAGCTATCAATGAACTTGCTCAGCCTCGCACTCACTAGCAGATCATAGCCACCAAGCAAATGCAGCAAGTATTGAAGATTGGTTGATGGGACTTAATGTCCTAAAGCAACTCAAACTATGAGCGATGCTATAGTACTCCGCATAATTTTACCGCTTGTGTTTTATAACATGCACTGACAATGCACACTATGTGGGCCTACAGCATTAAAATAAGACCACTACAGCACAGACAGAACTTATGCCTCTTGAGTCAGCAGACGAACACTCTACCCACTGAGTCACTAAGGCAGGCTTCATGGTTATTAATATCCGAGAAGTACACTCATAAGAAATCAACGAAGAGTATGTGGCATAAGGAAAAACGGCAGCATAAGAAAGGTCTTCTAATACAGCTAACGAAGATAACACCAAGACACTAAACTAAGGTGAATGATGGGGTGAAGCAGTTTTGAGTGGTCACCATCTGTCTGATGGCGACCACTCATGAACTGCCATTGTAAAAGAGAACTAAAATCCAAAATAGAAAATCTGCATTTACCCACCCCAACACCTCTAAGTGATACTAGAAGGCCCATTTGTCATTGAATACATGTCCTGTTGCCAATGCCATAAACAAAACAGCACAGGCATGTCAAATAAAATAGATGTTCAGGAAATTATGAAGGTTTGAAATGTTGAGAGATCCTTGAACATGATAAATTGCTGGAACGAATGTTTCGACAAATGCACTTGCCTTTGTAAGGCAACAAGTCCATTCGCCAAGACAAGTCCACTTGTCAAAATGTTTGTTTAAAGGGTCCCTTAAATGATTTTTTCACATACCGTTTTTGATTAGACTGCTACTGGAGCAAATCATCGGCACCAAAATTCAATTGGAACACCCCTTATTAACCGAGCTAAGAGTAATAAATAGGTGCCCTCCTCCATTGCCCTGCCTTTCACCCTCAACTTTTCCTTCGAGTGCTCGGACCTAAGCTCTGCCTTCACAGGGCCTGCGTCCCAATGTGACGTAAGAGAATGCTTGCGTAAGCCAATCAGATCAACAGCCACGGTGACCTTAAGTGGCCAGAGCATGTCCCTCTGTGAATGGGCGGCTGAAATCGCGTTTGGCTCAGTCGCAGTGATGTGCAGCGATTCGCAGATAATAAATAAAGAAAGCATTGTAATAAATTTCACAGTTTACGTAGGGAGCTAAAATTGGTTTGTAAATGACCCTTGTGACTTGATCTACCGGCCCAATGTGTTTGTACAAAATCGTCAAAACTGTTTGAGGGTCCCTTTAAGTAAATTACTATGTTCCACTACTTTTCATCATAGGTTATCGAGAGTGGGGTTGTATGCCCATGTGCAACCAAGTGACTTCAATGTGTAATGCCTCGACTCATGACATGGAGTGGTAGTGTAGGAGGGGGCATCTTGCCACTCTCATTACCCTGCATGCCCTGCGCTCATTCTGTAGTTGAGACGACATGTTTCCTCCTTCCTCTTTCGTGGGGAAACTCTTCTAACCTCAAGAATAAGCATCACCGTTTTGGGGGCCTCTCGGTCTTAGTCTTTAGCAGGTGTGACTGGCCACGTTTCAACCAAGCCATGAGCACCACTGCCACCATCACCCCCTACACTGCCCGGGTACTCGAGGGCTAATCACTGTACTGGACGAAAGGGCAAAAGTCGCGCAAGGTGGGCTGAGCAGTTTTCTCTCTTTTGATGTGTGCTTGCTATATGTTAATTGTTATTCTCCTCCACAGTAGTTCAGATCACTCTGCCCCTGGGGTGTTCTTGTGTTAACTGAAAACACTACTGTATTCCTTGCAACTGGCTGACCCGAGGTGAGTCCTCAGATTTGTCTCTGTCCCCACTGGCTGGAAACCTGCTACGGTCGTGACTATCTAGGGAGCTACAGCTACGACTGTTAGGGCTGCTGTTGGGCCAAGCATGAGGCATTTCCATTACACGTTGAATATAAACGATCGAAAATAGGCAGCTGACTACCTCGTAGTGTACTGGCAGAAGGGGCACTACCATAAAATACGTGACTCAAAGTGACACACAATGCTCAGATTAGACTGATGTGACTTGCAAACTCACACAAAAAATGACCGCACAAAAATGGTTTCAACCAAAGAGCTTAAAAATTTTTTTGGAGTGGAAGCTTTCCCAGTGCCTGACTAACAAAAATGAAGCCACCTTTGACCCTTCTTAAATCTCGGTAAATGTTATTTCCGGGTTGTTCCCGCTTGTATATTAAATAGCTTTTCCCTGTTAATTTTAGTGTTAGGTTAGCTAATCACGAATTAAAAGATTGCTGTTGCTGACGAAAAATAACAGATCGGAAGCAGTACTTCGTCTCCAATAAAAATTGCTAGTACTTAGGCTACTTGACGAAACCAGTAACACAAAGCCACACGTTGAGCAGTATCTGTCCGGACAATTTGTGGGAAGAAAACGGTCCCTTTTCTCTGCTAAACGCCAAGGTTCTATCGTGCCCCTGCTAAGATGGCCGCTGCGGCCGCCATCTTGGGGCGCGGGGCCACGGCTTTACTCTGCAACCCAGCAGGCCGCGGGAGACGAGACCTCCTGGCCGACATCTAGGCGGGAGCCCAGTGCACAAAAGCACCGGGCGCGATATAATGAAATTTTCTCTGCCTGCCCTTGGTTTGAGCCCGGTGCTGTCAACCGACGTATTCCCGAGAAGCGAGACACTTTCGCTCCTCTTGCGAAACGCCACGCGCTTGAAAAGGAGTGCTCGAAATGTTCCAGGCCAACGAAAAGGGTTATGCGAAGACGAGCCGGTAGCGCCCACTCGAGCACCGCACACCACGACGCTATGGTCGTCGGGGGGTGGGCGCGAGAGGTAGAAACAGAAGTACGGCGACCTCGTCACGCGTAGCGGCCGACACACCCATTTACGACGAGAGCAATGCGCGGTTCCCGAACGTGACGAGGCGGGAAGTGTGTAGAAAAAAATATATGTGTAACAAATTACTCTTCTGCAGCGCCAAAAGATTGATTGATTGATATGTGGGGTTTAACGTCCCAAAACCACCATATGATTATGAGAGACGCCGTAGTGGAGGACTCCGGAAATTTAGACCACCTGGGGTTCTTTAACGTGCGCGCCAAAAGAAACCGCCCTACAGCAAGCACGCATAGACCCACAACCTTAAGTGGCGCCTAGCTACTAAAGGCAGGCGCGTAGAATTTTTATTCGTTGGGGAGGGGGGTCACTCCCTCGATTTTTGGAAGGGACACTCCCTTGAAATGCCCATTTTCCGCTCTCTGTGCCATGGAAGAAAAAAAAAATTAGGGAGAGAGGGGGGGCGGAGTCGGGCCGTTACGCCCCTGGATAAGGTACACTGCCGTGAAACCTGACCGGGAGGGACTACTTACACTTGAAACGCTGCTACATAGTGTTTGCTAACATACTGCTAACATAATGGCTAACATAATGGCTAACATACTCATACTGCGCCAGTACGCACTCACGAGAATACATGTTGAAATTCATAGCGCCTTTCTCTTTAGTGTCCCTTCAAGCAGCAACCACGTTCACATTCCGCACTGTGAGTTATAATTTATAACCCACAGCTGCAGTTCCCGTATAGCACGCGTGCAGGGACCTATAGCGAGTCCTGTGGTTTACAAAAAAAAAAAAAAAAAAAAAAAAAAAAAAAAAAAAAAAAAAAACCTTGGGACTTGAACCCTCAATGTCCGAGGCGGCAGGCAGTGTTTTTATATGCGAGGCGGTGGTCCTCCGTCCGTAAGAATACGAAACACATTCGCTATTCAAGCGGCTGGATGCGGCCTGAAAAAAAAAAAAAAAAAAACGATTACGCCGGCACAAACTAGGCCGAGTTAATTCTCACAATCTGATTACACGTCATACGTGCGCGGCAGCTTGTTTTGAAGTACAACAGCGACCAACTACGCTAAACAATTCACGTACCCCGACAAAAAAAAAAAAAAAAAAAACCTCTTGGAGGTGCACATTAACGATGGCGCAAGTGTGCGCACTGCCCAGACACACCGCTGCTGCCAGCTACCGTGCGCACTCGCTAGAAAGCAGAGCACCATTAGTTCCGAGCCGACAAATCAGCACAGGGTCACCTTTGCGCAAGGCCCATTTTTACACTGCGCCCAATCGCGAACGCGACTTCCGTGCAAGTCCGTTATGCTGCCGATCGGCCTCAATCATTCGAGCGAAGCACAGCACGAACGTGTGGTTCGTGCTAGGCTTGGGACACCTCCGGCAGCGTATACGAGTTTTGATATCTTACAACCGAGCTTCCGAGACATCGTCGTGGAGTGGCGTCAAGCGTAGACTGCATAGAGGGCGAGCAGGCTATCTTTAAAGAAATTAAGTAGATATCACGCATTGAATCGACGTCACGCGAAGCAGTCAGCGAGGAGCGCTATCTTAACCGCATTGTTCGATCAGCCTCAACGTGTGAATCGAGCGGTTGTGCGCATCATATCAGGCACATCGACTACACTAGCTGTGATGCCTGAATGCTAGCTTACGGTCCAACGTAACGTCGGCACTCGCGTTAGCAGCGCTGCATGCAACTGGTGTTGAACAAGCATAACCACCACTGCTGATGTAAAACATTATCTTCGGATCTGTGACCCTTATTGGCTGCTTGCTGAGGGTCGTCGTAGCACGCATGCCTCATTTGTCTGCTTGTGCGATGTGCACATCAAAATGTGCAACCAGAGGCGCGACTCGTATCCGGTTTAACGATCGCAAAATGAGCTCTCATAAAATTTTCAGTTGTTATTTTCGCCGTTCCTGCGTTCATACAAACTATATACATCCAATCACGCGCAGCGCATACCTGCATACCACGAGTCACGCGAACACGCCCTACACGTCATGGCCGGGGGAGAGGGTCCCATACTTGTGCACGGCAGGCTCGTCATGTTGTTCATATCATACATTAATTTGGGGTGTATATAAATGTCAAGGAAACGGCGACGACAAGAGCACCCAGTCGAGGGCGGCTAGATGGATAATATACGATAAGAGATGCATAATATCTCGGAACTCTCTATCTTCTGAGTTCTAACTCCCACAGAACACACACGAGGCCTGGGAACATTTTCGAAAACCCCCGACAAGGCGCCCCCTGTTCTCGCCCCGACATCGGCGACGCGTCGGCGCTCGTCACATTGCCTATTCGACTCCCATTGTCCCGCGCGTCTAAACTGCAGGGTGTGGTCGGAAACGCAATTACCGTCGAAAAACAAAGAAAGAGAGAGGTCCGCGGCGAAGCAACAAAGCCTCCACGCGCCGCTCACGTCCCCGCGCGATCTTTCGCCGGCACCAACTTACTTTCCCGAGCCGATCGAGCGAGGACAGTCCCTTTCCTGTGCCTCTGTTTGCTTGCTTTGCTTCGTTTCGCGTCGTTTTCACGCCGGCTCCGTCGTATGCGCACACCAGAGAGCCTGCACGCGTGTACGAGGGTCTCCCTAACACGCAATCAGATTCGGCGCGACGTGATTAATGGCCGCCAAGAAACAACACACAGCCGCCCGTGGCCCCTCCCCGCCTTGCTGTACAGCCACCCCGAGCGAAGCAGTCGCTTTGGACGAAACAGCGTCAACAACAATGTTGACTCAGCGAAACGAAGGGGTTCATAAAGTTGCAACACGCAGTACTCCAGACCATTGTTGCCTGTCAATACTCGGGGAAGAAGTTGCCCAAAGGTTTTTCAACCGGCTTGTGTATACTGGTCTAAACAAAAAAAAATAATAATAAATGCGACGGCAGTTCGCGGCCCCAGTGCAGCTCCTACGAACCCTCTTCTACTACCACCTGCTTCGACTCGGTGCTGCGCCGGGTTTCTAGGCAAGTTCAAGAAGTCAGCGTTCTCCCCAACGCAAGGAGGTTATACCAGTATAAACCTCCATGCCCCAACGTCAAGCGTCCGCCAGGTTTGGGCTACCGGCAACACTAGTACCGTACTCGCTTGTCGGGTGGTTCTCAGAAAGAAGAAATCAACTACGCCATTTTTCTGCAATGTTAGCGGGACTATAGTTACAGCCTTGCGACGAAGAGCACTGGTGTTCGCATACTTTACGAGCTTTGGTGCACGGACAAAAAGGGCCCTTCGTTTAACACAGTAGGTGTTACGGCGCATTTACACCGCAAGTCTGACAATGTTTTCCGTTTATCAAGAGGTATACAGCTTCCAAGCCCTCTCTTAATGGTTGTGCCTAACAGAAATCCATGGCTTCAGTTCGCATAGTACAATATGGACATGAAGTTATTTGTTAAAACACTGATAGTTAACATTCGTTCAATTAAGCATGCACTTGAATTACCGGAGTATTTCTAATAATGCCCGCATTTTCGAGTGACCCACCACAGTGAGATTAAAAGAAAAACAATACCGCCACGTTAAATGAAGAAAAAGAGAGAAAGGGATAAACGTTGCATACTACATGTCTGCCAACTCAGAAGGAATTTGCTGCGCGAAGCAGGTGCGGTGCACGGGAAATTTCCGGAACCCTCTCATATACGGCGTACCTCATAATCGTATCGTGGTTTCGGAACGTGAAACCCCAACAGTTATTTATTGTTACGGGCGTGCGGAAACGTGCGTATATATTAATTTCAACACGCAGATAATACATGCACGGCAAATGAGGGCGAACGCTCTCCTTGGTGTTGCCTAAACAGGGATCATTCACTTTGTCAACTTGAGTAGCTGTATTATTTTAAAAAATAATATTCATCTCGCCTCCGGATGCCGAAGCCAATGAATGGTGAGAATTCCTGCAAAGAACATCTCTCTGGCACGCACGAAATAAACCTTGAATCTTTTGTAAATTCCCTATACAGAAAGTTTCAGCAATGCACAATATGCTTTCTTATTTTACGGGGGATATATCCTATAGTAACATTTGTGGCCCTGCTGCGTTGATGGCACTGATGCGCCACAAATGTTACTATAGGATATATAGTGCCACCAACGCTGCAGGTATACATGGACCTTCAAGCACGAAATCTGGCCAGAAAAATTCGACTCCATCGCATTGCGGCACCACTAACATTTGCAGAAGATATTAACATTGTTAAATTAACGATTGCAAATACAGCGAGTTTTCTCCAGGATCGTCAAACATTCCTGGTTTATGCCTGGCATGCTTGGAAAGTATACTGTCAGCCGACCACTTTAGCAAACGTTGTGAAGACGATAAAAATCAAGAACGGAATCCACTGCCCACCTTGGAGTCGTATGCCGACTGCTTGATGACCTCGGGCGCCATCCAGAAGGGCGTGCCCACAAACGTGTTCCGCTTGCTCGTCGTGTTGGTCAGCTGTCCGGCGACGCCGAAGTCGGCCAGCTTGACGTCGCCCATCTCGGAGAGCAGCACGTTGGCGGCCTTGATGTCGCGGTGCAGCTTGCGCTCGCAGTGCAGGTAGTCCAGCCCCTTGAGCACCTCGCGCAGGATGACGGCGATGTGGAGCTCGTCGAAGCGGCCCGCCTTCATCAGGTCCAGGGCCGAGCCGCCGCCCAGGTACTCCATGATGATCCAGAGGCGCGTGCCCTTCAGGTACGAGCCGTAATAGCGCGTCACGTACGGCGAGTCGCACTGAGAGAGCACCATTATCTCCTGCTGGATGTCCTCGATCTCATCCTCGGCCTCCTCCAAGTCGATTATCTTGATGGCCACCACCTGCTGCGTCCGGTTGTCCAGCCCCTTGAACACCTCGCCGAACGAACCCTTGCCGATCCGCTCCTGTTTCGTGAAGATCAGCTCCGGGTCCACCTTCTGCAAAAAAACAACGCGAAGCAGACTCAGCACGCTGACACTCGACAGAGCACCTCTAGACTTATCGACGCGAATGAACTGCAGCCGATACAGAGGTGTCACGCTCAACGTTGACCCCGCTTCACACAATATCCGCTATTGCTGTTACGCGCAGTTTAGGACTGCAATACAAGACAGTTCAAGCATCTGACCATGAGAACGCTTTTCCGATCATCGTATAACGTCCATCGGCGACATGTTATTCCAACGGAGGTCTGTTCATGAGGGAAGGACACTGCATACCTCAGCTTTTACCCTTGTAGTATCGCTGAACTCTGAAAAAAAAAGAGAGGGAGAGAGAGCCTGACCTGCAAGGCACTCGCGTTTCCGACTGTCCCTGTTGGCGAGGTGTCTCCTTTCGGAGCAAGCTTGTCGCAAAAGGCGGCGCAACAGCGCCCGGGACACACGATACGCAGAAACACGGTACCGGTTCGGGTCGACAATGCACGAAACGAGAGAGCCACCATCTAGACGTGCGCAAAGGGTAAAAAAACCAGCGGCAGCCACGTCGCATCCCTTCGCGGACAGCGTAAAGGCTTGCCATAACGCAGCACCTGACCTATTGTCAACGGGACCGCTCCAGAGGCGGCGTCGTCGAGAAGGAGAAGCGATGACGTCAAACTAAATGAGCCTGCCAAACAAACAGTTGACACGCAAGAGGGCTTCCCGCTTACCCTACGAGCGTTTTAATTACACTGTCAGTGGTGTTGCTTCACAATGGCGCCGTCACCTGCACATACGGCTGCAGTCCGGTGCGTAATGCCAGAGTCCTTCAATGCGCGCCATTCGCATGGAACGAGGACCTTACATGCGCCACCGTTCTTGCTCGTTTCTCACAATTCCAGAAAGGAGGACACGGCGCAGACGCTTCAATCAGCGACCAAACGGCTACAGGGGAGTGAAATGACGAGCGAAAGAGACCGTGGCTGACCTTTAAGTGACCATGGAATGTCAAAGGCCAAGACGCACACCTTCAGCGGCAACGTCGTCGAGAACGGAGGAGAGACAGGCACCTTTAGAAATGCGCATGTTGCACTCGAGGTGTTTAGAAACGGATACAATACAATGTAGTGCCACGACCGCTGGCTATAGCGTCTCGATACCGCGGACGAAGAGATAGTTGTTTCAAATGAAAGCTATGCGCCATATTTTCGCCTAGGAAAACTTGTATCTATGTACTGACACACTGGTGAAATTACAACAGCAATGAAGGCAGTAATAAACATCATTAAATGAAAACAGCAACGATTTCAATAATTGTAGGAGTAGCTTTGTTAATTGACGGAAGAACTAACGTCACAGTCCTGATTGGCATTATCCAATAGGGGCAATTCGCGAAAGCCGGTTATAGAGAAATCGCGGAACTAAATTTTAGACCCCCCCCAAAGCACGTATTATATATATATATATATATATATATATATATATATATATATATATATATATATATATATATATATAGGCGATTTTCTTATATATTGCTGCGTTCAATAAATCCTCGAATTACGCAATACACGTATCAACGGCTTGCACTGACGTCGCTGAAACCACCGTGTTGGAGCACCAGCATGTGCGGACGAGACATTTTTGATGTCACATCATGGGGCAATAATGCCAACGAACAATCATATATATGCAGGCTCTTTCATTATTCGCGCACAGAGACATTCCTCCCACGTCGTTTTCTCTTGGATGCAACTTGTTTCTCATCAAAGCCGCCATCGTGGAGTTCCTTTCAGAAGCTGCGTCCGCGACGTCACGAGAAAGCCATGTATTGCGTCACCAAAGTTGTTGGATCCGACCTCACGATAAAGATGTAATTACTGAGCCGTCTGCTAAACAACGTTTTATCTGCACACGACCTCTCCCTACTGCGGCATATCAGACGCGACCTGCGATAAAGCTGACCGGCGCAAATAGCACAATATCTATAGAGTACCGCGACTATGCCGTACGGTGAACGGCTCCGGAAATGTCGACCTCCTGAAACTCTTTAATATGCATGGGCACGTCACCTCCGTCGAAATGCGACCACCACGGCTGGGTTCGAATGCTCTACTTTCGGGTCAGCAGCAGAGCCCCGTAACCACTGCACCACTGCGCACGCGGCGCTGGCCAACGCCAATAAATAGTATCTGGAGCTCTACGTCCCAAAACCACGATATGATTACCAAGGAGAACTCCGGGAATATCGAAGACCTGGTGTCCTTCAACACGCACTGACATCACCGGCCTCCCACTTGGTTTTCGCCGAGACGCGACCACCGCGGCCAGGACATTCCAGTCGGCAGTCGAGAACCGTATAACCATGCATGCATCGATCCAATAAAAGCGCTACGCAACGCGACTTCGTGATACTGGGCGCAGCTATAACTAGATGCCAGCACTGACACCATATACACGAACTCACAGAATCCTCGGTGAGAGAATCCATTTCACACGAATCAGTGACAGCCTCACGCTCCTATTTATTGCACCTGTCGTCCACCGGTAGCAGGCGGCAGGGAAACCATCACCAAGTTACTGCTCAACCGAGGGACAATTATTCTGCGCCGCGATGAAATGCAACCGGCCGCGCACTTGTGAAAGAGAGAGGGGGGAAAGCGATAAAATAAGAAAGCAGCGGCAGCCACGAAATTTCCCGCAAAGCGATTCGAGGGGCGCGCGCGCCAACCGATAACGCATCCGCGCACATTCGCCATCGAACACGTGGCCTTGGGTATATGTGGCCGTATCCCCGCAACGCTTATCATCTGCCCTTTGTCTTCTTTGACTCGATAAGCAGGCCACTGAAGGATCGATTCCGTCCAAGTTCGACAGGTGCGGCACGAAAATGTGACTGTGTAGCCGATGCGTGACGTAATAAGCGCGGGGTCAATAATAATAATAATAATAATAATAATAATAATAATAATAATAATAATAATAGTTTCCAATATCCCAATATACGAGACGTCGCAGTAGAGGTTCCAGAAATTTCTTTATTCTTTATTCTTCATTCGAAGTATACCTGCAGCGCCCGAAGGCGTTATAGCAGGGGGTTACAGATTCGAATAAAACGAATTTTCATTTACAGCAGACACTTGTACACTTGTGAGCCCATTCCACTCATTTCGACCATCTGGTCCTCTTTAACGTGCTCTGCAATCGCACAGTACAGCCACCCCCCCCCCCCCCCCCCCTCTACTGTTTCACCTCTATCGAAATGCGACCGCCGAGGCCGAAACCAAACACGAGATCGAACCCGGGGTCGAACCCACGGGTCAGCAGGCGAACACCATAACCAATCATCGACCACGGCAGACCGCACTGGCAACGACGACACGAGTTTTGAAAGATCACCAGTCCTATTCGTCGTTTCTTTTCAGCGTTCCTTCAATGACACTTTCTACCGTTTTGAAGGGCCTCTTACATCGCGACGCGATGGAGCTACCTTTCCCTCTTTACGAAATACAGAAAGTTGAGCTATAGTTGGTAAATATTCATCGTTAAAGTGGGCGGGTGTCGTGCGAGCCCCGACACAGGTGAAGAGCGCTGTCTCGTTCCCTCGACGCAACGGTAATGCCATATATTGGAGTAGGAAAACATTCCTTCAGAGGACACAACGCTTGAAGAAGAGAGTTAATTTTAAAAAGCGTTACGCAGCACTATAACAAGCAGCTCAAACTGCCACTATACCGTTCTCGTGACAAATAGGTACTTTTGTTCTGAGCTGTGTTCATTTCTTCTGATGACAAACATTTACGATGGCTAAATGAACGACAATAAAGCGATTCACCGTCTCCACTTGACAGCCATCGGCGAGCCACAAGAGCAACTGCGGGGCGTTGCGCAGAACGTGAAGTGGCGCACGCTCGAGTGACTCATCGAAAGTGGAGCCGAGCGACCCCTGAGAACGGGGTCAGTCGACCGCACCCCGCGAGTCTTCGACGAGCAGTCTCCACCCGTCAAGGCGCTCACAGATTCGACCAGGCACGACACGGTCGCCAAAGGGGCGAAAGCGCTTCGGGTGGTCAGACAGGGCAGGCAGCAGCAACGTGGCAGATAATCCGAGGGGCTGTTTCATAAATGAGGGCAAACCACCAGATGGCGTTTGCCATCTGCCGTTGCACCCGCTTGAAGAACGCCTCTAGACAACAATGCGATGAGAAGTAATTAAGCAGACACGTCGTACAGGGAACCCCCACCCGCCGCAATCCTTTGCAGAGCCGTTTACCGGCTGTATTTTGTTGGCATATATATATATATATATATATATATATATATATATATATATATATATATATATATATATATATATATATATATATATATATATATATATATATATAGCACACTGCAGGAAGGAGCCTCGGCCAACGTTTCTAGATACTGACAGTATCTGAAAACGTTGGCCTCGGCCAAGTACTTATTGCATTTTGATAGCAATAATTACGGATTAATATCGTGTGTCACCCTAATAGGCAGTCACATCGGCTTCTCTGTTGCATGTCTTCGAGCAGCCAACGCGCGACTACCACCATGAAGGTACATGTTGTATTCCTTGACCAAATGCTTGCAGCTTACAGAGGTATCAGGCCGTTCATGTTAGTTACCGTTAATAAGGAAGTAAACAAACGCAGACAAGGTACACAGCAGGATGACAACTGCCCCGTGAACGAAAGGAGTGCAGGGAGTTGCGCAGGTGGTTGGGCGAGCCTTCCTATATAGCGTGCTTCGCAGCGCACTCGCCGTAGCGGCGGCGGCGAAACACCGCGGCGTTCCGATCGGGCAGCCACAGAGCGAGCCTCGCAACGCGGGCCAACCAACAGCGCTGGGTGGTGGAGGCATTGCAAATCAGGGTCGCGCGCGTGCTTACCGGGATTAGCAGCGCCGCACGTGATGACAGGTGCGCTACACAAAGTAGCGCACCAATCACGCAATGCGATAGAGACTTCCGCGAAGGGTGCCCTTCCGCGAGCGACAAGGACGACGGCGCGCTGAAGAGGCTACGAAGAAGTAGCGACCAAAAGGGAAATATATAGTGTGGGCATTTCTTATTCACTTCTTCCTTAGCCCGGCATGACCATAATCGCCGTCATAGTTTGTCTCTCGGTCCTCATCGTCACCGTGTGTCATTAGCATCGTCTGCGTACTCTGCCCGTTCGCCTTCCAAGGTCTTGCCCCGAATAAACGCCGTCGCAAACAAGACGCCATACGTGGTGGAAGTGCACGTATATCCTACACATAAAATATATGCTTACGGTACAGACTGAGCGGTGTCAATCGTCGGTGAGCATAGCGCAGCGCAGACTTCACGGATCAGCGTTATGAAATCGCTCCGGGCGCCCCGACGCGTCGTCTCGTGGGAGGAGGATATAGAGCATCGAGCTCCACCGAAATTAGAGCTCCGCGCCGGGCATCGAAGCAGCGTCCTTCGTTTCCAGCCGAGCACAGTATCTACTCAACCACTGTGGCCACATCAGAAGGAATAGAAAGAGAAACGAATTTCAGCATATCCACGGAGTGAATGATGATGAGTGGGGCGAAGCGTCCGTCTGTCTGTATGTCTGTCCATTCGTCCATCTGTTTGTCTGCCCGTCCATCTAGTGAACACTCCAAGTACCGCCATCTCGCATCTTTTCGTCATATAATTATCATATGCAAGTACCGCCATCCAGCGGACATTCTAACGACTAAACGAAAGGTGGTTACTACTACTACTACTACTACTACTACTACTACTACTACGACGACACGGAACATACGACCCACGGCGTACGGTGCTTCGCCCCTAAAAAAAATTGGCCGCGTAGTGCTTAGCTGCAAATGTCGTCGAAAGACGATAGTCTTCTGCCGCCCGTTACTAAATCAGGCCTGGTCTTATCCGCGTGAGATATGGCGCTGCGTGAGAGACGGACGCCATCTAGCAGTGGCGTTGGGAAACACGATGTTGTGCAGAACCCAGGGCATAGCCAGGTGGAAGCACAATATCGTCGGCAGATGGCTTTTTCGCGCATGTAAGCATCGCATTTTCGGCGCAGCCTAAGAAAGGCTAGGGTCTCTAGAATTACGTATCAACATATTTTCCAGTAAAATAACATATGTAATACTTACGTATTGATGTTCACAAGTATGAACGCAGCACTAGTTCAACATGGCTGGCGTTTCAGCCAGTTGGCTGAATCGCGTGAGTCGGCGTGACGGACGGATGGACGGGCAGACAGACAGACCAAATTTTTTGCGTTCAGGTATCCCAAGAAAGACAATCGTCGTTAAAAGAAGACATGTATTAAACGTCGTTACGGTGGCATGTGACCGAAACTTCCAGGGTCGCACCACCAAGCAGGAACCGAAGGAAAAGGGTACACACGCAAGCCCAGGAAGTGCGCATGCTAATTTCGAAAAGCAACGACAAAAATAAAATAAACAGAGGCTGGTGGGAGCGAGGGAAAGAGAGGAGGCGTCGTTACGACGTTTCCTTCCCAGCAGTGGCATGCGTCGAGCATGTCACATAGTCGACCGGACTGCGCATTACAGCAGCGGCTCAAGGAAAAGAAATAAATAAACATAAAAAAAGGAAAACACGGAGCTCGGCCCTGCGCGGTCCACTGGTGCCGGGTCAAGTCAGACTTCCGCGAGCGGGCCTCGACTACCGCCAGGGCTGCCTCAACCAACGAGCGTCTCGTTTCTCCCATTCCGCGTGTTCTTTTGTTCTTCGCCGCCTCGGGGCGTTCAACGCATGCGCTCTTGTTACACTACGAGGCGATCACAGACTTTCGCAGAGAAAGCCGCCTTATTCTTGTTGATAGCACGCTCTATAGTAAGAACCTAGAAACTACACGGCTGGCAGCTGTTAAGAGACCACAAGGACTTCTTTTTGGCTGAGTTTGTGCTTACAATGCCTAAGTGCATACACTCGCCTGCGGCGCGGAATACATTTCATAAAAAAGGGGGCGAAGTGAACATCGCCCACTTTTTCACGAAATGTATTTTAGGCTGCAGTTTAGCAATCTGAGATACCGCACACATTAATGTGTAATAATAATAATAATAATAATAATAATAATAATAATAATAATAATAATAATAATAATAATAATAATAAAACATCAGTGAACTCTGGAAGGAGATACGACAAGGTGAACATTCGTCGCACATAGGAGTCCGTATACTAATTTGATCACGGAGAAATTCACCCGACACACGTTTCTTCGGCTGCGGGAAACAACAAGGGGAAGTCGTACCCACTCTCACGGCACCACGCAGAGAGAATGTGCTCTAAAATTTGGTAATGCATCAACGTGACGTTGAACTACCGTGCTTTTCTCAGTATATTACGTGAAGGCGCGATGGAAAATGCGACACGTTCCCATGGTACCAAGGAGGCCATCAACTCTAGGCTCCCTGCTCGCCTTGCACCAAGCTATCAGCAAGAACGCCCCCTGCAACTTTTCTTTAAGGGGCGAAGCTCCTCTTAGTCTAACCTTGTCCTGCGTCAGGCGCAATCGGCAGTACCTCACAAGCCGCGGCGGCTCATGCTCGTCGCATTACAGACAGACGGACGGAAAGACAAACAGACAGACAGACGGAAAGACAGACACACGGAAAGAGAGACAGGCAGACAGGCAGACAGACGTTTCATGATTCACTCCATAGATATCCTGTGATTTGTTTTTTTTCCACCTTCGACACCTAGCACAAAACAGTTCAGAGACAGGGACACACAAGTACGCAATACCTGAAATTGTACGTCTAAACATACCTTACAAAGCCTGCGAACCATGACATGACAGTGTTAAAATTACCAGTGTCAATCGTGCTGAGTGATCAGACCCACCCCAAGCGGACACCCTGACGAAATTCTCTCGCCCGCCTTCCTGAGTCCTTTGCAGGGCGCAGGAAAGCGGTAATGGGAGTCCCGGTAATGGCTAATTATCTCTCTAAAAGTTATATGAGAGGGGCGTTCTCTTCCTTTTCCGGCCTCTGCCAGTGCTGTGCGGAGGTGGCTCACACCTACCACATGGTACGGACATGCCAGCTCAATCCTCCTTTCACCCGAACCCCACTCCGACCATAGAGGGCTGCAGGTGGGAGACGGCCCTGCTCGGCTGTCAGTCGGCCCAACAAGCCATGGTCTGGCGTGCCAGGACAGCGGCCACGACCAATGGGGTCCCTGACCCACTAGGGCCTGGTTTCCTTTGCAACCTCTCTGTATTTAATAAATGTTTACTACCAACACCACCGTGCACCACCGCCTTGAGAAGTGCACAGCACGCATATGACCAGCCCGGCACAATCATGATAGTTTTAACTGGGACCACGACAACAGCACTTATTTATTGAAAGGATACTTATTTATTTAAGGAAAGCAAAGCAGGTGGGGTCTACACAGTTCAGCAAAAACAACCTGATAAGAGCTAACTGATTAATACTTGGAATGGAGATCGAATAGAGCGACATGCACAAGAGAACAAAACAGCAAACATCAAAGGACAAGCGCTCCGGTATTTTTCATGTCGTGTCCTATGTTATGTACAAAGGGGGCGGGGCGAGGGGTCAGGGAAGGGCGCCCCTCCTAATCATCTGAAGAGGGGCGCTAATTCTGAGCTGCACCTTTACCGACCTTTACTCAGCCAGACCTTTCACATCATTTCTTTAGTGCGCAGTGACAATGGCGACCGAGGACCCCTTGATATTATATTCAAATAACTATTCACTTAGTTACTTTACCCACAGAAACCAGAGGACCAATGGCAGGCCGTTGTGAGGTGCACGTCATCAGTTACTGAGGAGGTGGTGGGGGGCGATTCAGAAATGGGGGGGACTGCGAGAACATGTCAAGTGACAGTTACCGCATGCTACGCCGGACAAATCGGCGCACATGTTTTGGGAGCGAAGCGGCAGGTGATGAAGAGGAGAAGGAAGTGAGCGCATGCCAGCTCATAACTTTTTTTTTTTTTGCGACTAACGGGAATTTTTAGAGTTTAAACACTTACGCCGTTAAAATCAGAACCGTTCTTTCAAAAAAATTGAGTAAGAAGTACGACGTTGTATGCGTCTTCAATTTCTTGGCCCCGTGTTAAGTAAGCCCCTTCGTTCAAGTACTGCGCATTTCAACCAACTCGGCCAGTCTGCCATAAGTGAGCGGACGTCGATTGAGCGGAAACTAATAACGCCTAATCAAAGTCAATCATCGACCTGATCGACCTCTGCAGAGCTCTCTGGTCAATGCTGCTTGCGATGGCGCTTCAGATGCAGACACGCTCTCCAACGCGACCATGTATGCATGCAGTCGTGGCGTTCGCAAAGACAACCTGCCACAGGTTTTGTAAATGCGGGTGCGGCGAAGGACGTGCAACTTTCTCCCTATCGCGCCATCTGACCTCCTCGCCGAGAACCAACCTCCTCGAGTCGCATACAGTGCACAGAGCAACGCTATACATAACAAGCAAACGCATCGAGGTTGTCGCTACCGAACAAGACGACCTCGCCACGTCCGATCTGCCGCCGCACCGACACACTCGAGAAGTATAAAATCAGATTAAGAAAAATTCAGGAAGCTATGGCGGGAGCGGGAAATCGACGGCTGCCTGTTGTTACGGATGCAAAACCGCCGCGAAAAGCGAGGAACAAGAAACGAGGGTTATCCAAGAGCGAGATCCGTGCGTTTGGATAACAAGGCATCGTGTTCGACAACGGGCGCGCTTTTTACTGTGTGCGGCAGCTTCCTGGACGTTTAGGGTAGTAAACTCCTTAAAC
Organism: Rhipicephalus microplus; assembly: GCF_013339725.1. Lineage (NCBI taxonomy): Eukaryota > Metazoa > Arthropoda > Arachnida > Ixodida > Ixodidae > Rhipicephalus > Rhipicephalus microplus. Next base: position 242,123,103 of record NC_051165.1, read on the forward strand.
AATTCGAAGGAGACAATCAAGCTTGATACCGAGAGGCTTTGCAAAGAAAAATATAAAACATGTGGGACAACGAGAAACGGGGCCACCTATTAGGATTTCAAGGTTACAGAGCTATCCCGTGAGATGACAAACTAATGTCAGCGCGATCATTTTGTTTTCTTTTTTCTATGCCAATCAGGGGCTACGAGTGAACTTCGTTATACGATGACACAGAATCTATATATAGATGCGGGATCATATTGCTGCGTGCCAGTGCATGGAGTTAAAGAAGACAAAGCAGATAGACTGGGGCGAGCTAATCTGTGTGGCTGGCGCTGCTCGCTTAACCGGCTGTAAATACATCTTTGACTACCCCTCCGAGTCGGTCTCCTTCTCGTAACGTATTTGGTGGAGGTGCCGGCTGGAAGTGCCGGGTGGTATTTGGTGGAAGCCCCAAGAAACGAACTCCGGTACGTACAGTACAGGCAGCCCGGACGCCTTCGTTGTAAAAGTTGCAGTTGTTACCTGTAGTCGGGTAAATCCTATCTGCACAGAATTGTGTACATTCCTCGCTCCGGAAAAAACCGAGTCCAGCAAACAGGCTTCTCGGGCCGTAGCGGGCGCCGGGACAGGAAGCTGCGCATGTTCGGCGATAGAACGGAAGCCGGCTTATATTGGTTCGGAAAAGAACTCGCCGCTGGTCGCCGCTCCCACGGCGGCGGCGGCGCACACCGCGACCAGTGCGAAAGGAGCGGCATGTACATTCGGACACCTCTCCGCGCCATTGTTGTTGTCGTTGCGCTCTCACGACAGAGCGCACGCCGCAGTCGGCCTAATGTTTTTCTCCCACCAGCACACATTTGCCATTCACAACGGCCATCGACATACTTCTTCCGTAGACGATGCCTTCGCCGCAGGCGATGCTGAGAAGCTAACTGTCGGGGTGTTGTGTGTCGGAACTTGTATTCACCTGCCAAATCACGCAGCAGAAGAGAGAGACAACGATCGGCGCAGGAGCGTAACGTTTAGAACTTCAGAAGATCTCGTGGACGAGTAAGGAATTATTCCTGCCGAACGTAAAATGTCGAAAGGAACTGTGGCTCAACAAACGCGCCACTGTAGCCCAGACATAGGTGCACGGTCGGTCATGCAAAAAAAAAGCTCGCCCAGAAATACATCATATGGAACGCTAGACTCGTGTAACACATCTGCTTTCCCCGTATCCCGTCAGGCTGTTTCTCCCCGTACACTTTTCCTGTGGCTGTGACAATCGCACGTACAAAACGCAGGTCTATAAAGGCACGTTAACGCCTGCGACTAGCATGCGGTCACGCGACCGAGTTCGTCGCAAATGGCCGCCAGTTCGAAATAGTCGAGCGACCGGTGCTACATATACACTCATGTGTGAATGAGTCAACATTTTGCTATATATATAACCATTATAAGGCAACTAGCAGCCGTAAGTCCCAATACAAATTTCCAACACGTTTCCATCACGTTACGCGGAGTATACGAGCAGCCACGTTTCTCGTCAACCGGTCGCGTCCAACCAACACAAGCCGCGGCGACACCCATCCACAGTAGTGGCACGGGGGGACGCCGCGCCACTCGGGCGTCGAGGTCGACCACGTGACGGCCCCCCGCATACCTCCGCAGGGCTTCATCGCGGAAGCGATAACGGCGAAGCCCGCGGGCCTCGCGCCGATAACGCCTGACGCAAGTCGACCGACCTCGAGGGCCGCCACATACGCAACGCCAAACCCCCCCAGACACGCCGCGTCCCCCCCCTGTACATCGACACCGCGCACGCTACCGCTGCTGCAACACTCTCGGGGTTACGCATATACGGTGAAGAGCGCTGTCGGCGTCCCGAATGTTCAGTCGCACGTAGCCTCCTTCGTGCTATTTCGCTGGTGAATCAAGAGATACAACGTTTTTATTTATGAAAAAAAAAGGAGGGGGGGGGGGGGTAGGGGAGAACATTATTCCACCCAGTTGTGGCATTCACATGAGAAATTCCCGCAATACAGGGATTCCTGCGTGATGCGCGCTTTCAACCAGCTCGATCCGAAATTATGATTACTTTTCAACCCTTGGTAATTAGATCCTTTACCCAATTGGGCGCAAGAAACAAGCACGAAAGAAATTAGTACACACGGATTGCGCTATAGTCCGTGTGCGCTCCTTTCTTTCGTCCGTGTGTGTATATAGCGCCACGTAAAGGTGCTAAAAGATGAATTAGTTCGAAGTATATAGGCCGGCTCGCAGTTTAGCTCCTTGGTAAACATTAATCCTTTACAATACAGAACTTCCCTCGCAGTTGTCTGCTCATACGTCCCTTTACCGCCAATTTAGAGGCCTGTCCCTCGCCGAGAGAGCTTGCGCTGAAGTACAACAGCATAAGAAAATGCGCGCGTGTACACACACACGCAGCACCGGAAGTTCGTGTAGCGGAGGAGGCGGCCTCTGGCTCTCGCACAAGAGGTGCGACGAGGGCGTGCGCCGCGGAGGACACGAAACCAACAATAGAGAGTTTTAGTACTGCGGAATGGTGCTACGTACGCATCACGCAAGCGCCTTGCGTTACGGGGCGTCGTTTGCCACTAATCGGTTTTTAGTACGCCGTAGTGCCCGCGTACGTAACAAGCGTGAAGCGTGTTGCGTCATCTGGTAGATCAAAATAGAAGCACGTGTTGTTGACAGCCAATGTGAGCCAATCCAAGTGTTATAGCCAGATTATGGCCATATTTTAAGCCACAGAGCCTGTCGGTGCTTGCCTTCGATGCCGCCATTTTGCAAAACGAAGTCTCGCGCTGTCGCGAACTTGTTCGAGAGCGGCGCGATCAGCTCATACGTACGCACGCACGCATCTCATGCGTGCGTACGTAGCGGTCTGCGCATGCGCACTACGCAGAACGTGGCGTCCTTACGTACGCAACGCCGCCACGTACGCAGCGTACGCAGTACTAAAACTCTCTAATGGCGAATTACGCTGCGCCGGAGGCAAGCGTCGCGCCAAGCGCTTCCAACGGCGGGAAGCGGACGCACCCGTGTGGTCACAGCAGCCGTAGGTATGCATACGTGGGACCGCGTCAGCTGCACGCAGTCCCGAGGCATGCGGACGCAGAGTGGCGCAAACGCAGGACGTGTAACTGCGCAGAACGAACGCGTCGCGATCATTTGATGCGCAACAGGCAGCTGTGCGTCAACATGTTAACGCATTGCTTCGCTGGAGCTCCTTTTAACAATACTTACACAGCTAATGAAAAGCGCGAGATATACTGTCCAGCGAGTACGGCAGATAGACTATATATACGTAAGCGGAAGGTGTCTACAAAAGCAAATTGAGCAATTCGTGAAATTCCGAGAATTAGCCAACGTCTGATTACAATTTGCCATGAAAGTATTGCCCACATGTTCAAGCGATCTGGATGGCGACACCGAACCGCGATAACAAAGTTTGCCCTGGTAATTCTGCTTCTACACATTTAAAACGGGGTAATTTAATTGTAACACTTTGCTGATTGATGTCGCACTGTAAAGCATGAGGCGGTTAAGACGCAGTCACCAAAGAAAAGCGGCCAATAAATCGACGTGATCCGTGAGGGGACGTGAGACACACAAATCTAGCATGAGACGACGTCAAACGCACCGTAAATGTGACGTACAACATATTCGAGTTCTTACCACTAACTCTACCACAAGCGAGAACACAGCGAAACACGCCGTAAGGCTGCTAACGCATACTCTGAGACGTGCGCGCACGGAAGCATGCCCGTATAAGCCGCGAGATTGTCGACCAATTTTAACCGCATTAAATTTACGGCAGCCAGGGTTCCGAGGTCCAATTTCAGCTGTTTGATCTTTTTTTTTTCATTTTTGCAATATTCACGGCATAGTCCAGTTTGAAGCGGACATGAAACACTTTAGTCCCAAAAGAAGCTTTTATTACGTGAAAAAAAAAAAACAAGAAAAAACAATATACACACGAAAAATGTCTGCAAACTCGAACATCATGAAAGATAACAGGGATGTCTGGGAACTGGCGATCGAAGATAGTTTTATTTTTATTTTTTTTCATCGAAGTACAGTCGCGTTGAGAACGCGTGAGATGCGGTAGCTGCCTCGCAAAACCATGCTCGCACAGAAGGCGTTGATGCACGCCCGTCCACGCGGCTACGCTCTACAAATCCGGCACGAGCTGACGCGGGCGGCCCGCTTCGCACGGAAAACGGCCAGGCAGCCGAGAAAAAGGCGCCTGCGCTGCTTCCGGAGAAGCCCGGAATGTGCGAGGGAAAAGGAGCAAGAAAGCGGCACGACGGATGCCTGCCACGCAGCCGGCTGTGACTGCGGGCAGGGAAGACGAGAGAGGGAGAGAGAGATCGTGCAGGAGCGTATACGAGGGTCACCACGACGAGATCCGAACAGTGGACAACACACACCGCGGTACTACACAACGTTCATAGGCGTAGTACCATCGCCCGTGCACCGCTTTCAAGAACACCAGAGTGCGTCGTCGTCAGCGACAGTTGTCATTCACCCATGGAGCGTTTACGTGCAGAAAAGCACCATTCAGAAGCAGAGTATTCTGTTTGAAAAAAAAAAAATGCAACTGACCAAAATGTGTGAGACAAGAGCACGAACACAGAAAAAAAAGAAAAAAAAAGAACAGAACACTTTTTGTTCTCAAATTCCTCGCTTCCACTACGCCATCTTATGCTGAGAAACATTCGAGTTAAGTGCCGTTCAGTTATACCCGTGCCACACGGGCAGAGAAAATGGCATTTACCCCCGAATGCCTTCAGATTTATTGCCATTGATATGTGGGGTTTAACGTCCCAAAACCACCATATGATTATGAGAGACGCCGTAGTGGAGGGCTCCGGAAATTTAGACCACCTGGGGTTCTTTAACGTGCACCCAAATCTGAGCACACGGGCCTCCTTCATTTCCGCCCCCATCGGAAATGCAGCCGCCGCAGAGATTTATTGCCATTCGCGCGGTGCCACACAAGCGAACGAAATGGCATTCGTCCGAATGCCATTCGCCACCAAATGCCTTCGCCAGAACTCAGTTGACTGAGAAATGCCTACTCTCGACGACACAGCTCGCGAAGTGCGATTTACCTTAAAGTAAATAAAACAAATCATATTCAGCTAAAAATAAAACTTCCCGTCTTTTATTTGCACTAAACTTTTAAAAAAGTGCTTTGAATGTTATACGAAGATCAGGTTGAAATGGTTTAGAATTAATTGAAGTTCAATGTCCTGAAGCTCACGCATAATATCGTCTCTGCTCCAGAATTATTCGCTCTTGAGCACGATGCTTTGCACGGAAACACACAAGTGCTGCCGTGAAAAAATGAACTCTGCGAACATCTTCTGAGAGATGCGACAGGTGCGACGCGACAGGCGCCATTTTCTAATTACGCTGTGGATCTGACTAGTGTTGGCTTAGGTTGCTACGGTCGGCTGCAACGTCGTAAAACAAAGCAAGAAACTACAACTTAGGGCAGCGTAATATGCTTATTTCTATTTTTAATAATTATATGATGTGTATGAAGCTTGTAAACGCTTGTTTATTTTTTTATTGCTATTCCCCCATTGCTCACTTGGAAGGTGCTGCAATCGACATCATCAAGTCAAATGTCATTCGCTTTGGACGTGTAGCAGCGTGGGCGAAACAAATGTCATTCGGGAACTGAAAGCCTTCACCACCAAATGCCATTTTTTATGCCCGTGTGGCACGGGTATTAGTCATGGTCATAAGCTGTATAAGGTGGCAAAACGGAGCGTGTTCTCAACGACCAGGACAGGACGCAGTGTAATAGACGCGACATCGCCGTTCCGTGTGCAGTCCATAGAGACGTTAATTTTTAAAGCGAAAGCCTTAGGTGTCTCATGAAAGTGGCTGTCGGCGTCCGCTTCAAGTGATGCAAACACAACATGTATGTCATCGCGACCTAACAGGTGTTTATCACCTGTGGCGACACCGCACGACATAGTCACTTCGTAAAAGTTGAGCCGATCTCACAGGCAGTGTTGCAAGGCAACATTAGGGGCACATGGCTTTCGCGTGCGGAGATCGTTTGGCTGTAGCGCTATTGTTAAATTTATTGCCCACAATATATATTCCTACGGTGCGCCGCAAATGAACATAATACGAAAGAGGACGATGTTTAGTGCGAGCTCTTGCAGACTGGGCTCCATATTGTATGTCTGCCTGTTTATCTAAAGTAAAGGTATTTTTCAGACGCCTTCTCTTCGTAATATATATATATATATATATATATATATATATATATATATATATATATATATATATATATATATATATATATATATATACACTATTTTTCACTATGCTCCATCGTACAGGTTAATGTACAAATAACAAGCCCGCAAAACTCGTGACATGGATGTTCATTACGAATTAATTGAAGCTGCTAGGAAAAATATAGAAAAGTACGATTTGGCAAACTTGGGTTTAATGTTATGACGCGAGTTCCCAGGGAATAAAAATAAATTCTGGAGCAACCCAAATCCTTGAAATAAGTATATTGTAAATGCACAAGCGTAGAGTTTCCAAAAATTAACTAGATGGGACCCTCTCGCTGCGATCGTTCAGCGACCATGGGTATGATGGATAGTACACATATTTGCCTAGTCTTCGTACTTGCGGGCGGCGAATCGTACTTGCGGCTTCATTTATTGCTTTGTTTCGGTTTTGTTTTGAAAGAGATTCAACCCTTTTGAACTTCGCGACCCGATTTGGAAAGGTAAGTGTAAAAGAATAAGGTGGTGAAGCACAACCGCTGAACATTTGCTGAATTTCGTTTCGTGAGAAAACAGCTCCAAGCCACACGAACACACACGGAGCCAAAATCAGACCAGAAGCACGAAGATTAGAGAAATGTGTATACTACCCATCATTCCCATGCTCGCTGAAGCGCCGTGCGTTGCAGCTCTCGTAGACATTAGCACGAGAGTTCCCTCTAGTGCATATTAGGAAACTATGGGCACAAGTACGTCGTCATTCGTGTTGATTGATCGTATTGAACGGTTTAACTGTTTCTCATCGCAATGCTTCGGCGATCTCAGAGGCCACGTAGAAAGAAGCGCGCGGTTGAGACATGTTCCACCAGATACCGCAGCGACCCCACCTGCTTTAATGTCCCTAAAACAGAAAGAACTAAAGTAGCGCCAACCACGCCCCATCGTCTCTGCCTCCTCTCTCGCAGCTGCAGCAGCGCCCCTACAGCGTCCAGCAAGAAACTACGGACACTGGCACATCCTCACCCGGCGTACAGGGGAGGTTAAGCTTTAGATGAATGGATGGATTGATATGGCTATACCTTTAGATCGGGCGGCGGCTTACGCCACCTAGCCGTAATACTTAGTGAACCACAAACTAGATTTATGTTTTTATTTTCCATTTAAATATTGAAGTTCTGGACTGGTACTTTGCAGTGAATTTAATTTTCACTCATGTTTTGATTTTTGCCACCAATCAGATAAACTCCCTGTAGTTATTTCTACCCGCTTAAAGTCTATTTCGCACTCCCTGTCCCTAAACCCCAGTGCTTTGAAAAACTCTGCACCATCATCCTGAACTATATAGGGTGAAGCCCTTAACAGAACGTTATCAGGTGTTCGGTTTAGCTAAAACCCCGGTTAAGCCGGTGCAGCGCCTCCTCCTCGCCGGTGTCGTCGTGAAAGCGAAAGAAAACATGCGACCGCGGAGAGACGAAGAGGCCGCTTGCACTACCAAGAATACCAAGCACGGGAGAAAGGACGAGCTTGCACGTTGACACGAATGGCACTACTTTAGTTACTTCTAGGGACTTCAAGCTGTTCACAAGCATCTGCTTTTACGAATAATGAATTATTTCAATTATTTCATTATTTATCTCAACAGTCAATTTTCTCCGATACTTACGCTCTGATATTGTATGTATGGCCAATATAAACCTTAGCTTGAACCCCAACCACTGATTTCGTATTAGATTCATTTTTTTTTAAACACGTTTTCCGAATGTTCGTAAAGCCGGAAATAAGTGCTCCACCAGAAGAGCTTGGGAGAGAAACACGAGAGAAAGACAAAACGTGGCCACGGTGTTTCAGTCTCGCTCCCAGGCAGCATCTGGGTCCGCTCGTGATCCGCGCTGCAGGAAGCGACTGGCTTTTTAAAAGCAGCGCGAAACTACTAGCAGCTCCCAGTCGTGAGCATAGTACGCGAGAGGGGGGGGGGGGGATTCTCGTACAAAACGGTTCTCATCCTGCGCTTTATTCACACGCCGTTTCTGCGGCGAAATTACGAGAGGCCGCGGATGGGATGGGTCAGCCAAAGCAAGTCTTCCTCGTGTACGCCGATGCCTCCTCTTCAGAGTTGGCCGCTCCGCGTTTTTAAACTGCTGCGAACGGGATGAGATGATCCCTCACAACTCAAGGCTGCTATACGTTTCGGCAGCACCCCCCTTACCTTCACTTATCATTTCTTTTTCTAGAAACAAAGGTGCCGTGCCGACGGCTCGATTTAGAAGAGGTGAGCAGCGGAACGCTTTCGTAGGCGGCAGCATATGTTTCACGTCATGATGATGATGTTTGGTTTTTTGTGGCGCAAGGGCCATTTGATGGCCAAAGAGCGCCAAATCATGGGTCTAGAGATGTGGACAATGATTGCGGTAAGCGGCTGTATAAGGGCCTTAAAATTCCTCGCGCTAAGGCGGGTAAAAACATAGAAGCAATAAAATCATGACCATGTCATGAAAAGGTGTAGTTTCAATGGATGACGTGAGTTTGTGAAAATTAATGGTGGACATGTATGGCATTAGCAGAAGTGCCTCGTTCGTTCACACCCTTGCGCCCAAGGGCCGTGAGGCAAGTGCTTTGTTGAGCGTAGCCACCGGAGCGAAGACCTCCCTGGAGAGGTCGTGCTACGGGATGCCCGGGTATATGATATTGAAAGGTACGAACTTTTCTCAAAAAAAGCTAACAGCGATTTATGTGTTAAAAGTGGTTCCCTGCCGACGAACATTGCAGGATGAAGTGGTATCTGTAGTCGGTAGGGTAATGGAAAGTGTTCTCTCCTACGCGCGTCTAATTGTTTACACTGGATTCAAATGTGAAGTATAGTGAGTGCTTCTCCACAAAGGTGGATCAAATGTGTATCAATTACTTTCTCGGTATTAATACCGTTCATAGTGCTTTGCGCTCACATTCCGTCGCTAACGGTCGATGGGACAGTAAACATACTGCGTAGCTTACTTGTTGGTGTACCATGTAGGCTGCGCCTTTCGTGTCAGTTACTCGTAATATTTGTTACCCCTAGTTTTGCTGTTCCATGTGTAGAAATTTGGGATTAACCATTCAGCTGCCTTCGATCAACCTACACCCCTTCTTTCGCACAGGGTTGCTATAGAGGAAGCGAAAACAGCATTGTTATTATTAATCAAATAAGTCTTGTTTTCAGCGTCGCGAATCCGAATTCTGTCGTGTTGCCCATTATGCCCGCGTGTACGCGAATGTCACATTCGAAGAAATAAAGGTGCGCAAACAGATAACGCGAAATTGACTGTTGTTCTGACGCAGCAGAGCGGATAAAAATTTGCGGGAAATATTCACCCGAATATTCCTCTACCCCATGAACAGCCACGGAGTGCATAAAGCAAAGATAACGCAGTGTCAGCCATGCACTAACATAAAGAGGAAGGCTCTTAGTACCTCCTCAACGTTAAATGACTGCGCTGGTTCAAGAGCACAAGTAGACAGCATGCTGTTAGGTGCAACTTTAATAGTCGCGTTGGTTAAGTGCAGATATAATTTAGGCTCTGTAAAGCGGCACTTCAAACGCACGGCAAACGAACAATGCGTACCCTGTACTTTTCAACTCATTTATTTACCCTAAGGAAACCATATTGGGCATGCAATATAGGAGGGGGGGGGGGGGTCAAACTCAGCTTGTAAACACACACACCCGCACGCACACACACACAAAACTTAGAACGGAAGAGGGTAATAAGAATAATACATAAAGAAAATAGGTTCACCATAACAGAGACGCAGTACAGATACGGATATATGTCAAGATATATGTGTGTGAATGGACAGTTTCTGCTTCAAACACGCGCAGAGGTGTGACGGCGTGTCTTACATTGGTTCTCGTGATGGGACACTGCCTACATTCAAGCAAGAGAGTATAAAATAGCCAAGAGCAAACAGTGTACAGGGTGTTGCCAACAGGCGCTGAAATGAGGCAGTTTCAGAAGAGGGAACGCAGAGATAGCGTTCGTTGGGTACGATACGTTAACGTCGGTACCCAGAGGGTTAGCGCACGACGCATGCGCGCAGTGGTGATGAACGCTATAGCGCAAAGCTTTTCCGTGCCCTGTTCTCTGAAACTGCGTATGATATCCACACTGGACACTACACGGTAGCCAGCGACGCCAAGTCATTTGCGAGTAGTAGACCAAGAGCCACGACCTCCCCGCCAAGCTGTCACCGACACTTCCCCGTGGGAAGACGAGAGAGCGGACCTTCCTCGAGGGGCCTTCGCAATGACGCCCGCAAGCGTCGAGCGTTGAACGCACTTAGCACGGCGTCGCACAACGGAATTACGCGCGATTTACTCCGCAAGCATGTCGTCGAGCGTTCTTTCTAATGTGCAGCCATGCTTTTAACGCACGGTGCGAGGAGGAGGATGGGAGGGAGGACTACAGGGTTGCACGAAAGTCGGGAAGTGGGCGCGCACGCTATAGGACCGGCGTTGTCGGGCGCTCGAGAGTCGAGCCTTAGCGCGAATGCCAGCCACTCTGCCAAATACACAGCGGGGAGGCTCACGACGGCAGGGAAAACGAACAATCGAGGCCACCGCGCCGAGCAGCGGTGTGCAACAAAAGCAAATTGGCGCGCGCAAAGTTGCGCCTCTATCGACAGGCCGCGCAGCCAATCGTTTCGAAAGCGCCGCGGGGAACCATTAAATGCGGCTGCCCCAAATTGGAACGATCTGGAACGGCCGGAGTACAAGCACATTCTCCCATTCTTCTAGCAGGCGGAGAAAGCGACCGCATGCTCTCGCGTTGCTGCAGCGAGCCGACCGTTTCACTCGTGTACGTCCTCCCCCCCCCCCCCCCCTTTTTTTTTTCTTCCCTTACGAGGGACGACGTGTCGGAGTAACAGGCCTAAGAACGTCTAAAACGTCAATATTGTACAAAGCGGGAAATTACAATCCCTGTAATGTGAGACACGATTTCTGTCACCAGTTGCTAATTCTGAAACAGAATCTCGTTGACGCAGCAATGCCTCGGTAGAATTAATCGCGTGTACTCAAATTACCAATTACCAAAAATAAGACATCATGGCATGACAGCACAGAACAAAATGAAATTTTTGCATTTCAGTCTGATCTATAGGTATACTACGCAGGAAATATCTAGGAAACAAGAACAAAAAAAAGTTACAACCGAGAAAGATGCAAGCTCCGCGTTCGCCGAACTATAGCTCCATCGAAGCCCCCTTGCTCTGTTGCGCCGTATCGTTGGCATTCGGGAGGTGCGGCCATAGCGAATGCTACTACGTTAGAAGGCCGGTCTTGGAGGCGGCCGTTTGGATGGCGCTGAAAGTATGCGGACAACTAAAACGCAATTTTCTTTCAAGTACTTTTCTAGGCGAGAAATAAGCCCTACGGTTTTTGAAACGCTACTTCAACAATCCGCGTCGACTTAAGATTTGCCTTCGAGCTGCCCGCCTGTGTGTGATCACCTCTGCCCATTTCTTTATACAGCCACTTGCTCCTCCAGTAGCACTGGCGCAGCCAGGGATGGAGGTTGTGGGCGGGTAGGTTCAGATCCCTTCGAAATTTTTTTTAATTTTGCGTGTGCATATCTTGCACACACGTACGAACATGCATAAAGGGTGGTTTAAAGCACCCCCCTTCTCTACCCCCCCCCCCCCAAAAAAAAAATCTAGCAACGATATGTACTGCCTGGTAGGTGTCATGCGCTGCAACGCATCGCCTATAGTTTTATCCAACCTCACTAGTATTGTAACTTAGAAGTGTGGCAGCTTGGACTAGTTGGTATGGCATGACGATAGTTATAGCGCGAGAACAAAACGACGACACAGAGACAAGAAGGACACGAAGCGCTCGCATCCTTCGCTATAACTATCCTCACTAGTATCGCTCCCTGGTTTCCTCAGGCGTATTGAGGTGTGGAGGGAATATGGCTGTGTGGGCGGGGGAAGCACATGCTCTCAAGCCGGCTAGACACCATGAGTTTGATGGGTAAATGTTGTGTTACGTGTCATCCTATATAACCTAGTTATAGAGCAGTGGTGGTGCAATAAGTTGCTAAAGGAAAGATGAAATCTGCTGCCGTCACAAACCGAAAAGATTCAGTCGTGTAATTGTCTAGTCGTGTACTTTCTAGTTTCGTGTGTTGTTTGCAGCGGCTGTGACTTATTAACATCAAGTATTTTTTTTTTAAGACAATATCGTTATCGAGCGAAACTGCACTTAGTTTCAATGACACGGCGAGAATCTGCGTCTATACTAAACCCACACTACGGCGGGGCCGGCACCCTTAAACACCCCCACCCCTCCCTCACACCTTCAGCTGCATCGTCGCTGTCAAACATAATCCTGCGCGGCCGATGAGTTTCAAATCATGAGGAATGAAACAAAACACGTTAACAACAATCGTGCCGAGGGCAGCACCAGCGATGTGTCGATGCTCCCTCTATACAGTGAACAAAAACCGAGCAGCACTCTCGCGACGCAGGACATGCTCGAAATACGTACTTCGCGTTCACGCACGTTCGCCTGGTGTGACGTGTCCCCACATAAGGTAGCGGGCAGAAGCAGGCAGCAGAGCCGGCCGCCTCCTGACCTCGAGGAGAAAAAGAGTCCGGCCGCTCCCATTGTGCGTCAGCTGTACGAGCCAGCTGGCCCCGCCGCGGCTGCCGACAGTGCACGCAGGCGCACGTTCGCAGTAACGGCGCGCACCCGCGGTGTATAACGTAGGTGACATAACAAAGACGTCCTCCTCGTCTGCCGGGGACGGCCTATATAAACCGGTGTACAAGAGCAGCGCCGGTCTATTCTAATTGATGATGATGATATGTGGGGTTTAACGTCCCAAAACCATCGCATGATTATGAGAGGCGCCGTAGTGGAGGGCTCCGGAAATTTCGACCACCTGGGGTTGTTTTAACGTGCGCCCAAATCTGAGCACACGGGCCTACAACATTTCCGCCTCCGTAGGAAATGCAGCCGCCGCAGCCGGGATTCGATCCCGCGACTGGGGTCAGCAACCGAGTACCTTAGCCACTAGACCACCGCGGCGGGGCGGTCTATTGTAATTGGCACGCTTTATGTGCGAGAACAGCGCACCTGTGCGAGCGATGTACCGCAGTACGCAGCGCCACTGTTTCGTAACGCGGCGCTCGCAGGAGCTCCTCGACGCCAGCTGTGAATCGACAATGTTGTGAATCGGAGCAACCGATAACCGCGCTCGCAGACTGCCCAAGTCAGAGCAAAAGGGCCAAGTCTCCTCTATTGGCAATGAAACGCACGAAGGTGACACCTGCGGCAGGAATTCGATCCTAGCGGTTTCGAAACTTCAGCTTCGACGATAGTTATAGCGCGAGAACAAATCGACGACACAGAGACAAGAAGGACACGAAAGACACGAGCGCTCTTGTCCTTCTTGTTTGTCTCTGTGTCGTCGTTTTGTTCTCGCGCTATAACTATCGTCATGCCATACCAACTAGCCCAAGCTGCCACAATTCAGCTACGGGTTACAGTCGCAGTGCGATTCCCCCCCCCCCCCCCGAGATATCGATAACTACCGTGGTAATAGATAACGCAACTTCCTTTGCATCTAGATGGTGACAAACAGGCGGTGGTCGCGACGATACGAAACTCGCATGTATACAGTCATCTTCGCCTTACTTGAATGATGGAAACGACTAATGCGAGCGCAAGAGAAAAAAAAAAGTTCCGGTTATAAATATTCTTGACTTTGGCAGCCGAGCGTGCATGGACCTTATTTTTAAGTGTTGGAAAAGGCCGCGCACAATAAGCGGTCCTGTTGTCCACAGCAGTCACAGCGTCCATGTTCGTAGGGAGTGTTCCGAAAGCAGCATGGCTGAACAGTTCTGCCCCAGCAGGGTGCAACCCATTAGGCCCGCGGCCAAATCCGGCCAGCCAACAGCGCTTGCGGGATGCGCCGAGGCACGAGCAGTCGCCCGGTGAGCGACATTGCATGCACGCTCGCTTGGTTTCGGCCATCGGGAGCTATTTATACGCACATTTTGCTAATCCTCGCATCACTAATGTCCCACGAAAAAAAAAAAAAAAAGCGCCGCTTATCCTCATACGGCTACATGGAAATAACTGCTCCGAATGAATCAAGTTAGGCGGTGTCAAAAAGTTTCGCACGAAGCGATACTTTTGAGTGATGCGCAACACTCAAATGTGGCGAACATTAAGCAGTGTTGATATAACGAGACTAGATACGGCGCTCTTTCGCGTCATTCCATTCATTGTCAGTTCTCTTTGCTATCAAGCTCACTCACTGTGATTTTCTATCGTCTTCGTTGCTTACTGTTTCGCATCCAGAGTAGCCATTATTTGGCCTCTTCCAGCAAAGATATCACTCTCCATGTCCTAGCTTTACGTCAACATAAAAGATGTGCATTGCAGCGGAGCACTACAGTGACGAGGTTCTCATGACATCCACGATTTCTGCGTGTGACAGGTGTCGAAACGTGATCTGCTCCAGGTCTCCGAGATGGGGAGGAGTGACCGCCCCCATACTTACACAACACTGCACGTTGCGCCGAGAAAATAGAATATCCGGCATTCCATATCTGAAGGTCATCTTTACGAGCATTCGTATCCGACAGGATTCGGCAACCAGCCTCCTTTTTGAGCCCTGATGTTTTTAACAGCGTAACTAACGCAGCTACTGTGCCACCGACACACACACACACACACACACACACACACACACACACACACACACACACACACACACACACAAAACTTTTCTAAACGTGTACTACCACCGCTACTGTCGGTGCTAATAATAATAATAAACCATGGCAATTCAATCAGCTGAGTGCCCATGTGATTGCCCTTCATGACCAGCTAGTAATAAGCCGGCGCCCAAAGCACATCGAGCACGCACACGAGTCCAGTATGTGTACCAGCTAAACTAAACCGTGGGGTGTGTGCCTCCTCTTAATATCGCTTCACCTGCCTCGTTCCGCGGTGACAAGCGTGCGGAGGAGCGCTAGGAATAGAAACGACTGCATGCAACAGCCCCGGGGTCCGTAATAAAAGCCTTCGTCGTCCGGCGTCCTTGCGGCGGGAAGCCCGGCTCCAAGGTCAGCCACTTCCTGGGTCGCTCGACGAAGCCCGGCCCCGAACGCCACGAGTTTCCGGGACGGGCGAACCGGCCTTTTTTTTTTTTTTTTTTTTTCATGCGGGCCGCACGCTTCCTTCCGTCCACGGCCGACGTGCTGCAGCGCTATTTCGAGCACGGAGTCTCCAGTCACAAAGATGAGAGGGACAATAAAGAAAAGAAAAAGCGGGAGATGATGGCCGGAGAGAACGCGGCCTGTTTCTTGACACGCGTCAGCTAATGTTGGAACAAGGGTGGACACGAGCGGGGCACGGAATGATGGTTGAGGAAGTGGTGAACGCAACTTGACACACAACGGCCAGGGCTGGACGGTGATTTTTAGGGGCGAAGTCGCGGGTCGCGCGTGCTCGATGTATGTAGTAGCC
The DNA here is from genome assembly GCF_013339725.1 of Rhipicephalus microplus. Lineage (NCBI taxonomy): Eukaryota > Metazoa > Arthropoda > Arachnida > Ixodida > Ixodidae > Rhipicephalus > Rhipicephalus microplus. The sequence goes on from NC_051165.1 coordinate 242,138,874, forward strand.
CCGTACCTGTCGTTCAGTCCTTGGAATGTTCGCTGGATGGCGGTACTTGTATATGATGAACATATGATGAAAAGATGGCGCAGTACTTGGAGTATTCGCTAGATGGCAGGATGGACGGACGCGGCCTAAGGTCCCTAGATGAAACAAGTTTCCAAGGTAGCGACACCCCCCCTTTTCCTCCTCGCTTATTTGCCTGAAGCGCCCCCTAGAAGGTTTAAAACTTTCATCCAAAAAGCAAATGTTTGGGTTCTGTTGCTACGGTGAGTAGATGTATATGAAACAAAATGGAACGAAATAAGACGTAGAATAAACAGTTACCTTTATGAACATAAACGGCACAACACAAAAGCAAGCGGGATGTGCGTTACTCAACCGGCAACGTTGGGCAGTTCTATACTTTACACCACTAGCCATGGCGTCTCGCGCAGTACATTTTAGTTCCACGGCCGCGGTATTTCGTCCAGTTCTAACTAGTCCACTTCTCCGATTGTGTTTTGTTCGTGCTGTGACACAGTGAACGTGCTTCTTCATACAGCATTGCGGAGATTATAACAACAATAACAAACATACACTTTCGATGAGAGACACGATCGTAACGCGAATGAATTTCTGGAGCTTTCCCGTACAGTTGGGAATCGTCTTACAGAACCGCTCGTCACGCCTGCCGATAGAAACCCCGATGGAAACTCAGAAAACCGCCCCGAAGATACTCGAACCCACTCGTCGGGACGTCCCTGTTGTCAGGCCCACACGACGGCCTCCTTTTTTGGGGAAGTCGAAGACTAAAAGGCCCGCCAGTGCAAAGTCGTGACCACGCAGACCTGCGCCCCCCCAAACAAGGATACATATCCGACGCACGCGAGGAATAGAAAAGGAACAATACAAAAGCATCGCGCTCGCCTGGGCGGCGAGCATCCGGCGGCGCATGGAATGGCGAAGAAGCGCGCTTATAGCGAAACGCGCCAAGACGCCTCGCTTCTTCGTTTTCTCAAAGGCAGAGACGCAAGGCCGCGCCAGACACAAAAGCGGGAGGCGCGTGCCAGGCCTGTCGCTGAAGAAACGGGCGGCGGCGTCCACCTACGCGAGTCCATTCGGAATAACGCCATTACGGAGGCTGCATTCCACACGCCCTCGAGTCCCCCCCCCCCCCCCCCCCGCCAAAAAAGCGCGTCGCCCCAGAAACACTTTGAAACAAAAAATATAACAGCGAAAATAATACAGGAGAAGCAAATAGGGAGCTTTAGAATAGCGTTTGCAAGCGCTGCGGGCGTTGCGGGCGCCATATGAGATTTAGAATAGCGTTTGCCCTGCTGCACCGCAACGCACGATCGCAGCGACACCGTAGCCTCGAAACCAGCGCTTGCGGGGCCACATGCGAGCCGCGATCACATCACGCAATTTCGGATTTTCTGCACGCGGTCCGCGAACGCGAACGCCGACTCGCATGCAGTGGCAGCGACCGCACCGCTAGGGCTCGCGGTGCGCTACTCCAAAACTCCCAAATGACTCATCCCAACGTGCAATACGATTGCCGCCGTTTGTGCGGCGATAATAACGGCGCGCTTATAAACGCGTGCTACATACATCCTTTAAACTGCCCTTCAACAATCACTATATGCAGCGTAGCCAAAAAGTCACAAAACCAAACTAGGCCTGTGGCTCGACGAAGCAATATATATATATATATATATATATATATATATATATATATATATATATATATATATATATATATATTGATTGTGCCCGTGATCGCATGAAATGTCGTATAGATGTAATAGATGTATGCACGCCGGTGTGACAAAATTTTTATGCGCCCAATTAACCTAGTCCACCGCGGCGGTGACAACGGGGCTCGGTTGTTGACATGAAAGTCGCGCGTTCGATTATGGCCGCGGTGGTCGCATTTCGATGGAGGAGAAATACCAGAGGCCCACGTACACTGGGGCGAAAGTATCCCATAAGGTCGAAATTCCCCAAGCCCTTATCTATATATTACGGCGCATCTGGTAATCGTATCGTGGTTGTCGCGCGTAAAAAAAAAAAACCTCACGAATTACTATTATTAAATTATACCCCTACTGCATTACGTGCCTTACACGGTAACACCTCAACAAGCATCATAATGTCAATGAATAGTGTCAATGACATCATAATGTCATAATGTCTGATCAAACACAAGAAAGAAGAGCGTTGAGATATAGATAAGCGTCTTTGCGCACAGTCTCTTTTAGCGCTTACTGTATGTTTCGAACAATGCAACAAGCATCAACGCGTCAGACGGAGCCACAACTGCGGCGATGCGGAACGTATTCAATGGCCCGCCAAACGCGCAGAAGTAGGCGTCCTTACACAGAACATCGTAACTCAATCGCGAAGACAATCACGAACCTGCTCGATTCATCGCGGTCCGCGTACATGGTTACGCGCGATTCACGAACACGTCGGTGTGTGCCTGTAGCGCGCTAAAGGCAAGAATGACCGGGCGCCTAAGCGCGCATACATGGCGCTGCCTTAGTCCGAACCGAAATATCCTGCTGCAGTGCATGGGCAGAAAAACGTAAACTGGGAGACGACTGTTCGGTCTTTCGGGCCCGTTATGAGACCAAGTCAACGTACAGTTCGCGCTACAGTTGGTGTTGCCCCGCCAGGCACGCGTAGTCGCGGATCTATACCGTGCACGCAGCAAAGCCTCAGAAGAGAACTGTTTGCTGGGACTCGCTCGCTGGATTCCGTGACGACCAGTTGTGCCCTCGCGATCTCCGACGTCAGCGTAGCTCTGGCCGACTGGGCTGGCCCTACGTCATCTCCTGACGCCGACCTCCGACGACAGCGTAGCTCTGACCAACAGGACTTGCCCTACGCCATCTCCTGACGCCGACAAGAGCTCTCGCAAGTGGTACCCCGTCCTCGGACACCTGTGAACTTGTTTCCATCTTTCCTATCTCTCCTCTCGATATGTCCTCGCTCGCTGACTTAGCGCATCTCTCTTTCTCTATACCCTTACCTCTATCCTTTTAATCCCTCCTCACCCCCATCCCCTGTGAGCTACTGTTGAGGTGTCGCAACAGGGATGCAGACAGTTACGGGGCTCACTTTTCTCTTCTTTTCCCTCTCTCAGAACCACTTAGTAATAGTACGCACGCTGCCACGCAACAAACACGAGAGTGTTCGCGGAGTATAGCACACTCGGTCACACCCGTGCGGTGGACAGCGAGACGGGGAAGCGTCCCAAACACAACACGCCGCACATGACATACACCATGCATTGTTGTGCGACGATCGCAAGTTGTACACCCAGCAACATGATACACCGCAGCAGGACAGGACCACACAATGGTATCTCCGCGTCATATGGCACCCTCAGTTCCATCTTTAGCAGATACTTTTTCGGTGGCCGAGATGGCCTCTGTGAGTGCAAGATGTAGAAGACGAACGACCTTATAGTTGACTTTAGGCGTTGATATCTGGAAACATTTTCCCGACAAAGTACTAGCCTAAACGTGAAAAAAATGTTTCAACCAAAGCAGCGCGCAGTAAATGCGATATACGCATGCCAACCGCACTTACCGAACAGTGGAATCCGTACAGTGCGCCTGTCATAACGATATTACCCAATCACTAAACGACCACGGCAATCGGCCAATAAGCGCGCCCACAAATGTAAACGGCCACGCGGTTTCCATGCCGAAAGAGCCATTAACGTTTCCTATCACGCCAGATGCTCGCGCCTTCCGTCTTCGCTCGCAAGGGAGCGTGGTGGGCGTCGCATATTTCATGCGCGGAACCACCAGATTGGCTCGGGAACTAGCAGAGGCTCTCCAAAAGCGCCTTTTCACTTTCACTGACAAGGACATCTACGAATAAGGATACGGCACAAACAGACAAACCTATTTATATTACACCGTATATATTGCCCTATAAATTCTGAAATTCAAGCTTGAAGGGTCACTAGAGAGCAGAACGATTTTTATCATGTTAACAAATTACTTTTCCACAATTGGAAAATCTCCCGCATGCCAGGAGAAGGTGCTTGGCTAGCGAGAAAACACAAAAAAGAAAGAAAGAAAGAAACCGGGCGCGTATCTCCGTGCATAGCTGCAATTGTCGCCAAAAGACGATAGCCTCCTGCCGGCCGTACTACACGAGTCCTGGTCTCATCCGCGGCCACCCGTGACGCAGTTCTCGCACCATTCCTGTCCTGGCAAAATAAATGCAATGGAGGTTTGTTTGAACATATTTCATTTGGCCGCATGCATTATCACTGCCGGCCAACGAATGTGTCCGTACCTCCACGACATGTCGGCAATGTTTTGGTCGAGTGTGGTACTGAATAGCATGACAGTTTACAAAGAACTATTTGTGAGACATGAACGTATTTTGTTGCGTGGAAGGGTCAATGGCTGTGCGCATGCACCACTGGTGCACCGAAGTAGACGCCTGCCGAAGTGGGCAGCACAGTATTGTCGGCAGAGGGAATTTTCGTTCATAGCGTCGCATTTTCGGCGCAGCCTAAGAAACACTAGGCAGTTTATAGAATCACGCATCTATGTATTTGTAGTAAAAGAACACATCACCTAATACTTACGTATTTATGTTGCGCCTCAGGTGTGCGTAATCATTGCTTTTTGATCGGCCATGTTCACAAGTATGAACGCAGCCACCAGTTAAAAGATGGCGGGACAACAGACAGAGAAACACAGACAGACCAAAATTCCTGCGTTCAAGTATCGCACGAAAAACTAAGGCCTTTAAAATGAGAAAGAAATCCCAGAGGAATCTCGGTGAGCGACAGTGTAAGCGGAACGTGGCGAGAATATGGCTTCCGTTCACCTGGCATGGAGCTTCTCCGCATCTCCCTTTCACACCTCCGTCCGATCGCGCGTTCAAAGGCGCCGCAAACCTTTTCCATTGTTCAACGCTCAGTCATACGCGCGGGAGCGGGACCAAAATCAGTATGCTGCGAGTGCATACACTGAAGCCGCAAGTAATTGGCTTCGCGTCACGCGTCCGATTCGCACCGTTCATTCCGCAATGACGGCCTGAAACCGCGGCGAATATATAGGTCCAACGATCGAGAACCCAATTCTGGCGCTGTTGCTGCGCGCCTCTTCACACGATGGCGGCCATCGTGCGAATATACGGGAGAGAAGTGGCACACCGCAGGAGCGGGAGGAGGCTGGTTGCCACAAATACAGGCGTGCAGTTAGTTGTACGGTGTGAATGATACGTACTCTTCGAGATTTCAACCTTTGATGTGCGCCAAAGCGGCAACGACGTCTCACGAGACAATTGCCAGTTTCTCCTATATCGATATGATTCGTGACAAGCGTGACCTTTCCCGAGGGCCTCTTAGAGGATATACTGCGCTATCCGTGTTTCGATCACCCGCGGAGTCGAACAAACGAGGGCGCACGAAACGACTCAGCCGCCTTATCTCGTGACTCGACATACAACTGCGATTTCCACGCCCTTCAAAAATAGACAACCTGCTCGAGTTGTAAGCATCGCCGTACAATTCCAACAACCGACCGCGGTCGCACCGACTACACACCCTCTGTTTGAACGTGTCGTGGGGGTTATATTACCGCATTCAAGAACGACACGAACAGATGCCACGACCGGTGATCGACAAAAAATGCAGCTGTTTCACTCGCGCTGTGTACGAGAAAACCGCCATTTGCACCTTTTCCTCTTGCAGACAGTGCGCGACAGGCGGAAAAGGGTTTGGCGTATAGAAAATGAGAAACACCATCCATTTCACATAATGAATAAGCTGTCTACGTGCGTATACAGGATTCGCAGCCGAATCCTTATCAGACTCAGCTGCTACACGCCTTCGCTTGAGTCAATTCTTCGTCACTAAAAATTTTGGTATAGTCTAAATAGCTTTACCGATACAGTAAAGCTATTCAGACGCACTCTACGACAACGCGAACAAATCCACTTTGCTAAATACTTCACGGGGTGAGTGACAATATTATTTCAGTTCTGTTAAACTGCTTCGTTACAAAAAAAAAAATGATTTACTTTTTCAAGCAACGAAGCTGGGCAAGAAGTTCAAATGAGAAAGCTGTAGAGAAGCTTGCAGAACCCGTCCAAAATAACTATACAAAAATAAAATAAAACCTGAAAGCCTAGTGCTGGGAGCTCATTGTATAACAAGAGAGCCTGGCTTTCCATAAAATGCCTCATTTACAATGCAGACAATGAGAAAAGTAAAATCCAGGGACAAGAGCAGTGAACCGCCGTTAATCCTGCGCGGCAGAGGCTTAAGCTGGCAGCGCTTTATCAATAGTCATAATTAGGGATTGTTACGTCACGAGCAACCACGCCCTCGCGCGACGCTAATTGCAGTCGCCCAGCGCGCATTTCGCTGGCGAAGGTTAAAAGCGGGGCGCGTTTCCGCGTCCTCGCCGCCTTTTATCTCCGCGACTCACTCGACGAAGGTGGCCTTCGATTCCGGGCGACCAGCACCAGCGAGAATACCAGCGCGCTTGTTTTCAAAAAAGCAGCGAGACCGGAGACTCGGAAAGCGGCGCCGCAAAGCACTAGCACAGATTTGCAGATGTAACGGGAGAGACCCCCGTGGCTGTTTACCCCCGGCATTTAATCCGGCGGGCGATCTCGTCGCGCTACTGCCCGGCTGGTTTGCACACAGTCCGCGGTTGCACGTGCACGCGCTTTCTGGCCGACCTGAAACGACTCGCGGGAAGGAGAGAGAGATTTGACAGGCTCGCGTTTCCCTGTTCTCCTCCCGCCTTCCCAGGTCAAGCGAAGCGATGCAGAAACGATAAAAGACTCCGCAAGCAGGGGCGCCCCGTCGTCGTAAGGGCAACATTTCTAGTGTAAGCCTACGCTGTGTGACGACACCAGCTGTGTTGCGCGAGCTTGTAAAAAAAACAAAAAACACCACGGGTGAGGCCGTGAAACTTTCACGAACGCGAGCCCAAGAGGCGAAAAACGCGTGGGCCCTGCATCCATAACTGATGCAGCAGCCACCGTTTTTATTCCAACGAGTACGGCCAACTTATCTAGGTGGTGTTGGTACGGCCAACACCACCTAGATAAGTACGGCCAACACCACCTAGATAAGTTCAGATAAACTCATTTAGGTGGTGTTGGTACGGCCCCCGCCAAGAGAAAACGGGACGTCAGAAAGACGTCTATACTGGGCGACGCTCATTGCACAATAACCCGTGTTGTCATTGAGGGAATTAACACATTCTTGTTACAAGCAGCCATTGCAAAATATTCACGCAGTCATCGTGCGTAGAGGGTAGTCAATATTCGGACTCCAACCAAGCTCCCTCACAGTGACTTACTCGGCAAATGACGCCGAGCGACATATCAAAAGTGACTGCAGATACCGACGTAACGCAAACATTTGGGCTTAGGTGCCCTGCAACTGCGGAACGTTACGATTGAAGTAATTAAACGGAGCCATTTCATCAGTGGTTGCAGAATCGAAGGCGAGCGAGTGCGCATTATCAGGCGCGCTAAAAGCTCGGCATGAGTGTACGCTAATAAGTCCCGCCTAAAGGGTTAGATAAGGCCAGGAAACTGGCATTTTTCGTCTAGTTACCCGGATGTAGCCAGCCCATTACTCGAGACATTATTAAGCGTGCATGAACAGATGCTTAACTGCTGCTCATCCAGCATGTAGCCACTGGTGTTCACCGGGACAGGATGCGATTTTTGCACACCGAATAGAATAAGCAGCACGTTATCCACACTGCCAGATAATCATTGCACGTGACCAAATAAGCAATGAACAGGTGATTCATCGTAGAATATTTTACAGCACAACGGGTTAGATATGGAGAAAAAAGGGACAGCGTTGAACTCACAACTGAGATTCATTTGGGAAAGGAAAGAACACATATAGAAAACATTGGCTCATCCAAACTGTGCGCATGTGCACGCGTGCTACCACGCAACATGATTCATGTCTTGTACTTTTATTCTTCGTCTAGAAGAGTATTAGATGCATGACTTATGCACTTCTTATTGGATCTAGTGAAAAAAATGATTCGGCTATTTTCACACGTGCGCTGATCAACATGTCTATACTCGATAGCTGTTTCCTGCAAGAGGGGGCACACGCCCACATGAACTAAAATGAGCTGCCAAATGAGACGCGATTGCAGAATCTGATACCTGGCCCATGCTCTCGTACGTGCACGTTTATTCAACGCCCCGCTTGACCTACGTATTGGCAGCCGCAAGAGAGTGGAATGGCATAAACCACACCAGTAGCGCGAGGCGCATATCTGTGGACATGATTGGAGACACATTTGTTCCCTTTCTCTGGCTGCTGCATGGCGCAACGCTCTATCCACCAAATCACACACACACTGCCCACTTCATATTCTACTATTAACATTCAACAACTTACCCAACTCGCGATACTGCCTGAACAAGGTGATTTCTTCACCCTTACAGTTTCAATGTGTGACTGCAGAATTTGTCCGTTGTATTTTTTTTTCTTTATTATGAATGCACGCACTTTGTCGTTACTGGAACACGCCTTCAGTTTCATCTTAATGTGCACTGCCACGTGTTAGGTGGTGTCCTTAAAGAATTGGCTGCGCTTGCGCTACACCAACTATGCTGCATGTTAGACCAACTCACCCACGCTCCTCCTACTTGGTGGTATTTTTTTTTTTTTTTGCCCATCCATACGGTGTCTCGCAATGAAACGGTAGCACACTTAAGATGAAGTGTTTGCTGCGACAGAGTCGTCTTTATCAAGCGGAAAACTGAGGCGAGGACGAGAGAAAGGTTCCGCTCGAAGTGGGCACGGCAAGTGATGCTTCTGGTAAATCCAACGCTGTTATTGTAACAAAAATGCCGAAATACAGCGATATATATATATATATATATATATATATATATATATATATATATATATATATATATATATATATATATATTCAACAGTCCACTACAGAAGTTTCTTGAGCTTATTATTATAATAATTTTTATTATTCGCAGTGATCCAGTAGTTCTGCGGAAGGCATGCAATAAGCGAGATGAATACTTATAGAAGCGAAGCATAAAAAAATAACGGGATTCAATGGTTCTATATAGAAGCCCGGCCGTGAGAAAAAAATGCCATATATGATCCAAGACAGACCATGCTGGAACTGTGACATGCGCGCAAAAGCGCTACGCCGACAGAACTTGGTTACATTATACCTTGCCAGGCGTATAGTTAATGCACGAGACAGAACGATCCTATCCGGAATCGATGGCGAACACAGCAAACCGTTTGGGCGCGGTATCTAAATTACTGTAACAGCGCCACCAGAGGCCACGCGGGTGTGAGAAAGTGAAAACCTCGACCAAAATATTTATGTTCGCTTCGCGAAACGCATAAACGGAAGATGGCCACAGCGACTCTTCATTTGAATGATGATGGATGGTAGCGCAGACAACGAACACGGACAAGAGAAGGCACATAGACACAACACAGCGCTGTGTTGTGTCTATGTGCCTTCTCTTGTCCGTGTTCGTTGTCTGCGCTACCATCCATCATCATGCAACCATACCAACAAGCCCAAATCGCCACCACCATCTTCATTTGAAATATTGAAGCTATGTTGTCTCATATATCGCACTATGGTAATGGCGCACGCATGGACCTGACAGCGCTCTCGAAGCGGTAATAGCCAAGTTGATTTGATTGATATGTGGGTTTAACGTCCCAAAACCACCATATGATTATGAGAGACGCCGTAGTGGAGGACTGCGGAAATTTCGACCACGTGCACCAAAATCTGAGCACACGGGCCTACAACATTTCCGCCTCCATCAGAAATGCAGCCGCCACAGCCGGGCTTCGAACCCATGACCTGCGGGTCAGCAGCCGAGTACCTTAGCCACTAGACCACCACGGCGGGGCTGTAATGACCAAGTGGCGACGGCATCTTCCACACAACGAACGAGCCCGCGTCTGTCAAGTGAAGATACTCACGAACTGCGAGGGGTCGTATCCTTTGAGAAACGGGTTGCCAGCGGGCTGCGTCCAGGTCCTCCACTTGAGGAACGACTGGTTGTGGTAGCCCCAGTGCTGGTAGCCGCCGGACGGCTGCCACGGTGGCGGGGGCGCGGCGGCTGCGGCCAGCGCCTGGTACGATCCGTACGTGCCACCGCCCCACACGCTGTGCGCGCTGCCACCGCCACCGAAGCTGGTGCGCGTCAGGATGTGGTGCTCCTGGCGCGACGGCATGCTCACCGCCAGTCGCCCAGAGAAGAAACCCAGCTTCAACGCCTCCTCGGTCTCCGGGCCACGGACCCTACACCACCTCACGACGCTGTAGTCATGGAGAGAACTGTGTCGCGTACGTTTCCGCCTCGTGCACTGTCGTCACGAGTCAACGAAGTGCGCCTCCGCAGGGAAACATCAGACCAGGTCGTTTCCTTCCAGACACCGTTCGATAAACAGCGGACGACACACCCGTTGCACTGCGAGGAGATTACGATGTTCGAGAGCAGGCCGTGGCAGCGTTGTCCAGAAGCGACGCTGGACACTCGGCAAGAACTTCCCGCAGGCTCTTCACACGAGACGCGAGCACAAGTGTGGGGCTGCCGCACGTGCAAGCGGGCGCGCACTTCCGCTTGTTGGCTAGCGGCTGCCTGCGGGCGCTGGAGGCGAAAAGCAGTGCTCCTCCTGGCCACGTTCCGCGTCGTTGAGTGGGCGCCCCCGGGAGAGAAGAATAAGCAGCTTGTCGTCGCCGTTTTCTTCCTGGGCCAAAAGAGCGCTTCCGTCCGGGTTCCGGTCCGATTGTCACCGACAAGGCCGAGGGACAAGGCACCGACAAGGACGGCTGCCGCACTGGCCCGCTTTGACGGCGCTTACCCAGTTGTCTCGGCAAGCGCAACGTTTACGCCACGACGTTCGCCGTATCACAAAGAAGAAGGGAGTGATCTCTCTACGGGGCACATCTTTTCTTCCACAGCGAAAGAAGGTTATCCGTGGCGGATGACGACGGTGGCCATGTCGATGCCAGTATTCCGATACTTCATCTGCATTCGGAAGCGCACGTTTGAGAAACTAGCTACGGAGCCGAGAGTACAATGATACGCGCGGGCCGCGAGTGGAGCAAATCGATGAAGACCAGGGGTTGCGCTTCCAGCGTTTATCTCCAGTTTGACGAGCAGGTGGCCTCCGCTTCTGGATCGCCAGCCGATCCGGGACTTAAATGAACACACTCCTTTCAGCTTCCAATACGAATTTCCTTACAGTGAGCGCCGTCACGTGTCTCACCGGGACGGAGAAGTCACGGCACGCCGGAAACGAAAAGACAAGTCAACGAGAGCCGTCCAGTACTGGCCAGAGCGCTGCCTGAGCACTCGACGGGGGCCGGCGGACGGGTTCGTATCTCCAGCAGCAGCGACGAGGCACAGCACGAATCAACGTTGACTCAATAAAGAACGCACGACAACTTCTTCAGACGCTCAGCTTTTCTGGCAAGCACAGGTTCCAGGGGCACGCGCACGAAAGACCGACCGACGGGAGACACAGATGCAGACCACGCCAGCAGGTATGACGGGCACGACACAAGTCAGCCGCGAGCGCGTACAGGCGCGATCGATGCGAAGAAGAGACGGCCACGACTTGGCAGGCTGCACAACCACAGATAGGCGGGCGCAGAAAAAAAAAAAAAAGAAAGACTAGAAGAACGGGCGGGCTAACGGACGTCGTGTGGTATGCGCCGTCCCCAGGACACGACGAACAGCTAGCGCAGCAACCGACGTCGAAGCCCACTCGCTAGGTCTGCCCGTCCGAACCGACGACGAACCTTCCATGACCACGCGCTCTCTCAATTCCTTCCTCCTCTCTCTGCACAAATGAAACAGCCGAAGAAGAAGAGAAACAGCAAGAGACCGGCTTGCTCACAGTTGCGGGCAAGAGGAAGGCATCGCCTCTCGCCCGTAACGGGAGAGAAGCACTTTTCTCGAAGCATGCTCGGCTGGCGCGTGAGCAGCGCACGACCACGTAGGTGGTAGGCACACACACACAAGCTTCCGTGACCCAAATTCCGGCGGCGCAGAAGAGGAGGGAGCCGACTGGTCGCGCCAACGGAGACGTCGAGCACGTCCACACGCTCAAGGTGCACGGAGTGGCGCGCGGGGAGACGTGCGCAGGGCGGCGAATTAACCGGGGATTGCAAAACGAGCGGGCGAAGGAAAATCCAGGCGCCGAGCTGAAACAGTACGTATACTCGGACGGTGCACGAACAATGTCGCCCAGTCACTCACAAAGTGCGCAGCATGTCATGAACTACCGAAGCGGATAGATTGCGCCATCGACGCGAAATGTCGTAATACTTGTTTGCCCCCCAATCCACCGTGGTTATGGCACGGAACACCCCCCCGAAAGTAACGAAGTTGAAAATAGGAGCAAGGAGTCGAAGATTAAGTGTTCGGAGATGTACGATCCTGTTGGCTAGATAGACATCGACACCAATGCAGAGAAACTTGAAATTGAACCTCCAACGCGGATTACAAGGTCAGCTTAAAATTTCTGTCGATGATTCTATCAGGTTGCTGTCACCATTTTGCTTTGGCACACTGGCGGCGTATTCATGCTGCTGTTACTTCGGTCACAATGAAGATGCATTAAGAAAGAATTGATCCTGCACTCGCCTATGAAGCCATTCAAGTGAAGTGTCGGTTGGTCGGTTTACGAGGTATAACATCCATATGACGGGCTCATTTCGACCAACCGGTGTTCTTTAACGTACGCACAATAAATCGCACACTATACACGGGTCTCGAGCGCTTCGCCTCCGTCCAAATGCGACCGCCGCGACGGGTCAAGTGCAGTCACTACAATAGGATGATTATGCCGTGTACAGTTGTCCGACCTTGCGGGTAGCCGCCCCCTCAAGTGACAACTTTGTTGAGGCTTGTCCGCTTCACGCTATCTAAAGCAGTGAGCGAGTAGCAACTTTATCGTATACGTGTCCGGCGGTATTTAGCGGGATGGGGCTACAAGCACACAACGGCCTCAACTCCTTGGAGACGGGCGGATTCTAAGCGTGATCTCTCTTTTTTTTATGTGGACGTCATCTGCGGTACGAGAAGTTCGTTGTCTCTTCCGGCCTTCTGTTCCGCATGATCGAGCTGCCTTCGTGCCTGTGGTTTTCATCTGAAGCCTACCTGCCGCTTCTGTGCCTCAGTTTTGTATAACCACTTCATTGCGCTGCAAGAATCCATATTTTCTTAGCATACTATAGGTGTCCTCTCTAGCCAAAAGAAATACGCAGGACCTTCTGCGATACCTGAAGGCAACTGCCCTAAAGATCACCGGCACCTACAGCGGTGCTAGGCGTGTGAATTGCGGATCTAGCAGACTAGTGCTTTCTTTTACACCCCCCAAACGAGTATAGGGTAACAAACAGGACAAAAACCTACGTTAACTCTCTCTTATACTCACAGTGCTCCGTATACAGTCAGGCGCCGCGTAAAGTCGTATCCGAACGTTTCGGAAACCGGTGCATGTACACGCAGCGGCGGAGGGATCCGATACTCCAGGTCCCGTGTCCACGGAACAGCATCGAGCGTGTCTCCTTCTCGCTACACTTCACCACAGCGAGCGCACGTAATCCACCCGCCGGGTGATTGATGCGGCATGTACGAGCCACCGCCCAATGCATGGCACGTGGCTACGTAGGCGTGCATCGGAAAGCGTTTTTCTCTCGGGAGAAAACGGCGGCTTCTAAAAGCACCATCCGACTAGTTGAACGCGTCGCGAAAATGCAACAAGCCTCGGTTCTTGAGCGCATATATTTCGTATACTGCCAACTTGAAGGCTTAAAACTTAAAACAAAAAAGGGAAGTTTACTGGACATTAATAATTTTTTAACAGCCGAACAAGGGTACATGTCTGGTGACGTGAGTCACCGTGCAGAAGCCGACTTTCTCCCGCGATAGAAATGAAAGCCGGGGGAGGGGGGTTCCAGAACCTTGGCAGCCATGGTTTGTACATATTATGGAAAAGTGCGCGCATGATTTGCTTGTCGTAACTATAAGCGCAACAACAGAGCTGAGTAGACCAAACACATATCACAAAGGATGTCACGTAGACTGAACGATTGATTCGTTTTAACGCACCGAATAAATACAGAGGCACATGCGTTTATTGGAGGGTGCCGCATTCATCCCAATTTTCGTCGCCCAGGAGTTCTGCAACAAAAGCTTGGAAACGTGCTCTGAAAATGTCATGCCTGTATTCCGCACGCTCACGAAGAAATGGGGTCTCCATGGTCAGATACATGCCGTGACAATGAAGACATCTCAGCACAACAGGCACATGTGATATCGGCACTCAGAGCTATTTCCAGCATTTAGATGCAGCAGCCGCCCGCCGCCACTGCAGCTGCTGATGATGAAGAAAAAGCTTTCCTACTAAATTTATGCCGCTTTCCTTTTCTATTTAAACGACCGTATCACGTGCCTTGTGAAGCCAACGGAGCTCCCATAGTGATAGCAAACGCCGAAGACTCCTTCCCCATTCGCTGGAACGATGACAGATTCCGCAAAGGCCACCTTGAAAACAGATTCTAAAATGCACAAAAACTAACGTGTTGCACGCATGCAGACCGACACAGCCCGAACAGTGTGGTTTGCGTATCCTCAGAACTTCAAGCACGTTGCTACCACGAGTAGACTTGGAACAACCGCAGAGGCCTATGATCCCGAGGGTGCTCGGCGTGGCCAGCAGACGATATCACGCCCATCATCGGGAACCACTCACAAACGTCCAAGGAGGAAAAAAAGCATGGACGACTCAGCACTCGGCGGCCAGATCGTGACCCGCCACATCCATCGCGATGGACGGCAGCGTCGATTCGCAGAAGAAACGGGCGCACTCATCCAGGGGGACCACTGACGGATCGGGAACACGCCACGGATTTCGGAGGCGCGACAATAAAAACAAGCGCCACCGAAGCGTATAATGCTCCCCTTATAGAAACACTTCTAGGCGGGGAGGCTGCACCCATTCTGTCATCGCTCGAGCGCAAACGCCTACCGCGAATATCCGTGCGGCGAAACGATCAAATAGTGACGAAGCCATAAGGAAACCATGGCCCTCCTCCCCAACAATACATCGACGCACATCCGGTGTTGGGTCGACCGCGAGCCTTTCGAATCATCTCCAAGTGAACGATTTTTTTTTCCCTTTCGCGTTGTACGAATGATGTAAGCGTCCAACCCATCTGGATTAACAACATAAGAAAGACAGCTCGCGCCATTTGCACAGCGCACTCTAGATATCTTGCGAGTACACGCAAACTGTGACAGCGAACTGATAGGTTTTACGGCATTTGCATTAGAAGAAATCGCTAGGGCCTCAGTCGACTCCACAGCGTACTACAATTACACAGTCGACAACTATGGCGAAAGCCATGTTTGTTCGTTCTTCATCTTCTAAGTACCCATGTGAACCCCGCCCCCCCCCCGCAAGCTAACGAGGTATTGTGTGTGTGTGGTGTGTGTGTGTGTGTGTGTGTCTGTACGGGCATATGTTTGCACGTCGATGGGAAACACATGTGATTTGTGTGGCTAACCGTGTAAGCATCTGTCAACAGGCAACGAAATTTTAAGTGCAGCGAAGAATAGCAACGACCGGTTGGCATTTACTGGGAACATTTCAATATAATTCGCACCTTAAACCACGCTGCACATCGGTCCGATTCCTCAACGAAACGTCCTGAATGCCACGCTTCAAAGGGCCGAGTAACAAAAAACTTCGAAGAATAAATTAATGGTAGCAAAAGTAAGCTGTTACGATCGTCAGCGGCTGCTCCTGGAGTTTCACCATCAGAAACTTCGAAGTGGTCTGAAGTAGGCTTCGCTCGACTACGGCAGGCTGGCCGGCAACCGGTCTGAGAGTTGCGCCGGCGACGCACTCGCCCCGTCTCTGCCAATAGTGGCTTCTCGGAGTGTCACCGGTATTTCACCGGCTGCAACATCTAAGCGGTAGGAAGGCCTCGCTATGCCGTCGGTATCAAGCCGGCATCGTATCCAACTCGGACTGTGCGCTAGCCACCGCGGCAAGCGCTACGAGCTAGCACCGACCACCGGCGATGCAAACAATGTGTTTCACAAAAAAATGAAGGCTGCTGGAATGTATAACAGTCTTCTGCGCCTTGCGACCGCAGCTGTCAATGACTAACTACAAGGCGAGCGCCGAACGAGGCGGAGTACGATCGTCAGCGATTGCACCGTAAAACTTCGAAGCGGTTCGAAGTAGGCTTCGCTCGACTACGGCAGGCTGGCCGGCAACGGTCTGAGAGTTGCGCCGGCGACGCGCTCGCCCCGTCTCCTCCGATAGTGGCTTCTCGGAGTGTCACCGGTATTTCACCGGCTGCAACATCTAAGCGGTAGGAAGGCCTCGCTATGGCGTCGGTATTAAGCCGGCATCGTATCGAGCTCGCACTGCGCACGGCCGCCGTGGCGAGCTCTGCGAGCTATACATGCAATGCTGCAGCAACGGAACAGCGACTGCGAACCGTCTCATTCGTTTAAGTCTATCGCTCCGTAGCTAAACAGCGTGGATAGCGGACACCTATTTTCTGTGCATGGGAAAACGAGACGTAAACTGCAATCAGCAAGCATTTTGTGATCGCCATCTGTCATTCATCGAATCACCGTGCCGTACTCGGAGTGAGGCCTAGTCGTCGAACGCGGTAGAGGCGGTCTACCTCGGTTCATCGCTGGAGCTGCATGAATGTGCCTCATTAATGGGTTCATTCAAGGCCGCGCGCACTTTGTGTATGATTCAGTGCATTTTACGGTCCACAAACAGCACTGCTGAGCGAATTCAGGCTGTACGACAGAGCGTAACCGTAAAACTTTTCGTTATAGTAAAAAAATATTAAATATTAGGCAAGATTAGGATAAAAGGCATGTGTGTTGAAGGTGCTTACATCAGACCACCGCAAGTTCATACTTACGCCGTGCGTATTTATTGCTTAATTATTAGAAACAAAAAGGCTGTAACCTGGGCTGCAGAGGTCGACATGTGGTGCCTAGTATATACTCGGTGACTATATGGTAGGTGTGACTGCGTGTGGCAAGCTGTGTGAGTGCGAGTGTTGTGATATTACGTGAACGTGTGATAATTTTTGTGTACTGTAATCATTGTTGTGCGTATTAAATGGAAGTAATTAAAGTTACGCTTGTGCATAGGTGTGGCTGCTGGAAGTAATTTTTTTTTCTCGGTCGATGCAAAAATTTCTCCCATACTGACCTGAAAAGTTCCCCTATGGATGTAAATAAAAACCCCCCTGACACCATGCGAAAACCCCCTTCTGATGGGGAGTAAATTTTTTACTCCCAGAGACGGGTTTTTTAAAAACTCCCATCTGGGTGTGCGCTAGAGGTACAAGGTCATTTACTCCCATTTCGGCTATTTCTGTTTACAGTGTGCTCTCAAAATGTCGTGCCTGTATTCCGCATGCTCACGAAGAAATTGGGTCTCCATGGTCAGGTACACGCTGTGAGAATGAAGACATCTCAGCACAACAGGCACATGTGATATCGGCACTCTGAGCTATTTCCGGCATTTAGACGCAGCAGCCGCCCGCCGCCACTGCAGCTGCTGATGATGATGAAGAAAAAGCTTTCCCACTAAATTTATGCCACTTTCGTTTTCTATTTAAACTACTGTATCATGTGTCTTGTGAAGCCAACGAAGCTCCCAAAGTGATAGCAAACGCAGAAGACTCATTCTTCCCCATTCGCTGGAACGATGACAGATTCCGCAAAGGCAACTTTGAAAACAGATTCTTAAACGCAGAAAAACTAACGTGTTGCACGCATGCAGACCGACAAAGCCCGGACCCTGTGGTTTGCGTATCCTTATTAAAACTTCAAGCACGTTGCTACCACGAGTATAGACTTGGAACAACCGCAGAGGCCTATGATCCCGAGGGTGGTATGTGTGGCCAGCAGACGATATCACGCCCATCGAGAACCACTCACAAACGTCCAAGGAGGAAAAAAAGCATGGGCGATTCAGTACTCGGCGCGGCCAGATCGTGACCCGCCATATCCATCGCGATGGATGGCAGCGTCCATTCGCAGAAGAAACCGGCGCACTCATCCAGGGGGACCACTGACGGATCGGGAACCCGCCACGGATTTCGGAGGCGCGACAATAAAAAACAAGCGCCACCGAAGCGTATAATGCTCCCCTTATAGAAACACTTCTCGGCGGGGAGGCTGCAGGGCGCGCACCCATTCTGTCATCGCTCGAGCGCAAACGCCTACCGCGAATATCCGTGCGGCGAAACGATCAAATAGTGACGAAGCCATAAGGAAACCATGGCCCTCCTCCCCAACAATACATCGACGCACATCCGGTGTTGGGTCGACCGCGAGCCTTTCGAATCATCTCCAAGTGAACGATTTTTTTTTCCCTTTCGCGTTGTACGAATGATGTAAGCGTCCAACCCATCTGGATTAACAACATAAGAAAGACAGCTCGCGCCATTTGCACAGCGCACTCTAGATATCTTGCGAGTACACGCAAACTGTGACAGCGAACTGATAGGTTTACGGCATTTGCATTAGAAGAAATCGCTAGGGCCTCAGTCGACTCCACAGCGTACTACAATTACACAGTCGACACTATGGCGAAAGCCATGTTTGTTCGTTCTTCATCTTCTAAGTACCCATCTTGAAGCCCCCCCCCCCCCCCAGCAAGCTAAACTAGCTAGTGCTCATAACTTAGTGGCCTATTACAACGTAATGTTTACAACATTGCCTGTCAATGCCGTAGCACTATCTCAAACAAATATTTTAATAAATGACCTCCAACTTTCAATTTTGTCGACAGTAAAGCCTATTGGAAAATCAATATTAAAAAAAAGCAATTTGCGAATTTTCTTAAAATCCCCCCCCCCCCCCAAAAAAAAAAACCTCACAGAACACAGAAGAAGAATATTAAAAACATGTTGTATTATTTCCTTTGCAGCGACAATATTACAGGGGGAAGTTCCAGCTTTTCGAGGATACATTTTGGCGATAAAAACATGAGAAGTCGGGCTAAAAAACCAAGTGGGCCTGAGAATTTGAGTCGTTTGAGCGCTACCATGCTTACAGAGAAAAAAACAGATTCGGTAAACGGGAATGACCGTTTCAAGCACGCCCTTCTCAAATACCTACATTTGCCCTTTTAAGCCGAGGCTTGAGACCCCCAAACTTGTAAGGCACCTCAGCTACTGACGCTCTCGCAAGAGGCATCTATTGATTGATAAGTGGGGTTTAACGTCCCAACAGGCACCTATTACAGTCTTCTGTTTTTAACGTTTTGGTTCAGTACACTTAAATGGGAATAGGCTCGCCAAAGTAACAACGGAAGCATAACGAATACCGCGACTAGTACTGTCACCAGGATTACTGTAGCCTGACGTCGTTAACGTCGATGTTGGTAGGTGCGCCGCGAGAAATTTGACTTTAATATTGTCACGTACCAAGGGCCGTAGAGAAGGGACAGGAACAGCGGGGCAGAAAGACACGAGCGTGTATCTTCGAAACGAGGCGCTAACCACACTTCTTCTTCGTTCTCTTTGCCCTTTTCGGCTCGCTAGGGCTTGCCGGCTCACAACTCTAGGTGGCATTATTCCCCCTCCCATTAGAGCATCGACCCGATGCTCATGCACAAGGGGACAGCAGGGTCGGTAAGGGGAAAAAAAAAGAGAAACGGTAGCTATAGTGCACAGGGCATATGCAGGTGCAAAAAAAATTGTCTGAGGTTGGTCATAAGAGAAAAAAAAAACCATTAACAGAGTTCACAGTTCGTTCGAGACCCAACGGGCAATGTAAAAAAAAACGAAAATGTTTGCTGCCCGGGCATAGTAAGACGAGTATCACCGCGTAATATAAGGTTTTAGGCGGACGACATGCACAATCTCTGTTCGTGGTGAGTGGCGCTGTGTCGTTGCCGAGCCTCCGTCTGGAATAACTTCGTAGTTGACCTCGTTCAAACCGCCGTAATACTTTGTAGGGTCCGAAGTACTTGCTCAGGAGTTTTTCGCTCAGACCTCGCCGTCTAACAGGAGTCCAAACCCACACTTGGTCGCCAGGTTGGTAGGAGACTTGTCGGTGGTGAATATTGTACCTTCGGGCGTCTTCACATTGCTGCGATCTTATGTGCCGCGAGCTAATTGACGTGCTTCCTCTGCACGCTGAATGTAATCGTCAACATCGGGAGTTAGTAGCTCGTGCTGGTCGATGTCACAAGGAATCATAGCGTCTAGCATGGTTTGCACGTCTCTACCGTAAACGAGGCGGAAGGGTGCGAACCTTGTCGTTTCCTGGGTTGCGGTGTTGTACGCAAACGTTACGTATGGCAGGATTTCGTCCCACGTTTTATGCTGCACATCCACGTACATAGAAATCATGTCCGCCAGCGTTTTGTTCAGCCTTTCTGTTAAGCCGTTACTCTGGGGGTGGTATGCGGTTGTCTTGCGGTGGTTCGTGTAACTGAGCTTGAAGATGTCGTCCAACAGTTTTGCCGTAAACGCTGTCCCTCGGTCAGTGATGATGAATGACGGGGCACCGTGACGAAGCACATGTGGTGCATGAAAACTGGGCGACTTCAGATGCTGTACCGCGTGGCAATGGCTTCGTTTCAGCATAACGCGTCAAGTAATCAGTTGCGACGATGATCCACTTGTTTCCGGAGTGAGACATGGGAAACGGTCCAAGAAGGTCCATCCCAACTTGGTCAAACGGCGTACGCGGTGGATCGATGGGTTGTAAGAGGCCTGCAGGCTTCACAGGTGGTGACTTGCGACGCTGACATTCGCGGCATCCTTTCACGTAGCGTTTGACACAAGCTGCGAGTTTTGGCCAGAAATATAGCTTTCGAACCGGTCGAGTGTCCGTGAGTATCCCAGGTGGCCGGATGTCGGCTCATCGTGGCAGGCTAATAGGATGTCATCACGAAGGTCATGAGGGACGACTAGAAGATAAGATCTGCTGCCAACACCAGTGTTTTTCTTGTATAATATGTCGTGTCGTAAGCAAAATGACGGCAACGTACGGGAAAGGGGACGAGGAACATACGCGGTGCTGCCTTCTAAATGATCGATGATGGGTCTTAACTCGGGGTCCGCTCGTTGCTTACTGAGGAGGTCCGCCCCACTGAGAGTCCCCAGAAAGGTGCTGTCGTCTTCTACAGCTGTATGGTCGGACTCCAGAGGTGCTCGTGATAGCGTGTCGGCGTCTTCATGCTTTCTACCCGACTTGTATACAATGGTGATATCGAACTCCTGAAGTCGCAGACTCCATCGTGCTAATCGCCCAGAGGGTCTCGGAGGTTAGCCAACCAACATAAAGCGTGGTGATCCGTCACAACTTTAAATGGGCGCCATAGAGATAAGGCCTGAACTTTGTAATCGCCCATATTACCGCGAGACATTCCTTCTCTGACGTTGAATAGTTGGTTCGGCACGTGATAAAGTGCGGCTCGCATAGGCGATCACACGTTCGGTCCCATCTTGTGTTTGCACCAAGATAGCTCCGAGACCAATGTTGCTTGCGTCAGTACGCACCTCTGGTCAGCGTCCTCATCGAAATGACCGAGTAAAGGAGGGGAACACAATCGATGTTGCAGTTCCGCAAAAGGCAGTCCGCTTGTTCGTCAGTCCACTGAATGGGGTGTCGTCACGCGTAAGTCTGATGGAGGCTCCGCAACCTTAGAGAAGTTTTCAATAAAACGGCGATAGTAGGCGCAGAGCCCCAAAATCGCCGAAGCTTTTTTTGTCTGTCGGAGCTGGAAAAGAGGCCACAGCGGCAGTCTTCTCGGGATCGGGCCGAACGCCTGCAGCGCTCACAACGTGACCGAGGAACGTCAGTTCATTGTAGCCGAAATGGCACTTCTCTTGCTTGAGGGTAGGTCAGCGGATCGTATATGGCTTCAAAAACACTCCGAAGGCGATGAGGTGCTCGTCAACACGTTTTGAAAGACAACGACATCATCTAGATAGACGAGGCAACTTTTCCACTTGAGGTCAGCGGAGAACGGTATCCATCATTCGTGGAATGTGGCGGAGCGGAACAGAGGCCGAATGGGAGCACTCGGAACTCATACAGGCCGTCAGGAGTTACAAAAGCCGTTTTTTCGCGGTCACGTTCATCGACTTTCAATTTGCCAATAACCACTTTTGAGGTCGGTGAGGAAAAGTACTTTGCTCGCCTCAGCCTGTCAAGAGAATCGTCCACTCGAGGCAAACGGGTACACGTCTTTCTTTGTGACGTTATTCAGCTTCCTATATCGACACAAAAAGCGAAGTGTACCATCCTTCTTCTTTACAAGGACCCACTGGCGATGACCAAGGGCTACTTGATGGCTGTATTACACCGTCTTGAAGCATTTCCTTAACTTGCTTTTTGAATCGCGCGTCGTTCGGTTGGTGACAACGCGGTAAGGCTGTTGCCGTATAGGGTGCGCGTCGCCGTAGGTGATAATACGGTGTTGGTAATCGATGTTTGGCGGATTCTCGATGAACGTGCAAAACAGGCGTGAAATTCTATCAACAGGTCGTTAAGCCTTCGTTTGTTTTCGTCAGAAAGCGCTGGATTTATGTTGACGCCCCGGAGAGGTGCTTCGGTATTATCGGTTGCCTCGGAAGCAAAACACTCAGTCACATTAGTTACTGGGTAGGCATAGGCGATGACAGTACAGGGGAAAAGGTTGTCGGCGCTCGTAGCTGAAGTTCGTAACAAGTACCTCGCAATGGCCATCTGAAGGTCTACTAGGCTTCGTGCTACGCAGACACTTTGGGAAAAGAGCAGGGATCGATTGCTCTCCGCCACCATTTCACCGTGTGCTGATTTGTTACCAGCCACTTGAACCATAACACTTGAGCGCGGTGGTATCGTCACAGCATCGTCAATTACCCGCAGACATACTCGATCGTGGTCGGGATTATGCTCTGGTGTGGCGCTTTTTGTTGAGAACGTGACGAGGCGTTGTCGAATGTCGATGACAGCACCGTGCTCCCTCAGGAAGTCCATGCCAATGATCAGGTCTCGAGAACACTGACGGAGAACGCTCAAGCTGATAACAAAGGTTGAACCACGAATCTGTATTCGTGCTGTTGCAAACGCCCAGTGGCATGACGATGTGCCCGCCAGCAGTACGAATTGGCTTGAGGTTCCAAGGCATCGTCACTTTCTTTAGAAGAGCAGCCTGTTTTTCACTTATTATAGAAAAATCCGCACCCGTGTCAACTAAAGCAGTGACTTTGCGACCGTCGAGCAGCACTGGAATATCTAATGAAACCTTTTCGGAACCAGCTGGTGTCGTCGTCGTCGGGGAATCGTCCTTTTGCGGAAGCGTCGGTAGGAGGCCTTGAGCTTGTCCAGTATGAGCGGCCTCGCCCCCGAAGGTCGCTGTGGTTAGTTTTCCCGGCGCGGACTGGGGGACCGACCCTGCGCCACGCTCGAATAGGTGCGGCGATTAGGAGAAAATCGCCGCGGTGACGGGGAGCGTGACTGGTGCAAGGATGACGAAGTTCCGCGCTGTTGGACCACATACTCTTCAATATCAGGGGGCCGCTGACCGAACCTGGGTGGTGGTGAGTTCGTCGAAAATCCACGTAGTCCAAGTTGCCGGTAAGAACAGTGTCGGTAAAGATGCCCAGCTTCGCCACAGTGGAAGCAGAGAGGGACGTCGATCAGGCGCACGCCAGACGTCTGATTTTCGCGGGATCGGACGAGGTGCGCTGTAATATGGCGCCGCTTGGACCGTCTGCAGCATGGCTGGGGCCACGGTGGGATGCGGGATTGCGGATGTTACAGGTTGCTGCAAAGCTTGAGCATACGACATGCGGGGGAAGTCACCGGGTGGTTGATAATCCCGCATGCAAGATGGTTCTCTTAAAGCATGCTGGACTTCATCTCGGACAACGCTGGAGAACGAAGAGGTAGGGGGCTGCGAGGGCACTGACAGCTTCTGGAGTTCTTCGCGGATGACTGAACGTATGAGCTCTCGGAAAAAATCCATTTGGCCACCGAAGCTCCAAAGTAGTCCGTAGTTGAAGCATTGACGTGCCGCTCGTATGACGGGGCCCGGTGCCTAAGGGTGCTTTCGATGGTGACAGCTTCCGTGAGAAATTCTGACACAGTCTTGGGTGGACTGCGTACAAGCCCACCGAAAAGTTGCTCTTTCACCCCGCGCATGAGGTACCGTACCTTCTTTTCTTCTGGCATGCCGGGGTCAGCTCGGTGGAAGAGGCGCGTCATTTCCTCGACATACATCGCAACCCCTTCATTTGGTAGTTGTATGCGGGACTGCAGATCGCGCTCAGCTCTCTCCCGACGGTCAGGGCTTGCATATGTCGCAAGAAGTCGGCGTTTGAAGTCTTCCCATGATGTAAGAATACCTGCCCGGTTCTCGTACCAGACACGTGCGCCGTCCAAAGACTGAAATAGACGTGCCGCAGTTTGTCTGCGTCATCCCACTGGTTGTGCACGGCAACGAACTCGTAATGAACGAGCCAATCTTCCACATCCTCAAGAGCAGTGCATGAAAAGGATTTGGCGTTCGCGGTGTGAGTAAGGTGCAATGGAGTGGCGTTGTGCCGTTCGTACCGGTTGGGTTGGTGTCGGCATGGCTGGTCGGAGCTGCCATGTTGTTTGCGAGCAGTCCAAACTCAGGGGATTGCCCTCGGATCCTTCTGCTGGTGCGGTGCACAGGAGAGTGACCACCGGTACGACGCTTGTGTTCCTGGTATGTGGAGGGGTACGGTGCATAGATTACCCAGCACTTCCACCAGTTTGTCACGTACCAAGGGCCGTAGAGAAGGGACAGGAACAGCGGGGCAGAAAGACACGAGCGTGTATCTTCGAAACGAGGCGCTAACCACACTTCTTCTTCGTTCTCTTTGCCCTTTTCGGCTCGCTAGGGCTTGCCGGCTCACAACTCTAGGTGGCAATATCAAAATAAAATATCAGCCTCGCCGATCATTAGTTTTCATTTACATTATGACTGCAACGGATTGTTCCTGAACGGCGTCCTGTCGGGTTTCTTCGCCGATAGTCAGTTTTCCTTTAGAACATGCATATCTGAAAAAAAAAAAGACGTTGCAGCCGGCTCACATCCGACATTGCCCCGCCGCGGTGGTCTGGTGGCTAAGGTACTCGGCTGCTGACCCGCAGGTCACGGGTTCAAATCCCGGCTGCGGCGGCTGCATTTCTTATGGAGGCGGAAATGTAGGCCCGTGTGGTCAGATTTCGGTGCACGTTAAAGAACCCCAGGTGGTCCGAATTTCCGGAGTCCTCCACTACGGCGCCTCTCATAATCATATGGTGGTTTTGGGACGTTAAACCCCACAAATCAATCAATCAAATCATCAACATCCGACGTTTCCCGCTCAGAATGAGTGATTTGTCCGTAAAAACACGATTTCTCAGAGAGACACTGACAAGCGAACGGCGATAAACAAAACTGGTTAAAGATGCAAGCGGGGATAGAACGACTCCCTTGACCCGTATTTGACACAGTCTTCCAGCAGTGCGTCAAATTACGAACGCGTGACTGGCAGGTCGCAAGCTGCGCGTTCCGGAATTTCAACGGACACGGAGTCTTGCGGAAACAACGGCGATGACGCGCGAAAGAACTCAAGCGGCCGAGCGAGGAGGTGAAAATGCGACCGCATGCGCGGAAGAAAAAGCTCGAAGTCCCGACCAACATCCTCAGCTATCTTCTCGGCTACTCAACAGATTATCACGAAATTATTCAATTCCAATCTACTACGACTGCACTCGTCTTTATTGCCTATTTTATTAGTGGCAGGAGTGATAGGCGTTTGAATAGGCATTTGAAGGCTTCAAATGTCGAATAATAATAATAATAATATTTGTGTCCAAAATGACGATTTAATCATTAGGCACGCCGTATAACAGGGCTCCGGAAACTTTTCGACCAACAGGCGGATCCTTAACGTGTTTCTAAATCTAAGCACACGGACCTCAAGCATCCAATCTACAACGAAAGGTGGCCGCCGAGGCCGGGATTCAATCTCGCGACCTTTGGGTACGCAGTTCGAGTTCCATGACCCCGAGAAAACCGCGGTTGTAATGTTAACGATAGAGAATATAATCAGATGCGCGACTGTTTATTCCGCAAACTTTACATACGTGGGTCATACGTTGTTAAACGTTCGATTGGGAACATTTCTGGCCACACACGTACGAAAGGCAATACGAAGCTGGCCTTATCCACTGCCCAGCCTAGCAAACGCCGCTGGCAGGGATTTTAGACCGGACGGAATGGCTTGCAGCATAGCCCAGCAGAAAATAATGACGCGCAAAGAAGCTACATAGACATTACAAAAATCAACGCTATGGAAGAAAAAAAAAGAAAAGGAAAAACTGTATGCACGAACGCCCCGCACGTGGCGCCACCTATTGCCGACCACGACAGGTGCAGACACGGCACGGAGCGCACCCCGCCAATGCCGGCCGAGACAGCTATACCGGTCCTACTCGTTTGCGGCGATGAGACGTCGTTTGAAGGACGATAGTTATGAGCGCGAGCACAGAACGACGACGAAGGGACAATAAGGAGACGTCGTCGTTCTGTTCTCGCGCTATAACTATCGTCACGTCATGCCAACTAGCCCAAACTGCCACACTTCTAAGTTACGTTTGGCCCCGCCACGGTGGTCTAGTGGCTAAGGTACTCGGCTGCTAACCCGCAGGTCGCGGGAGCAAATCCCGGCTGCGGCGGCTGCATTTCCTACGGAGGCGGAAATGTTGTAGGCCCGTGTGCTCAGATTTTGGGTGCACGTTAAAGAACCCCATGGGTGGTCGAAATTTCCAGAGCCCTCCACTGCAGCGTCTCTCACAATCACATGGTGGTTTTGAGACGTTAAACCCCACAAATCAACCAATAAGTTACGTTTGAAGCAGTTGCGTTTTAAGCACAACGGTTGACGCAGATGGAACAGGAAATACTGACCATCTGGTGTTCTGTAACGGGCAATTTTGCCTCCAACGAAATGCGACCGCCACGGGCGGGATCAAACCCACGACCTTCGCGTCAGCAACCGAGCACCATATAACCTAGAAGTGTGGCAGCTTGGGCTAGTTGGTATGGCATGACGATAGTTATAGCGCGAGAACAAAACGACGACACAGAGACAAGAAGGACACGAAAGACACTTCTTGTCTCTGTGTCGTCGTTTTGTTCTCGCGCTATGTCCTTCTTGTCTCTGTGTCGTCGTTTTGTTCTCGCGCTATAACTATCGTCATACCATATAACCGCTACATGAGCGCGGCGGACAAAGGGTCACAGGTCGTATAGAACACGTGCCAGTAATGCGCACGGGATAGGGGAAAAAACTGCAAATACTTTCCCGATAAGGGAACAGTAACTCGAGCAATCTTTGCTGCCTCATGCGTTTCCCACCTAATCGCTTACAGTCTATCATCTTGCCCGTGTTAGGATTTTAGCATGCTAACACCTGACGGCGAGATGAGGAAGGGGGGGGGGGGGGTTACATGCGAACTCTCGCAAACCCACTACAGCGAGCGCTTCGATCCAGGCCTATGCTCAACGACGTCGGTGCACTACATCTGCAGCTGCCTTGAGTACTTCGAATCGCGCGCGCGCGTGACGAGAGAGAGAGAGAACGCACGCCTCCGAAACCAGGGGGCGCGACGGCGGCGCCGTTCACTACCGGATGCTACGTCGCTTCGCAAATTCTCCGACAGGAGACACCACCGAAGCGCAAGCCAGAGCACGGGACACGCACAGAGTACGGGAAATGGAGCGAAGGTGCTACATTCATGCCTCTCTCTCTCCCCTCTTTCTTCGCTCGTGTGCGGCGAATGCTCTGTCTTTATCTCTCTACTGTTTTTTTATACCCCACATTTACAAGGCACTGCGCCGTGTCACCAATTAGACAGACAGAAATTAGGTGCTTTTTTTTTTTTTTACTCCAACAACCTCTTATTAGCACTATTTCAACGAATCTGATGGCCATGTGGTCCGCCTCCAATGGGCCGTGTACTGGATTCGATTGCAAGTGCCCTGGGGCAGCCGCCAGTTGTTTTAATGAGACACCCCCGGCTTGGTGGTCGGTGTTGTGCAAGATGCTCGCTTCTTTAGAAGGTATTTTTCATATCCTCAAACCAGTAGTGCTACTTTGATGGTTCGCTTTAACGACAAGACGCCGTAAACAATGATTATTTCCGCGCTCTTTCCCGAATGTTTGACGACTAATGTGTAGGCGCAGGCATGAGTAAGCCACCTTCACAATCACTTTTAAAAACACTCTATGCCGAAGATCGACGTTAGACCCGTTAATTCAGTGCGCCGATAACACGTCACACGTAAACGTCGATAACGGTAGAGCACAGCCCGTTTCGGTAGCTCAGTAGTGCACTCGCCCCCCCCCCCCCCCCCCCCCCGCCCACCCACCGAAGCGGCAACGTGCTTGCACATTACTCGGTAAAGTGACGGGTTACATTTTAATACAATTTCCCGTTCCCGACCCCGTTTGAAGAATAATAATGGAAGCGCGAAGCATATAACGTGAACACAAAAATAAACAAAATGAACGAGCTCCACCGTGTAGCGACTCATCTGCGCGCCAAAGTACCGGCGCCACCGACGAAGCACCTAACTGAAGAAAGGACGCACTGCCCATCAAATCTCACTTCACGCGAACTCCTGTTCCCGCTCCCCTTCCTCCGCTAGTCAACATCCCGTCACGAACACACAGATCAAAAATAAATTTTCCTCCTTCGCATTCCCAAAGTGTGGCGATGTTTATCGTTATTCGACGTTTGAGGAAGCGAAGCTGACAGTCGCCCACCTGGAGATAAATATTCGCAATTCTTGCGGTAATTACGTAGCTTCTCATTTAAGCATTCTTTTCTGAAACGGAGTTCACACAATTACTTCGTTAGTGAAAGAAAAAAAAAAGGTCTATCATTTCAGACCATCACATTTTTTTAACTTCAGTGCAAATTTGTTAAAGCGATCCGCAAAGCTTCCTTTGCAGGGTTAGCATTGACCATGACGTTCGATTTTGTGTTTAAGATTTCGCTGAAGCGCCACACAGGTAAAGTTATCAACTCAGCGGAAACCTTAGGCGAATAATATTGCTCAAGTCCTACAAATTTGCAGAATGTTCACTAGTTCTACCAAAGTTTCGAACGAAAGATTTTCGTATGGAGTAGGCGTTGCACGTGAGTGAGTGAAACAAGTTTATTGACGATCCGGCATAAAGGGGGAAGGGGTAGGGGGATTAAAGCGAGACACTAGCGTGCTCGGACGTCCCGGAGCAGCAACCTACTCGCGTCAAACCCGTGGGGGCGCCGCTTTCGGCCGCTGGCGTTCCAGGAGGCGTTGAACGTAAAAAATGTTACCCGTCAAGACACCGTTTTGTTGTACGGAAACAGTGAAGACACGTGTTTACGATTTCTGACCATGAAGTAACGACAAACCAGCGTGAGTATTTTTTCTTTCGTTTCATTTATAGTTAACGCAACGCTTTTAGTTATGTGACGTATCTGTGTGTGTGTTTTTCGGTAACGCTCACAACACTCCTTGTTTATCAAGGGTCCTTAGTATTACGAGTTATGAAACTTAATACGCTGAAATGTTTGGGCACGGATGAACACACAACAGATATCCCAAAAGCGAACCCTTCAACATTAAGCAATTCTTAAAGAGGTCCCTTTGAACTTTTCAAGTCCCCGCGCTTCATTCGTGGGAAATGCGGACTGCTTGAGGGAGATGCCTTTTTGAGGGAGATGCCCTTGAGGGAGATGCCTGGTTAGATGTTAGATATCAGCTAAACTAAAATTAGAATGATATTACAGCGAACCTGTTGAAGCCGACTTGACTTGCGCACAGCGATGTTCGCAGTTACGTGGCACGCAAACCTAGTACGTCCTCTCTGAAGCTTATAGTTCTCGTTCCTACACAGATCGTTTGAAATATGGCTAGTTGAATCATTCAAGTCTGCTCACGATGTCAGATTTCAGCTCACCCTTCCTTTCCCCAGCGTCAGCGCCGACACACGCAAAATTTGTTGTCTGTCTGTCTGTAGATTTGTCTGCTTGTCCGCCCTTATCATCATCAGCATGACTACGTTTACTGCAGGACAAAGGCATCTCCCATGTTCCACCAGTCAACTCGGTCCTGTGCTTGCTGCTGCCAATTTATACCCGCAAACTTCTTAATATCATATGCCCACCTAACCTTCTGTCTCCCCCTAAGCCGCTTGCCTTCTCTGGGAATCCAGTTAGTTACCCTTAATGAGCAGCGATTATCCTGTCTACGCGCTACATGCCCAGCCCATGTCCATATCTTCTTGATTTCAACTATGATATCCTTAACCCCCGTTTGTTCCCTAATCCACTCTGCTCTCTTCTTGTCCCTTAAGGTTACACCTACCATTTTTCTTTCCATTGCTCGCTGCATCATCCTCAATTTAAGCTGAACCCTCTTTGTAAATCTCCAAGTTTCTGCTCCATAGCTAAGTGCCGGCAAGATGCAGCTGTTATATACCTTCCTCTTGAGGGATAGGGGCAATCTACCTGTCATGATTTGAGAGTGCTTGCCAAATGTGATCCACCCCATTCTTATTCTTCTAGTTACTTCGATCTCGTTGTTCGGCTCCGCGGTTATTGCCTGCCATAAGTAGACATAGTCTTTTTACAAATTGAAGTGCAATATTACCTATCTCGAAGCGCTGCTCTCTTCCGAGGTTGTTGTACATTAATTTCGTTTTCTGCAGATTAATTTTAAGACCCACCTTTCTGCTCTCCTTGTCTAACTCCGTAATCATGAGTTGCAATTCGTCCCCTGAGTTACTCAGCAATGCAACGTCGTCGGCGAAGCGCAGGTTACTAAGGTACTCTCCATTAACTCTTATCCCCAACTGTTCCCATTCTAGGCCTCTGAAAACCACCTGTAAGCCCGCGGTAAATAGCGCTAGGGAGATTGTATCCCCCTGCCTTACACCCTTCTTGATTGGTATTCTGTTGATTTCTTTATGAAGCAATATGGTAGGAGTTGATCCCCTGTATATTTCTTCCAGGTTATTTATATATACTTCATCGACGCCCTGATTCCGCAGTGTCTCCATGACTGCTGATACTTGTACTAAATCCAACGCCTTCTCGTCCGCCTTTAACGGTACCCTAAATGGCACCAAACGATACCCCAAACGGCCGACCCCATCCGCAGCGCCCACCAATATTGCTCAAGATTCAGCGTTCATACTTGTGCGATTGTCAATTAAAACGCAATTATTGCGCATATCTGAGGCACCTTAACAACACGTCAATATTCTGTATGTGTGTCTTTTTACTAGAAAAGGCATACATAAGTAATCCTAAGGACCGTAGCATTTATCACGCTGCGCTGACCATGCAACGCTTGCACGAAAAGGCGAGTGTTTCCAACGCTTTGCTAAGACCACACGGTGGTGGCACCTACCCGTCGCTTTGCGTTCTACACCTTATCACCTCCGAGACGGGCGCGCACGCCGCGCGCTTCTTTTTCCATCTGCCAGATAGCGCTCATGTTTCACGTGTGACGTGACTGGATGCGCTCGTTCGCCTCCGCTGCACGCTCGAGGCACTCTAATGATTAATATATGGGGTTTAACGTCCCAAAACCACCATAGGATTATGAGGGACGCCGTAGTCGAGGGCTCCGGAAATTTCGACCACCTGGGGTTCTTTAACGTGCGCCATTATCTGAGCACACGGGCCTACAACATTTCCGCCTCCATCGGAAATGCAGCCGCCGCAGCCGGGGCCTATAGCATTTTTGCCTCCTAAGAAAATGCAGCCGCCACAGCCGAGATTCCATCCCACGACCTGCGGCACAGCAGCCGAGTACCTTAGCCACTAGACCACCGCGGCGGGCGCTCGGGGCACTCTAACGCAGCGCCTCCAGAATACCATTTACCGATTTTCTTGCGCAGAACATCAAATAAACGTTTTGTTCACTCTCTCCAGACGCAAGACTACTGTCTTTCGACGACATTTGCAGTGTAACATGCAGAGACGGGGCCAATTTTTGTTGTTTCACGGCTATAGCTCGTGAAGGCATTTTTGGACAAGTACCCTAGCCCAAAGTTTAGGCGTAAGGGCCTGTACACGCGCTCTCCTCACGGCCCCACCACACGTCGCGCGATCCGCCACGTGCGTTGCGGCTGGGCGGGTAGCACGTGCACATTTTTTTCAGGCGTATCCTCGACACGCGAAGTATACTCGCCATCTCTGTCGCGTGCACCCTTGTTTCTTTCTAGCACCGAAACCCGTGTGGCTTTCATTCAAAACCAGGGAGTACGTTTCCGGCATTAAAACTCAGTTTCGGTGAACAGGATGGAACTACGTATGAGAGAAAACGAACCCACAAATGTGACAATTTCAGGCGAACCGAAAATAGCTTGAGCACACTATAGGAATGCAACATTGTGATAGAAACAATCGTCGTAAATTATCCACGCTATCAAACGCTGCGCATGCACCATCAAGCTCCCCGTTATTATACAAAGGAAAAAAAAAAGACTAACACGCTGCGTTTGAGATAAAGTAAGATGCAGAAAAACTGTTGATTAGAGCTGTGCTCGCGTGATACTTCGGAACGCTCACAGGGCGTTACACTTCGTGTGTAGGTCGAAAGCCCTTCGACGGAAGAAATTCGTCTCGCACAAATCATCTTGAACACGTTCTCCACCCTATAAAGTTGTCAGGGCGCACTTCGAAAGAAATGCGCCTATATAATCACACTGTCCGACAATACGTCGCACAGCGCGTGGGAACGACCACCCGAACGCCGACAACGTCACTCGCGGGACAAAAGTATCCGAAGGACAGTCGGTTGCGGACGAAAACACCGCGGTCATGTCAGCAGGCGGATAGGCTGAAGACACAACAAGCGTGCTCTCGTTACCGGAAAGGAAACGCCACAACGTTACAGCTATTCCGCGAGTAAAGGCGAAAACTATTGCGCACCGTTGGACGCCGCTACCACTTCCGGAGTGAAAGCACGGGCTATAGTTTCACGGTCTGTGCACCCGCGTTGGGGAGCCAGAGGCCAATCCGTGTGCACTCTCCACTAAGCTGACCCGTAAGCCCTTGCCGATCAACAAATATTCCCAAAACTACTCCCCGCAAAGTCCGCTTTTCCCCTGAAAATTGGTGGCCTTCGTAAATTCTGTTAAATGGGGAAAACACAAATGGCCAGTGATATGCACTCGCATAGTATGCAACGAGCAGTTTATCGTTTCGTGTACGTAGCTATACGTCGGCAATAGCATTCTATATTCTAACTGCGCTACATGCTAGCTCACGAAATAGGAGAACAACGGATATACTCACTCACTCTCTCTCTTTCACACACACACACACACGAACACACACACACTCACAGAGAGAGAGAGAGAGAGAGAGAGAGAGAGAGAGAAGCAACACTTCCTGTACCAAAGACTCCCTGTTCCCCAGTTTGTGGCACCGTTCAGCGGCAGCAGAGACAACGGCAGCAGGTATCCTCCACTGTGACATCCTGACAGCCGACGACAGGCTGAGGTGCAGGACTCTCCGAACGGACTGCGGACACACGTCAGCGTTGGTGGGCGGAGCGCGAGGCTGCCGCATGCAACGTGGGCTCGAGGCACGTGAAATAAGGCTACGCACATCACGCAAACAGCGTTGAAATGTAGCCGGAGGTAGTGTATTCAATACGAAACGTGCCACAGAGCTGAACAGCCCCGAACGAAGACGTATAGCTGCCTTCGCCATTGTCATAATTAAGTTGTCAAATGGACCTCCCAGAACTCGACAGTACGTTAATTTTGATCATGTCGATTTCGTTGCGGGTAGCCGTACACCAGCGCTTTTGCATTCGGCGGCCATAGGAACACGGCCGGGAATCAAACCGACTATACGCCGCGATTTGCAACTCACACCGTCTCATCGCGGGAAGTCACGAAATAACGCTCACAAATTGTTACGTTATAAAACGGCGGATAAGCTTGCGAAACTTAGCGTAAGTATATAGTCGTACGTCGAAAAATGTCCATAGCCAAGTGTTGCGAGAGGCCGATACACTGCTCGAGACATCATTGTTATTGTAACGGTATAGCAGCAACGTTAACATCGGAACCGCCACGTTTCAGAAAGTAGTGATGCGTTTTTATACCGAGAACGTTCGTTTCCACTCACCTACCTGAGAGAGCGCACCAGACCACTGTGGATATTTTGAACAGAATGGCTGAACGAACTCTCGGTCTGCACAGCAAGTAATGAATGGCAGGCCGCGTAAGCAATGACAAAATCTCAACGAATGTATCTGCCGTGAATGCCAATGCAACTCAGTGATAACTGGGCAGTCGAAATCTCAACAAAGAGCCATACTCGAAAGAATGGCGAGGTCAGGATCCGCGACATTTACGGTTCGAAACAGCCGCGTAGTTTAGGCGAAGCAACCAACTCACCTTGATGCACTGGTACCTCATGACTGCCGGTCATGTGATTGCTACACCGGGACAGCAAAGAGTGCGTGCACGTATTATTCCGAGGCAGGCAATGAAAAACACAGGCCGACACGTAAGCACGGGGTGCGAACGGGTCCTCGCAAATTCGGCGCGCCGTTCCGACGAAATGGCCGACGTCTTTCAGAAAGGCAAGAGCTCGGCAGACACCACGTCGAGGGCCGACGTACGCCGCTTCCTCCTCCACATACCACGGTCGTTTCTTCGCGATGGTATGCCGTGGCGGCGACTTCAAGACATAGTCGGGAAGGTGGCCCTCGGACCGAGCGGGCTTCGCGGTCGAACAGACCTGGACCGGTGGTGCAGTGCAAGTGTGACGGTGTGCAACGAACGTCCTTCACCTTAGCACGTCAGCGGCGAAGAGCGTCGGCAGCGTCGCGCCAAGGAACGCGGCGAGCGAGGAGGAGGAAGAAGAGCGCGGCAGAACCCGTTTGGCGAGCCGTTGCCCCGAGTTGGCCCTTCACCACCGACCGCTTTGCTGCAGCCGGCGGCTTTCTAGGGCCGCGTTCTACGGCGCGCGTACAAAGCGCCGCTTTGGGTGACGCTGCGCTGCGCCGGCAATCGCGCCTTGGCCAAACCCGGATGCTAGCTCCGATTCACCTCCTCCTCGGATGCAGAAAGTTGTACGCACAAGTGCTACGACCACTGCAGCCGCGTGAATAAGAAGAAGAGTGAACTCCGCAGCACGTATCGTAGCTGTTTACTTAGAGAACGAAAAGACGAGAGCGGCAGCTGGAAGGGAAGCACGTCACGACACTATACGGCGACGACTCACGAATGAAATATCTCGCTGCGCAAGCGCTACTTTATACAATAGACTACGAAAACAAGATAGCTGGCTATGCCCTTGAGGTCACTTTTGCCCCTCCTCTTATTTTTTTTTTGCTTTGTCACCAGCACGGCAGACTGATTGCAGAATTACACAGATATGACGTGAACAGCTACGTATACCACACATACGGTGAATGTAGCAATGAAGCCGCCCACCAGGCAAGACCAACGGATTCGTGCAGAGGCACTTTACATATGTCAGTCAAGCATTGGTGCCTAAAAACGAGAAGCCTCATCACGAGCTTGAAAAACGTTGAAGAGAGTACGTATGTACTCAATGCTCAAGGAGTCCATCCGCAATAAATCAGGGTCCCCTAATGTAAAGAACAACCAAACAAAAAATAACGACAAATATGATGATAAAGAAAAAGCGCGAAAACATAGATGAAACAAGAAAACTGATAGCCAGAAAAGGAATGACACAAAAGAAACAAAAAAACAAGAAATTCAGCATTGTGCTCGAGTATGCCACTAGTTGCCTCCACTGATGAAAAACTTTAACACTGCCACCAGCCTGCCGTGATGTCTGTGATACAATTGTCAGGATAATAATGAAGGAATGAATACAATCTTAAAGTAAGCTGTATTAAAGAAAAGGTTACGTGCCCTTCTTCTGGCTGCCTCGTGATCCGTCCCAGTTCGTGCCTTCGGAGCTAACTACCTTGCCAGACCGAAGCCACCAGGCCATGCCCCCCACCCCCTCCAAAGCAACACCAGCATTCGCCCTCACCAGCGTTTCGCCCTCACCAGCGCTTCGCTTACCCAAAAGCACGATGCAACACAGGTTTTCAAGACAAAATACCGCTGACCCCCATGTACACGGCCCTCAAGCGCTTACGACTCCATCGAAAATACGGCGACCGGGATTCGATCCCACAACCTTCGGGTCAGCTGTCTAGCACCACACTACCATGGTAGGTGTGTGTGGCACAATAAGCGCTCTTCACAATAAGTGAAGATATAACTTTTTTTTTCTTTGCGAATTCGTAACCAGCAAGCACTACGATACTGGCGAATGAGCCACGGGTCAAACCCGTCGGTAAGTTACTTTTTCCAGAATCCTCGGTATATATTGCGGCGTGATGGCCGGTGCCCCAGGTGTACGCTGCAGAATGTTTTAAGGATGCATGCTATCTATGACATGCACCCTTTCGCTAGAGAGCCGTCAACGGCATTCCCGGGATAGTCGCTGCACACGAAAATTCTCGTGTATTTCCAAACTGAAAGCCTCTGCGAACCCTCAATTGTCCAACTCGCCAGTTAAGAAACTTGCTTAATCATAAACTCCCATGAAAGAAAGCAAAAACGAAAAAAGGAAGTGAGAAAGGACGCACAAGGAAACGAAAGTGACGGTACTGAATGAGCACTTGCTACAGCTCGAGACAGTCGACGCTGCATACTGCCTGAACGGCTTTGCGATCGCCCTAACGCAGTTAACGGAGCTAACGAGATGGAAAAGTGAGCTACTCAGCGCTCGCCAGTTATACGGTTAGCTCGCGCGAACGACGCGGCAAAAACAAAGCCCCGCGACAACTCGAGCCATGTCTTCGTTTGTATGTGTTTCATACAAACGAAGAACAAACGATCTATTTCAATTCTTTTTTGTGTGTTTTGTAATATGCATTGCTCGGTTGAGTAGCCTTCGTTCCAGTAAATGCGCCACGGAGCTTAGCAGCACTCCTCGAAGTCGCCACAAGCATTCCACAACGTTACGAGAGGACGCTCTGCTGCGCCTTCTCCTCCTTGCGCGCGCGTATACGGCCTTAAACGGTGCCTCTCGGTCATCGTCCGGTCAATTCCTCCGCGGGACAGAGCAGCCGCAAGAATGAGGCGCGCGTCAGGAGACGACACAGTGCGAAGAACGCGGATGTGAATGAAACCAAATGTTGCGCACCGAGGTGTAAAGTGCTTATGTACAACAGAATGCGCTAAAAGGTGGAGAGAACACCAGTGGGCCCGCATGAGTTAGAAGAAGAAAAAAAAAAGTACAGTTGCTGGACTTTCCGCGGGCACGCTGTATTTCGAATGAAGAAAATGTGCTGTTGAGCGCGAACCCATGGTGCGCGGTACACGACCGTTTATTGCTTCCAGACTCGCACGATATCGTAGCCAATGAGCAACACACAGCGGCGAGTGAGGACAAACTTACCGTTGATTGATTGATTTGATTGATTGATTGATTTGTGGGGTTTAACGTCCCAAAACCAGCATATGATTATGAGAGACGCCGTAGTGGAGGCCTCCGGAAATTTCGACCACCTGGGGTTCTTTAACGTGCACCCAAATCTGAGAACACGGGCCTACAACATTTCCGCCTCCATCGGAAATGCAGCCGCCGCAGCCGGGAATCGAACCCACGACCTTCGGGTCAGCAGCCGAGTACCTTAGCCACTAGACCATCGCGGCAGGGCGAAACTTACCGTTCGGCAAAGCTTCAACTTGGGCTTCAGTTGGTACGGCGATCTGTTGTTGCGCTGAGCAAAATGCACGTAGGTCTAACTTTACTTGTCATATCTTTTTTTTTCGTTAGTTTTTAGCATTTTTTGCTGAGCGTAACAAATTAGAAACTTATCGTACAGGGTGGGAGAGAGCGAGCGTGGCATGCAGTCGAAGGGGCGGGCGCACACACATGCAATCATCGCAGTGGAAATCACATGCAAACAGGCTTCGCTCGTTCTATTGCGGGCCACCGAGTCAGAGCGGATGCGCCGACAATGATCGGCCCCAAGGCCGACTCGTCGCGGAGGCGACGGAAAAACAACGCGCTTGTCCGGCCGGCCGTGACCTCGCATGCCGTAAGTACCATTCGGCGCCTTTCCGTATACATATAGCGCGATTTCGACAGTTACACGGTCATATATTCGTATATATATTTTTTAGGGGCGAAGCTGCTTAGGCCGTAAGTCTATACATTGTCGTGATCCCACCGCTGATCACCAGTTGTTGCGGGTCCCGGGGTGCTGTGGTAGCGTGGTGTAGCTTCGGGTTGAGGAAACGAGCGCTTACAAGATGGGGATACGAAAAACAAACAAGGTTTATGGCACTATTTACAAAATTTACAGCATGAGGTTAAGAGTTCACAAACCACGAGCGTGGTGGTTAAACCGTTACATAGTTCAGAGCCTTCACAAACTACGAACGTGGTGGTTGAACCTTTACTTGGTTCAGAGCGACGTCCTGCACTCTGCGGCGCCGTTATAAGCCCTGTCGGGCTCCTCCTTCTTCAGTGGAACACCAATCACACACACACACAACAGGTGAGGGGTACGAGCATGCACAGCGCACGTGAACATCCAATTTCGAGTCAAGATCACTGCACTTAAAGGTGGCGCCAGAGAGGCTCTTGCTCGTCGTGTATGTCGCTGGTCGAGGGGTCCCAAGCTTCGGACAGCAGACATCAAACGGTCCGCCAATCTGTCCGCTCAATTAGCAGGGCACTTTGTGGCGGCGGTCGCCGTTTCTTCAAAGGAATACGCTGTCTTTGTTGTCCCCTCTGGAACGGCTTACCGCTTCGTGGCGACGTGACGTCTCATCCGCCGGCTAGCAGGGACAATACCTGCCGGGCATAGGCATTGGGCGAGTCGGCTACTTGTTTGAGGATTAAAAGAGCGCCGCTCCCCCGTCAGCTCTCGACGCTGGTTCCAAGAAAACCTGGGTTCCAGGCGTGGGAACGCGGCCCGGCTACGCTTTTCAGCGACAGCATGGCGCCTACCGATGGCGGTCATAACAACATGCACGTCTCTCTTGGTGCGTGACCGCCTATAGTTCTATGACTCACTCAGCAGACGCGGACAGACAGAGACAGAGGATTCACAGTTTGCCGATAAAGTCCTCCAAAGCTTCGCCCCACTCATCATCATTCCCTCGTGGATATGCTATTTTTTAATTTTCTTTTTTTCTACCTAGCAACACACGAGTGATACGTAATACGGAAAGGTTGCACCTGTGTTTGCAAAAAGTGTACTCTCCGAGGCCCCCCTTTAAAGATACGCGGTACTTTCGTAGCTGGGCGGATGAATGGATGCGAAACTTAATTGCTAGTCCTGAGGTGCACGACTGAACGCACAGACATGGACAGCCCACAACTGATCCGCGACATCGGGACTCTTGATAGCGGCCAGCCCCTTGTCTTCACTGGATCGGTACGGAGCACCGACAAAGACCCTGGCGCTGCCAGTATACACGGATGGCAAAAGTGTGAAAGCCCCGAAGGCGTACCACGAAGCGGTTACGTCGCGTGCGCCTCGCCGACATGGATGGGCCAGCGAATCACGCGCAATATAATGCTGCTTCCGCGGACTCGACCCCTTCGTTGGACTTCTTTTGCGCGCATGCTGTTGCAGTGCATGAACAAGGAAGTATACAGGTTATCAGACAGCCGGCAATGGAAGCAACGGCCTCTGAGTCGACAGCTGAACGCCGCAGTCCCTGCGGACGACAGACCACACGTAAAGGCACGACCGATCGCTCGCTTTCAAAGAGGGCACCACACACGCGCCACTACTCTTCCTCACTCACACACAAACGGATAGACATACACACTGACACAGTGAAGCCAACGCTCATGCTGCGGTGCCATGCGGCCCGCCGTGTCGCGCACCTCGGAAGGTCCGCACAATAAAAGCGCTCGAGCGATCATCCGGAACGCCGCATAGCTGGGCTGTGCTAAGTATAGCGGCCACGACTAAGCGGCCGTGTCCATCCGGCAATACACCGCTCGACAAACATGTCCACACCGGTCGACCGTTCCGCTGCAGTTTCCATGCTATACGGACCGGAATAGCCCCGAGTATCGCGAGGACTCGATTTAGAGCGAGCACCGCGTAACGCGCGTTTGCATCTCTGTATACATTATACAGTGTCGTCCCCACAGTCTCCTTCCTCACGTGTGGGGGGTGACCAAGCAGGCAGGCGCAGTTGTCCGAGACGGTGAGCTTGAGTGCAGGCACGAAGACCAATCGCCGGCCTGTGCGGCTTTACTGAGGCTGCAGATTACCGAAGCGGCAAATAGACAATGGAAACGAGGAAATGACAGGGGAGCTGTGAGAAACCGCGGAGGCGGGACGGCTGTT
Organism: Rhipicephalus microplus; assembly: GCF_013339725.1. Lineage (NCBI taxonomy): Eukaryota > Metazoa > Arthropoda > Arachnida > Ixodida > Ixodidae > Rhipicephalus > Rhipicephalus microplus. The sequence continues at coordinate 242,179,333 of NC_051165.1, forward strand.
AAGTTATTTGTTTATACTTGTCCCTCCTTGAAAACACTAGAAGAAAAAAACAAGAAAGGGTCGGACACTCGGCTCACGACAGGGGAGAAGCGCCGATTGCTGTTAACGTGACACGACGTAACGGATTAGCGAAAATGGGCGTGGCCCTTCAGCACCCAATCACTAATCCGTGACGTCGTGTCACGTGATGCGCAATTCCTGCTACCGCAGCGAGGGTACCTCCACTGTGTGTGGCGCTCGTTTGCCGTACGACGGGGCAGCTGCTAACTTCTCTATTGTCCGCCTTTTGCTTGTTTGCTTCTCTTTTTTTCGCGAAATTTACTTTGCTACAAGGCCTATATTGTACCTCGGCAAAACTGCTAATAGATATGCCACGTAGCATTACATATGCTTGACATCCAAGCAGTAGTCAAAGATTATGAGGGTGCGGGTGGATTTGATAATAATTGTTGATGTGTTACATTAAAAAAAAAGCGCGATGTTCACCATAATTTTAAGCCTTAATCTCTCATCCAGTGGTTCAACGGGAATGGGGGGCGAAAAGCAACTGGACGAATTGACGATGCAGGGAGGAAGATGGGGGTGGGGAGGTCGTGGCAAAGAACAAAAACAAATAGCGCGGTTGCGGAAGCTGTATTCACAAAACCGACCTGGTCGTTGACGAACCAGTCACGTGAAATGTGACGTGATTCCGATCCATCCGCAACCAGCCTTCACACGACAGTGGAGAATTCGCGCTACAAGCGAGGAGCCCGGCATCGCTTCCTGAGGACCCCCAACTGTGATTTGGGCCTCCGTCATTTCCCGAATCCTACCTCGCGAAGTGGGAACGGCTGTAGTATGGCGACGTATAATTTAATGCACGGGTTTCAATCGCAATTTTGTCCGTCGTGTGAATACAGCTTAACAGGTAATCCATAGCCGGAGAGGACATACGTCCGTTGGCAAGTGCCACTTATCGCGTGTCTTCTTTCTCACTGCCGAGGGCAACCACCTCAGCGCTTATCGCACAGCATGTCGCGGGCAGGCAGCGCATCAATGCCCGAAAAAAAAAATTATGACGAGAGAGAGAGAAAAAGGTCATCCGTCACCATGTATCAGTGTTATCTCTGTCCTGTGCTTATCGGACCTCGCTACGTAGCAAAGCCCCCAGAAGACACGCAACGCGCAGCTATGAAGCGGACGGCCAGCGCCAAACTTGCAGGAAGTCCCTCCGAACCGAATCCAGTTTTTCGGCGATATATCTACACCACTGCGGGCAATGATTAACACGTCTCTCGTCTGAGACTGGACCGGCTCTCTCGGCAGGGCCGCGCACCGCAGGCCGGGCTTCTTACTCCTAGCACGACACACAGCGGCAAGGCATGCCAACGGCGAAGCTTGTGCGGCGAATGACGAGGTGCTTCTAAGCAAATCGAAGCAGTGCAAGGTCGCAGCAGAACGAGCGCTATGCATATATATGTAACACTGCTGTATACGCCAATTCAGCACTCTGTATTGCAAGAATCCGTGCATTTATATATAAATCATTTGAAAATGATTACAGGAAGCGAGCGTTATCTCACGAAAGCGTGAAAGATAACCTACATGGACTGTTTCACACTTAGTGAATAACTCGCAGCCCCCTGCGATGCGCCCCGAGCTTTCCTGCAAGTGTGAAACCACCTGTACACGCGCAAAATTAGACCGATTAATACTCCGTGCGAAGTTCAGCGAATGTCAGCGTCCTTCAAATTCCTGCAGAGTTCCAACGCGATGATTCGAGGCAAAATACGCTAACCCATATAGTCACCTGAATCTGCTCCACGCAACTTACTGTCCCTTGACGAGCGACCGCACGATTCACAATGGATTCTATTTCATTTCATTTATTGCATCCTTAAAGGCCCGAGAGGGCTACATAAGGGAGGGGGGGCAACAAATACGCTATGAGGGTGTACAATTCAATGTGAACAAATCATTATAAACAATACAGTTCTAAATACGCATACGGTAGTTTGGTTAAGAACGGCAACAAAAACTAATCAAACAATAAACAAAAAAAAAACGTTTGACTGGGAATTAGAGTACAAACAACATGGCAAAAAAAATATGCATACAGTACGCTGGTAGGATATATCTATACAGCCATGGGTTATTGGGTGGAATCAAAGTGGGATTCCAATTTCGCGCGGAATGATGTGCGGTCAGGCGTGGCAACTATGGAGTCGGGGAGGCGATTCCAAGGTGTAATTGCTTGGGAGAAAAAGGAGTCGTTCATTGCAGATGTACGGCCGTTGATTGGTGCAATGGGGATAGAATGGTTGATGCGAGAAGAAGTTCTGTTAGGGGGGCTGTAACAGTTCGTGTCTCGATTTCGGGCGGAAAAAGAAACTGCGCAGGAGGCATAGGCGTAAGATCAGGAGGCGGCGTGACGCGAGAGATGGTAGTTGGAGTGATTGTTTTAGGGAATGAATTGTTTTGGGGAATGAATTCCGATCACTTCTCTCGTACGCTTTGTGCCGTGCCCATCGCGCGAGCTCGGAATGGTAACCTCCCCCACTACGGTTCACGAGGCACCCGGCTGGTGCAAGACTCTGACTACCGTACACGCACGAGCGGCAGAACGCGAAGGGAGCCGGAATGTGTCGCGGCAGCTTCCGCGCCCGCAGAGTGAACACGCGTCCCGTTCCCTCCTAATCAAACACGCGGCCTCGGGGCGGGGGGACAATGCTCTCGCGCACCTGTAGCGCTTCTAGTAGACCTGCAGCGGCAGCCATTCCGGCAACGACCGACGAGACCTCGCACGCAGTACGTCACCGAGGGCTTCGCAAGCCACAATGGACTGGAGGAGGGCAAGCGGTTCAAGCAGGAAGCACGTATAGGTGTTGGAGCACGAACAACACGCAACAAACAGCCGCTCACTCACACACACGCGCGATGCCTGTCGGGGTTTGTGCGTGTGTCTATGCACTCGAGTCATTCACGTAGGTGCCGCTCCGATAGCTCCTTCGTGCCGGAGCAATAGGATAGGATGCGGCAATTTTTTCATCAAAAACTGTTAAAGCACACAACCGCTCTGAGTGCGCCATCGCGCGCACGCTCTTCCTGGACCGGCTGGGCGGCGAAATAAACGATTACCCAGAATGCACAGCGCCGCCGCCACTCGTGAAATCTCCCTATATAAAGCGAATGCTTGCATCGAAATTGGCCAAAGTGCTGATCTGACTCAGATGTGGATATGCACTCGCCCCCTCTTCTGCACAGGGCTGGACGCTTAATGCTTGCACCGACAGTTTAAAGGTCCAAAACGAAAGTATAGCGGGATCGCCACGAAACCGACTGGGAACCACAGTGCTTGTCCTCCTCTCAAAGCACATAATCCGTCCGCTCTACACACGGGCGTCGTGAGAATGCCAACGCGTGGGAAAAAAACAAACAAAAAAAAACAGAGCGGTCATGCGGCGGCGCACTGTGCTCGTCTCACCTCCGAGTGCGCCGTTGGCGCCAGAGTTAACGAATGCAGCGGAGGAAAGGGAGGCATTCACGAACGGCGCTCGTCGGAGCACAATTGGCAGCAGAAACGAGACTGGAAAAAGAGAGAACGCGGACGCATTCGTCCGATAACGGCATACCGAGACGGAGCCGAGTTGCGGTCGGCAAACAATGCTATCGATGAGACTGTCGCCAAAGGTATACGTATACAGACTCTGAAAACCACCGCGGTCGCGCCTATAATTAGTGAACCGGCAAAGCGAACGAATACAAACTCCGCGGCACCACCATACGTACATATATACTCGCGCGTATACAGTTCACGGGCTTGGGATAGATGGCGTCGGTGCGGTCGGTGTTTCTGCTGCGCGAGTTGCGTACAAAACGCGCGTAACATCCGAGGAAGGTTCGGGCAGCCCGCATATGCACTTTTCGCAGCGACATCACGTGCGCGGTCAATAGGAAGCAACTCGGGAAGCGGTGAGAAAAGGCGAACGCCGATGTCTCTCCTATAGTAAAAAGCAAGTAAACGAGAAAAACGAGGCCCCGTTCAGAACACCCACAATGCTAAACGGTTCAAAACGTTGAACCAACGAGTGAGTGAACCGTGAAATAAGCGACGACCGCGATGGCGGACCAACACAAAACACACGGGCTGCCACCGGATGCTTCGCGATAGAAGCTTTACATTACATCCTGTTTTGTAGCTGTTGCTTAGCCTCATACCGCGAAAGGAAAGTCTGGACAAACCCCCCGAGATAATTATGCGCGCCATCGGCTCTTTGGCGCTGACTCGGAGCGTTGTATACAAGTTTTTTTTGTTTTGTTTTTCCCATGGTAGTCATAAGGAGCTTGACGATGTGCTCGGCAGAAGGAATCCACCACGGCTGGCTTAAACATTACCATTACACAACTTACACCCAGCGGGAGCTTAGCATCGTCATACGCATATAACATGCACTACCACCATACAACGGGGGCGACAGTTGTAGTATACCGGGATCAGCGGGATAGCGGGCTTACCGTGATAGCGGGATCGAAATGCGCAGATACGTCCGTTACTCGTACCGCTTACCGTACGCGCGCTATTTTTTCAGATTTAACATTACCGTGTTAGCGTAATGTACACAGAGTACGTAAACATTGCGGCGCTTTCGGACGCCCGTTTCGAAGTGATTTTGGCGTAGTTGTCCGCAGCAAACGATTCTTCAAAATATAGCCTCACTCGCATTCAGTTGACTTCGATGACCGAGTATTACGGATAAGCTAGCGTAATTTTTGAGATAGCTTCCCATTTCGAACACCGCTTGGCTTAACTAGAAGATAAACGTAAACGAATCGGCAACATCGCAACACATAAATGTTTTCACGTTTTGTGCGTGAATCATGTTTGTTTACTCTTATTATTGCTAAAATAAACCTGTAACAATGCTTCGCGTGGGTACGCAGTCAACAATTCTCGTTTTCTTTTTTTTTTCCCCCACTGTTCTTGAACTTATCAACCCTCTGACAGGTGGCGCCACCATACCAGTTGGGGCACGTAAACTTCATCCAAGAGTCGCTGTCCGCAACGAACGTTTGCTGTACGCTAACGTCATTCCCTTAACCCCGACTCTAACGCAAACGGTAAACCATAACTGTCTAGTGTACGCATACGATTGATTGATTGATATGTGGGGTTTAACGTCCCAAAACCACTACATGATTATGAGAGACGCCGTAGTGGAGGGCTCCGGAAATTTCGACCGCCTGGGGTTCTTTAACGTGCACCCAAATCTGAGCACACGGGCCTACAACATTCCCGCCTCCACCGGAAACGCAGCCACCACAGCCGGGATTCGATCCCGCGACCTGCGGGTCAGCAGCCGTGTACCTTAGCCACTAGACCACTGTGGCGGGGCAGTGTGAGCATACGAAGAGCTACCGCGAGAAAAGACGCGTAGAGAAGAAAGGAGTCGGCGACCACGGGTTTCGCACAACCGTCGACGACAGCGGCGAAACGGCCGGCGACAAGGATCGCGGTGTGGTCCCGTTCCCACAGCATTGCGCGCCACGCAAAAATGGGACAGAACAGGGCCACTGCGACTTGCGAGAAAGATACTCGGCTAAGCCCGGACAATGTGCTGTAAAGAAAAAAAAAAGCTTCTTATACGGCCGCCGCACAGTCACACGGCGACTCCCGTTCGCTCAGTGCACACCGATGACGTGGATTGGTGTGGCGCAAAGTGCAACGGTCAGTAATGAGCCAGAAAGTCAGCCAGCCGAAATCTCTCTGGCGGCTGCCAATCTGGCGCACACCGTACGTGCAATCAAGGTCAGTAGTGTACGCACGCTCGCGAGTCGCATAAGCAATGCATTGCCGATATCGTGCGCGATACGATGAAAGAACCTTCAGAAGCGAACATAATCAAATACTACCATACTCGCCAAACACTGTAATTTTGAACTGATAAGGTCAGCGCGCCTACGTGTTATTGAAGCTAGCTGAGGCGACGACCAATTTGGAAATATGGAGGAATATGCATGCAATGCGCGGATAAGGACCCCTTGTCTAGAATCAGTCTCGCAGTCATGGCGGGGATTCCGGTGAGCGACTCTCTTTATTTTCTGTCGATAAGCCCGCGTTTCGGGCAAAACGTCATTCCGATATAAGATGTGGTTAGCGCATTGTTCAATTCTGAAGAGACGCGCGTAGAAAAGCAACGTGCGCCTTCAAGATTTTAAGAGCACAGGACAGGTATATAGCAAGATATCTCGGCACAGGTGAAAACGATTCGCCGGTTAATCAACGCTGCGCCAGCAACAGCCAATACACTCGACGATGGCGCGCGCACCACTCCAGCCACTACTGCGAGTGCTATACTTTTATGGGTGGATCATCTGCAGTATAGCTCTGCGCCACTGGTGACGAGAGCCGCGCACAAGGCGGCCCTCGTGGCACTGTGCAGGCCGAGCGGGACAAGCGAAATAGCAAAGTGCTCGGACGGGCTACTACTGCGCCTCGCTGAAGTCACGGAATGAACGGCTACAGCAGCGTGGATAAGAGCGGCGGCCAGGGACGACACAGTGACCTTCCTCCTGGTCATTCCGCTCCCTCTTTCATATCCGCAGCGAGCACACACGCGCGCCATTCTTCTGCGCAGCCGCGCAAGTAGTTCGGGGGAGGGTGGAAAGCAGAGTTGAAGAGCATATAAAAGCAGAGTTTCGGCAACAAATACAGGAAACGATGGCCCATCGCCGCAGAACAAAAGCGGTGCGGTCGAAACGGGCAGGAAAGGCAAGGAAGTACTATACGCAAGAGGACAGTTCTTCTTTTCTTGTTTTCGTACGCGTGCACATCATGGCTTGGGACTGTTTCGGCGCACGCGCACTGCCACGTCAGGGTTTCGTCTCGGAAAGGAAAGGGAGACAAGAAGGGACGACTTCCGGAGTGTCGTGGCGCGGGCGCTCTCCGAAACGCCGTGTAACAACTGGCTCCATACACTGCGACAAAAATCACGGCATATCCAGCTAAGTGAATGATGATGAGTGGGCGAAGCAGGGGGACCGTGCGGTGTTGCAGTAAATCACCCGTGACACTGACCACCACTCACGCATGTATACGTAAACGAGTGGCAAAGCGGTGTACAGTTACGTACAGGGTTTATTGGTCACAAATGTTGTGTTAAATTGTGAATTCGGTTTTGTCGTCATTATTACAGCTTTCCGACATTAGATCTAGCCTGAAGTGGGCAAAAGACGACGCTTGTGCACGTTTCCCTCATGGTTGTTTCCAGTCATACGAAATGCATCGTAGAGCATCTCGAGACGTCATATACTGCACAAGCCAGTCCGTGAACATCTTCACCATCACGCTTGCGGCGCACGCCAACTGAGAAGCCTAAACTTCGCCCCTAAAAAAAAAAAAGTCTACCCCAACTCAGTGAGCTGGAGGATAGCTTGCCCCGCTGTAAAGTACGCTAAACAAGAGATTAAATGTACACGGCGTGCAAATGTGACGCCTGCCAACTTCCACAGAGAACGCAACGTGGCACAGGCATCGCGCAGACGGCAGTATTCACCCACGGAAAGGCCGGCGCACTCGATGCCGCCTCGTCGGAACGCAGCACAATGCGCATTCTCTCACGCCGTCGAAGGCTTCTCTCGGCGTGACGCAGGACATCGACGGCGGCGATGAGCAGGCGGGACGGATGGACGACGCTGCACCGGGACAACAACGCACATTCCACGCGAGAAGCAGTGCTCTCTGCGAGTAGCATATATATATGAAACAAGTGTATACTTAAGGGCTCGTTTTTCCGTGTTTTGACACAATATTAATGAGATATAACAAACAATATAGGGGAAGTTATTAGACCAAATTATAATGTAAATGTGAAGAAAGAAAAGTGGGTGACAAGATAACTTGCCGCGAGCAAGAACCGAACCTGCGACCTTCGAATAACGCACTTTCTATACTTTCCTTGGCATTACTGTCTGTTAGATCTCTCTCTCTCTCTCTCTCTCTCTCTCTCTCTCTCTATATATATATATATATATATATATATATATATATATATATATATATATATATATATATATATATATATACACGCTCTGTCATCACGTGCACGCGCATGACGCAAACCCTTGCGTCAGCCCTTGCGGTGCGGTCGCTGTCACTGCGCCAGCGTCGCAACGCGAGTTCGCGGCCCGCGCGCAGAAAATCCGAAATAGCGTGCGGCGATCGCGGCCCAAATGTGGCCCGCAAACACTGTATTCGAGGCTACGGTGTCACTGCGATCGTGCTTTGCGGTTTGCAGCAGGGCAAACGCTATTTTAAGACTCATATGGCGGCCGCTACGCCCACAGCGCTTGCAAACGATATTCTGAACCTCCCTATTATTAAAGGCATGTTTACGGAGAGGGCTGTGCGGGGGATGTCGGATGCTATTTACTAACCATACACACTATTATCTTCACCTCTGACCATTAGTAGCAATCACATCGTCACTTATAAGTGCTCCTTTTGAGTATTTTTTGCCAATCGCAACTAGCAGTCTTTACTTGATTTTTTTTTTGCCTTACTAGCACTGAATGCTCCTGTTATAGACTATCTTACCCAAAACATATGTGAGCACAGCTATCTTGTTTTTTGTATATTGCGCCCTGAAATAAACAAGTCACGAAACATCACATGCACCAACCCGACTACTTTCGTGTGTGAACGTCTAGCGTAAAACTGTTCGTTTAGCTATCAAAAATGCAATGCACAACGGTTAACAGCCCAATATGGCGGCACTTAAACGCACCCGAATCACAGTCTGCAGTACACGTAAAGTGGATAAATTAGGGGTCCCGGTATATGGCAGCGTCGTGAATAAATTCAACGCTTCCAATTTTTTTTTTTCAGCACGATCTCATTCGGCTATAATGGTGGTTGCTAGAAGTAAAAGTAGAAATTCTAGTGTCGAACATGACGCGACTTTGCAGTTGAAAAAAAAAAGAGTGAGCAAGAGCATTTCCCATCGGCGATTACGAAACGGATGTGGGAGGCACACCGGCATCGGCAGGTGCGCTGTCAAGTACACGCTCAAATCGAGTCAGCCCGTGCGCCGCAGGCTCGCTCTGTGGCGGGCCTAGCCGTCGCTTGTGCATCAATCAAAGTGTGCCGGCCTGCGTTCACGCATCGTCGCTCCCCCACAGTTCGTAAAGCACCGGGCCGGGGTCACAGACACGCCGACGCACTCTTGCCGCTGGGCATCAATCACGCCGCCACCCCCCCAAAAAAATTCGCTTCGACGATTTTTTTTTTTTTGATGCCACGCCACACAGACAACACGAGAGTGAGTATACGTGGAAGGGCCTCACTTTGTCGCCGAAACAATGACCGCATCCATCTCTCGAGGAGCGGAACGGCACTCACGGGTTTAGATTAAAGCGCTGTCCGGAGCCGAGAAGGCCTTGCTTGCTTGCCCAGACACCAAGACACCGGAGCGACATTGACACAAGCGACACGGCTGTTGGCGACATCACGCGATGCCGATTTTAAACGGAGAGCACTATAGAGCTATCTCTACACGTACCATTCACCACACCAACATTAGTACTACAGAGTATGTACAGCGTTGGTGCAGCGAACGTATTAAGAAAACTGAAATGCCCGCTGACGACGTTGCTGCCCATCAGTATATAGCATATTGCCACGCGCGTTTCTTTGTTTCGGTTTAGTTTGCGCCCACAAAGACTGCCAGCAATGCTCGGCGCAGATGGCGCTTCAGTGTTCGGGAAGCTTCACAATGGTAGTAGCAGAATGCGTCAAAAGTATTGAAGAACTCCGTAAGTACTCAAGCTTGTTCCAGAGATTGCGCGACCACCATTGATAAGTGTGGAAAGTTCGACGCGTGATGTTTAAAAGAAAGGCGCATTCCCACGGTGATCACTTGAACGACGGCCGACGCTCCGTTCGCCGCTAGCAGTGCCAGTGTGCATTGGTGTAATCTGACTTTCCGGTTACCGGTCAAAAGTTCGGTCAAATAAACAGTTTCATCTTGGACATACATACATGCCTGCTGCCTTCGTCAACTTCTCGACCATGTGACAATATCAGGATATTTTTTCGGTGTCAGAAAAGGAGGGGGGGGGGGGGGGTGACCATCATGCTTTACATCATCAACTACGCATATGCCCACTACAAGAGCAGCTGAGTGTTTTCATTCCCGTTGAACTCGGTGCACCGGAACAGCCGTGCGACGAGAGCAATAGACGCAAACGGAAAAGAAACTACGTGGGTCAGCTAGAAATCGACACGCTATAGTAGAAAACTAATCCGATAAGCATCAAATTATATACTGACCAGGCACGTAAAGAAAGAAAACTATAGTGCGTAAAACGTCGACCTGGGCCCGCTTAGACGACCTAGTCATGCACTCGTGTCACGAGAGTGCGCAAGTTCCGGCAGAAGCTGGCTCATCCTTGTTGGGTACTTCTACACCAGCCTCGAGGTGACTGCTCTTCCGCGAGTCCCAATTTTCGGCAGCACGAAAGCGCTGAAGGAAGAAAAAAAAAGCTGAAGCAAAAACGGCACGGCGGCGAGCCCTCTTCCTGCAGAACGCGCGTCCTATGGCGCCGACGACACCTCCTCTCCGCCCATGCATTGTGTTTGTCACGAACGACACGAATGGCAGACGACAGGTCCACCCAGAGTGCTACAGGTCTCGACAAATACTGTTCACAACGGTGCGGGGGCTGACAAGCCTATACATATACTAACGCGCCTAAGGCACAATGCAGGCCTCGGCTACGAGCACGACCCCTCGGTATAAGAGAGATAATGTTAGTCATGTGTAAACGATTAAACGCCATATCGGGTAAAAAAAGACTCGTAGACGGCAACACAGCCGACTTTCAACATACCACCTTGCAGAAATGTTTCAGATTTAGGATATACGGTCACTCTCGCCCAATTATTCAAGTTATGGCGTATGGTAGTACTACTACATTGTGCGCATCAAGGAGTAGCTGCCCAGTCACCGCACGACGGCCCTATGGATATACTCACGGAAACGACTAAAGTAACCAGACATTTCGTAAAGTAGAATACCCTTACGGAGAGACTAAGGAATGACGCCAAGAGCTCGGCCTCATACTGCCGCGCTAGCAGAATGCTGACGCACTGTCATTAGCGCACGACGAAGGAAACCTACACAGACAAGGCCATCACCTACATGCAGAAAAAAAAAACAAGAAACACCCCAATAGCAGCACTTATTTGAAATGAATTTCAACATTTCAAATATTCTCTCCTTGTAAGCTTCCTCATTTAGCCAATGTCACATCTACTGTATAGAATTTGTTAATAGAATCAAAACTTTTGAGGCACACTTCGTAAATCACCACAACTAATATATACAGTACATTCTAAAATTTCGCAAGTGTCAAAACTCGTGTGTCTAATTTGTTAATAATTTCTTGGCCAATGCCCCAGGGTGGCTGGGAGCAGTTGACACCGGGCATCATCATCATCAGCCGGCGCTCCGCGCCGCCATTGGGCGGCAGGTGCGCGCAGCACATGACGACTACTTTCTTGAATAGACGATAAAAAAGAACAACCGCTATTTCTGACACTACGGTAAACTACTCTGTCACAATTCCAAAGTCGCCGCGTTTGTGGCGAGAAGACGCTTGTGTTGAAAAGAAAACGCGCGCAAGAAAAAAAAAATAGAGGCTGGCGACGCAACTAAGTCCCCCACCAAGCGTCGTGACGTCATACGTTTATACGACATCCACTAGGTCGTACGTAGTTCATAATCAGTAGATATTTGCGGCAATCCCAAAACCACGGTATGATGATGAAAGACGCCTCAGTTGAAGGCTCCGGAAAAATCGACCACCTTTAACGACCGCCCAAATCTGAGCACACGGACCTACAAAGTCACCGGACATTGACTCTGTACCGAGCGACTTTCTGATAAGGTATGCTGAATGGAATGCCAAATACCTATGCTTGATCTTTAAATCATCTCTCCTGCGCGCTGAACTTCCGAGTGACTGGAAGCACGCTAAGATCACTCCAGTACCAAAAACTGAAGACCATTCGCTTGTATCCTCGTTTAGGCCTATCTCCTTGCTATGCACTAGTGTCAATTCTAGAGCATATAATATTCAAACATTTGTCTATGTTTGTAGAAAGAAATAACCTAATCACGCCCCTTCAGCACGGCTTTCGCAAAGGGTATTCTACGGTAACCCAGCTTATTGAGACGTTTCATGACCTAGCAGCAGCGATCGATAAGAATGATCAAGTAGATGTTATATTATTAGATTTTGAGAAAGCTTTCGATCGTGTGAGCCACCAGAAATCACTAATTAAGCTCAAACCAATTCTGAAAAATGAGAAATTATTTGCATGGATAACTGCTTATCTTTCAATGAGGAGCCAATGTGTTGCCATTGATGGTGTCACCTCGAGTTCCGCCCCCGTGAAATCGAGTGTGCCTCAAGGGTCAATTTCGGGGCCGTTGTTTTTTCTGTTATTTATTAATGATATTGTGCTAAACTTGCCCGTAAAAATGAAGCTTTTCGCGGACGATTGTATACTACATCAGGAATTTTAGTTACAGTGATCAAGAATCTTTAAATACTGCACTAGCAACGCTACAAACGTGGTGTGAAAATTGGCAGATGACAATTAATTATAAAAACAGTAGCAATGCGAATTACGCGTAAAAAACAGCCGCTTCTGTTTACCTATCACGTCAATGGCCATGCGTTATCCGAAGTCACTAAACACAAATATTTAGGACTCACTCACATCAGACTTAAAATGGAATGAACACATAGAATATATTGAAAGAAAGGCAATGAAAAAGCTTGGCTATTTGCGAAGGAGGCTTGTGAATGCCACACCACACATCAAACTTCTCGCGTACAAAACTTTTATTAGACCAGTATTAGAATATGGAGCTGCAGTGTGGGATCCTTTACTGAGTCCAATATTAAAAAATTAGAAATGGCCCAAAGAAAATCTGTCCGATTTGTTTTTAATTGTTATGGTTGGCGTACTTCCCCTTCACTTCTACTAATTAAAGCGGATCTCGAAAAACTACAGGAGAGAAGAAGAATGGAGAGGCTGAAGCTTTTTTTTTATCTAATTTTCCACAACAAAATCGGTATCAACAAAACAGTACACATTAGACAAATAAGTGCATATGCTGTGCGCTCACATCATTCAAAGAAAGTTTTAGATTACGTAAACCGCACAGACACACTCAGGTATTCATTTTTTTCAAGAACTACCCGTGAGTGGAATTGCCCATTACCCGATGCTGAACAGTTGATTTATTTCTACATGCTCTCAATAACCACTAACAGTTTTTTTTTGTACAGTCATGCAGCCCAGAGTTACGCCATGCTTCCATTTTTTTAGTACGTGTCAGTCAGCAAAGCTATGCCATTGTTGTAATGTTTTTCTTCAGTTTTTTTTGTAAATTAATACAAAAGTGTTGAATTGTAACCACTGTCAGTATGCTGTGTGATATCAATTATGTTTTTGTTGTAAACATTCTGTATGCCAATTTTTGCTTAAGACCTGGTAAACAGGTCAGCCGTATGTAATAAATAAATAAAATAAATAAACAGCATTTTCGCCTCCAACGAAAATGCAGCCGCCGCAGCCGAGATTGAACCCCGCGACCTGCGGCACCGCGGAGGTACAGTTCCTAATCAGTAAAAATGAAAGCTGTCACCTAAGGAGGCCGTGGACTTAACATATTTCAGGATTTTTTGCCGAGTCAAGGTCGCGAGAAAAAAAAAAAAACTTCCAGATATGGACGTTACGCACGACATTTCGGAGCCAGATGTAAAAGCGAATATTTGACCCTGATTCTATCATCTCCAATTTATCGTTACAGTACATTTTACCGATCGATACAAACCGATTCATTGCTTCCCTTTAGTGTTCCTACGCCTCCACACTGGCGGCACGCAATCTTCATCGACAACACAGTTCCTTTTATCCCCCGCCCGAGTCCGGCTAGAAGGCCCAAAATGGGGCCCTCGGACGGTGCACAGCGTCCGGCGATGCGAGAGAGAGATTCGGCGGATCCGAACCAGTCGCCGGCGCAGACAAAAGCGGCAATCCCATTGATGCGCCGGCCGCCAGACATCGCCAGTCCTCCTCTCGCAGCCTTCACCCGAAGCAGCAGACGTCATTTGGCGCCTTGGCGCGTATTTTGTTTGCCGCTTCCCGTCGCCGGGACCTGTTATCCGCCCAACCATTACCGTGCAGTGGTCTGCATCACTCGTAGTCGCCACGACAGATCGTGCCGCCAGAGCCAGCGCGGTCTGGCTAGCCACGGCGGCGAAGCGCGATCGGGCCCCGCTACTCATCTGCGTCCCTCCGCTGCCCTCGAGACGAGAGCGACCAGGATGGACAGCCTGTTTACGGCTACGTAACGAAGCCGCGCTTAGGCCGTCGTGGAACGCGGAAAAGTGCCGGTCGCCCTCGGCAGACGCCTCCTGATTTCATTATGCGCCCAAGAAGCCGCCGGCTTGCCGCCGAGAGTACGCGTACGGTTTTTTTTTTTTTTTTTGCGCTCGGCTCGTAGCCTACAACAGCTGCCGTCTCCACCAGGCACAGGCAGGCCAGAGACGGATCAAGACTGAAGGGGGGCCCGGAGAGCTTCTCTGTTGCAGCAACCGCCCAGCAAAACAAGTGGTCGAACGGCAACGATGACAACACGCCTCCTAAACAATCCTTCCTACCTTGCCTCCCTCGGTTAGCGGCTCGATATATTCGAAGTAGAGATAGCCACAACTTTCACTCTGAAGTTCAGCAACGCGACAAGCCGCATTTGTCTCTCTCTCTCAGGCGAAAGCAAGTCGTGTAAGTTCACTGGCGGGCCATTTCAGTAGCGTTTCAAGTCCTCGAGAAGTAAAAAAATTGACAGCGAAAAAAAAAAGTGGGGGGGGGGGGGGGGGGGGACACAATGAAGAGGCGGAAGCACCGTCCAAGCTGCCACTCCGCATAAACTAACTGGATACACGCACGCAAGATCCTCACTCGGAGATAGCAACAAACCGAGTGGCTGTCGCCGTTCATTGCACGCCTCCGATCTGATCGCCTGCCGGCCCGGAGAAAGTTGCGGCCTGGCGCATCACGCGCGCACACATCGCCGGAGGAGCGGCACTGACAAAAGGGGGCGTAGTATCGTATGGCGGGTTTGAGAGGCCAGGGACGACGAGGAAGACTGGCCGCCGGCAATACGACGACAACGGCACGCCGGTGGTCTTTCCGGTTTACGACGCTCCTCCATTCCACCTCGTGAAGACGCGACGCACTCCCGTCCTTTCCCTTGCACGTGTACCGAGAGATACGCCAAGACTGCGGAGAAATCGCACAAGAGAACACGGGGTCCGGGGAAACGTAATTTCTGATAACACTGGCCGCATTGCATTTGAGACACAACCACCCTCACTTTCAGCCAAACAATAAAGTCGGTTCAATACTGAAAACTTACGCACAACCTCCTCTTTTGACTTCGTGTACCGTGTTTAGATCGGCGACCGAAAATTGTAGCTCACTCGGTTTCATACCCACCAATATTTTCTATAGCTGCGCCCATTGGAAATCGGGTTCACTAACATCTTCTGTTTTTTCAACAGGAAGAATTCAGACTCAAGCTCACCAGCATATTACAAAGCCGGACTCACTTACTCACCTGATCTTTAGCTAATCTACTATTAGTCCATTGCTTGAAACAGTTTTTTCGATCATACCCGTACCATTCGGGGAGGGGGGGGGGGGGCAAGGAGGGCGCGTGACAACTCTAGCAGGCTCATGTGACAACTCTAGCAACACATCAAATGCGGCATCGTCACAATATTTTCTTTAAAGGGGCACTGACACAAAATTTCGCGGCCGAGATGGCCTGTGGGGTTGATTCGCAGTAACATCGACAGCGATTATATCTGGGAAGGTATTTTAAAAGAATTTTGAAGTTTCCGTTAGCCCTCAACTTTATCGTGCCATTGACACGCTCGAAGGGGACCCTTAGGTGACCCCCTACTTCCCTTACGTCACCACGCTGCTGTCAACAAAACAAGTTGTGATGACGTCATGGCTGTCATTTTTCCTTTGCTACGTTTGTTCCCGCTGCCTGTTTCTTCGTGGCTGGTTACGAGTGCATGGTCGTGGCGCACGCTTATAAAGCTTTGTGTTTGGCGACATTTCAGTCCCGTTTCCTGTTCTAAAGTAATTCCTGATGCGGACCGAGCGGAAGCGTGTCACAGTTCTGTGTGCTGACGTGGCCAAGAGCTAGCTATACACGCCAGGTGGCGACCGTTGCGCACAATTTTTTGAGCTCTCTCAAACCGAAACTGACATTGGTCGATAATGATGGGCCTGTAATTAATTGTCTGTCACGTGCTGTAGCAAACGATGTGTCGTGTCATCACTAACAGGCCCCCAGCAACGCGTCTTATTAGAAAAACGCGAGGCCAATGTTTTTTGTGTCAGTACCCCTTTAACAGCTTATAACACCAGAACTAACATCTTTAAATTTTTCTTCTTTTCGTGCACTATAACAGATTGGAATAATTCAGTTATCGTAGCTAATAAGCACATGTTCCATTGAACACATATTTAATTATTGTAATTGTCATTGTTATTAGGGCAAATACTTTATTCCTCATTCTAAATGTTACTATATTGCATATTTCAATGGGACCTGCTCCCTTCATTTTCCTTAAAATATAAGAAAATGTTCCTTTTAATGCAATGTGTTCATTGTTACTTTTATCTGCATGTAATGTTTCGTAGTTTATATTTCTTTGGTACATTATAAACTTATTATATTTAGTTGTGGCTTTCTTTTGTTTTTTCTTTATGAGTGATTTTTACGTACGTGCTAGTATCTATGTATCGCCCTCCTTTATTGACCCTGTCCACCGCAGTGGCTACAGTGCTCGGCTACTGAATCAAAGGTCGCGCATTCGACCCCAACCGCAGTGGTCACATTTTGATGGACAGGCGAAATGGTAGAAGCCAGTGTACTGTGCGATGCCAATACACTTTAAAGAACACTAGGTTGTCGCAATTTCTCGAGTCCTCCACTACAGCGTCGCCCGTAATCATATAGTGGTTTTGGGACATAAAACCCCAGATATTATACATCATTCTTTGACCCAATTAAAGTTTGCATTATTGTACAAATAAAAAATTCAGAGCCTGGGGCTCACTCACAGTAAGACTCATCAGAATAGACCTCAGCTGGACTCACTCAGTCACTAAATTTTTTTCCAACCAGACTCAATTTGGCTCCAACACAGCAAAGCATTAGTCACTCAAGCGCACCTCGACTCCCAGCTTGATCAGAGTATAGCAGCAGGTATATACAAGAATTTCCAATGCTAATTCGTCACAAAGTGAACTTTAGCATATGCCGTATGTGCCCAAAAATGTATTTCATTCCAAATGAGTAATGCTGCTCTTGTTCTGACCCGATAGTTGAGCTAATAAAATATCTATTGATCATCATCGTCGTCATTGTGTAGCTTTCGTGCGAATGACGTTCGGTGATCTTGTTGAGTTCTTAAATGTCTGTTGTACAGCATCAAAGAATGCTGATTGGTTTGACGGTGAAATTCTTACTGTTGGCCTTTTTACCAGTTACTGCAAAAGTATATGCGATGCAAAATGCTGACAGCGACAGCTGACTATGTAGAATCCGAACCTGATGAGACACGCAGAGCTAGCATAGCAGTGACTCACGCCATGTTTCTATTATCATTTTTTAGGTTACTGAGAAGTGAAAATTTTTGCAATGGTATTGCAGTTGGACAAAACACAAGATGACACTACCAGCTCTGCCATCACAGAGTTACTGTATAGAACATATACAGTAACTCTATGCCGTCACACTCAATGGCTGTGCTAATCTGTAAAAATGCAGACAGTAAGTCAACAGAAAATCTAAATTTTTTTATTAGCTACAACTGAAACGCACAGCTTAGTCAGAGATGAAGTTCGCATGCAAACAGCAAGTTATTTGTAACACACGGCTTAGTCAGTATCTGGAAGAAACGAAGTTCGCAACAAATGGAAATATCACACCTCTAATGTACATCAGATCGAGGAGTTCACTTGGTGGCATAGCATGCGCACGTGCCATGACTCACAATGTGTGATGTTCATGTTGAAAAAGTGACTAAATAAAAAATAGGGATGGAAATATTGATACACGATTAGTCAACGAAAAATCTGCCGCAGGCTAATAAACTGACATCATTATAAAATTTTTCCACATTTGATTAAATATTTTTGATGAATCAATATAGAGGCAAATTCAGAAATTATACGATGATGTACAGTGTCAATTTTTATGAAAGGGAACACAGGAGCGCATGGCCTGCACACTTCGGCGGCTGCTGACAGCGCATTAAAAGTGAGAGCAACCAGAGCCTCTTTTCGCATCATCTCTCAGCGAGCAAAACAAGCAGTCATTGACCGTATGGAACCAGCAGCAACATTTTTTAACCCCTCCCCCATCAAGGCCAATATCGGCCTCTAGCATTATCGCCCTGAACAGGGAGGGGGTGCAGTCTTGCCAATGATTTTATATAAGCAATGAACGGTTGTTTTGCTCGCCGAAAGATGACGCGAAAAGAGGCTGTGGTTGTTCTAGCTCTCACTTGAACGCGCTGCCAGCAGCTGCCTGAGCGTGCAGGCCACGCGCTTCAGTGTTCCCTTTCATAAAAATTAACACTGCACATGAGCAGGTACTGTGAGCTGCAGCGGGTGCACAGTCGGCGGCAATTCGAGACATGTTTTGTGGCGACACTTTTCTTGAGTACTTCCACAGGCATATTTATGTGAAGCACTCCATTCTCCTGCATTTATTGGAACATTAGCTGTAGTGACACCCCATGTTCCAAAGATTTTCCTTATCTTCAAGATTCCATATTACCCTGAACCTTACTTGGACCCACACTCATTATGGACTACGTCATGCAGCCACCCTTGGCAAGAAAGCTTCGCATTAAGATATTCGAGCGTGTCTTCCTTGGTTGTATCGGAACATATCATATTAGCAGCTGCAAGACACCGTAACACCACGCTTTAAAGTGAATGTATACCATTTATCGTTTTTTCCTTGAACTATAGCAGAATGCAATGAGCTTCCATGTGACGTAGTTAGCCTATCGTCAGGTGATGCTTTCACAACTGCTGTCTGAGCTTATCTGTGGCGTGTTAAGAAGCTATTTTTTGCTCTTTCTTTTTTCTTCACATTTAGTCAGATGTGTTTCTATTGTTGATTATATGTGCTTTTGTTCTGATGTGGTTTTTTATCCGTTTGTCAACTGAAACAATGCAATGTGTAAAACCGTAATGTGACGTACCCACTTCTGCCATGGCTCCCAAAAGCCAGCCGGCAGTATCTGATAAGTAAAATACATAAAATGCATGGTTTGGGATATGTTTTCAACATATGTGCACTTCAACTTTGCCTGCAGAGCGGCCTCACCAAATGCTACCTACCATACATTCTAATGTCAGAATCGTGTTAAGAACCTCAACTTTGCCTGCAGAGCGGCCTCACCAAATGCTACCTACCATACATTCTAATGTCAGAATCGTGTTAAGAACCTCAATAGTGGTGCAAAGTGCCCTTTTGAAGGTTTCTTCACCATATTGCCCATAAAAGAGTCGATATATTGTAGGTGCATTAGCCACTTCAGGCACAATACAATTAATTCACTGAATGTCATATCAATCCAAGCTTGCTGGTGGCTTTCTGGGTTTGCAGAACTTGTTTTACATAGTGATGTAAGCCTGTGCGCAGTATCTCGCATCTGATTACCGATACTTAGATTTACTTGTTACTGGGCTAGTTGGTTCGTCATACTGAGGGAAACCTCTGGACGCCAAAGCCACCACAGGAAGAAAGACACACAGAGAAAGAGCGTCAACTCGCAACTGATTTATTTGCAGGAAAAATGCGGGAAATATATAGCCGCACCACACATGTGCAAAGCACACTACTTCATTTAGTCACATGACCACAAATAAAAACTGAGGACATTCAAAAGGCATATATAATCAAGCAACGGAGCGCGAAAATAAATCAGTTGCAAGTCGACACTCTTTCTTTGTGCGTCTTTATTCCCCTGGTGGTTTAGGCGACTAGAAGTTTCCCTCAGTATGATTACCCATAGATTGCTGTATTACGGCCATAGGCATGTGCAGGGTTTCTCATAAGGAAGAATGGGGGAGGTGCATTAGAATCTGACAGAAAGCATAGGCACACACTGTGAGATGTATTGTAGATTATTCAGCTTCAGGAAATGCCACAGGACTTATTAAAATTGTGCCTTCAGAAGCCAGCTAATCTACAACATTTTAAATGTAGTTATTACATGTTCTCTAAAGGCAACAGAACAAGCACTTATTACTAGTATATAAAGTTCCAGAAAAGCTAATTGTCCTTTTTGTAGAGGAAGAACCTGAAAAGCATTTATCCCGAGGATGCTTGCCTGAAAAATGTACTGAAAAAGTCCCAGAATAAGACCTGCCACCAGCAAAACAATTGGTGTAAACAAGATGGTGTCTGTGCGCTAAGTATGTTGAAGTCTCCAGTAAGTTTTCCACTATACAGAGTCTGGTAGCATAAACTTGAATTGAAAAAATGATAGATTACATTAACAAGACGACACGAAACATCACTTTAAGGGCTCGAAAATTGCCAAAGGATATGAAATGGCTATTCCTACTTTAAGACTTCCGCACCGAGGCTCCTTAGGTATCAATTCTGATTTTCTTTGGCAACGCTGACATCAAACTGCCGTAAATACGCTCAAGATAACACTCGTTATAACTGTTGATAGGAGCTTACAATTATTACACAAGTGTCAAGTGATTGAGACCAGTCAATTTTTCGACATGACTGCAGAGGTTTAGTACCATGAAAAAAAGCAGCTATTCTCATGGCATGATTTAAAAGACACTGAACATAAGACAAATTTTCGCAGTGAACCACATGGGCACCACGTACTGGCCACAATTGCGTACTGAATGAAAAAAAAAAAAATTCCATACCGCACCTACACCAACGACTACCCGCCAACGACTGTGCCACCTGCGACTATTCGCTCCTTCATACGCAACGAAACGCCGAAGGGTAAGGCAAAATGCACGTAACAATTCTCAGGGACCGCAAACCACGTATGGCTGTCTTTGCCTAAGCCAAACAGAGTCGTAGTACAGCGTTTTCCTGAAAGCGCTGGAACGAAAGATGCCATCGGAAGCGACCGAGTTCTGGCACGACGCGGCACCGGCGCAGTGCGTTAGATCGGCGCTCACACCTTCAACAAGCGCTCACAGAAAGCGGCCACGGAGGCCGGTTCTGTCTCAACTAGCAGTATTTACGACGCAGCGTGCGCAGCGATTAGGCAATTTTACGATAAACGTTGGAATTCACTGGCGCCACGCACGTCAACACGGCAGACCCAGCAACCAGACAGTGGAGGAAGATGAAAAAACGAGGATAATAAAGCACACTCACCTCGTTGAACGCCATGTCGGTGCTAAGACTGGCGTAAACACATCGACGAACACGCACCCCTAGGTTCCAGAGGTCATTTGCGAGGGAGCGTCGGCACAGACACAGGCCCACCTGAGCGACCCCAACAGATTTCACCTGAGGATTCGGTCACTCCTACCGAGCACTTCGCAAATCCGTGTTGTGTCCGTTCGTGGCCAACTGTTGCGCTGAGGTGTCACTCCGCAATTTGGGCACTGCAGTGAGGTCCGCTTCGACTGTTGTTGAGTCTTGACAGAAGCTAGAATCGATGCGACGCGAAAGAAAACGCCAAGATGCGGGTACTAGATAAGCCTAACAAAATATACGCGATCACCCGGCAGCTGCGGTTTGCCTTCGTATTAAATCTTTCACTGTCAAGAACAGCTGAAAAGGTTTGGCGCACTAGGACATGAGCACTTACGCGCTCCTGCTGCTACGGCTCATGGCGCACGATACCCAAGGCAGAAAAAATACGCACTCAGCTCCACTCAACAAACCGCTTCACATCGCACGGACTCGCACAGACGCCATTGCAGCAAAGTTTCATTGAGCGCACGAATACAACAACGGTACCGGAAATCGGGAGTGCAACCATGCGCAAAACGCCGGAACCGGTTAGTTGACTGCCTTCTAAAAAGTAGTTTTGTTCTCAGGTTCCCGGTAAATGTGCAAGTATTTGTTAGAGCCTGCGATAACATAAACATGAAGGTGTTATTTTGGAAAGAAAACACTAACTAATGCTAATGTTATTTGCTCTTTATAAAACGATGATTACTGTCCGTCGTGCGGTACTACGGCACACATATTAGTGGCTGGTAGGTGTTCTGTGGTTGCGTTGTAAACAAAGCTTGACGTGGATAGCACCGTTGGTTCAAGTATGAACCTTTCGGCGTTTTCTAACGAAAATTTTGACGCGAAAGAGTGGATCAACCATGCTTTCCAGGCGCCAGAGGCACAAGAAAACAAGGAAGCATACGCGTCTGAAGTGGCGTTCAAGCTCCAACTGTTCATTCAAAAAATGAACAGAGCTTTGGAGGAAACCGCCCAACAAGTGCAACAGAACCTACCAAGGGTGCTCCGTGAAGTGGAGACAATGCAGCAGGAAGCGGCACTGCTGAAATTGCAGATGGCTTCAGTGCAGAAGGACATAGCTAAGGTGGAGCAAGATTCATCGACGTCGATGAAAACGCTCCTCGAACTGGACACGATCAAGCTGCGCATGTTGGATGCCAACAAGGCGCTGCGAGAGGCCGATAACTGGACGACTTTGTCGGCTGACGTCGACCAGGTCTTCCAGAGTGGCGACATGCAGGCGATCACCGAGAGGCTCGTTGGTCTTCAGACGAGCCTGGAGATACTCGTAGATGTTCCCGACTACGAACAACGCTTGCAAAAGCTGGAGTCGCTCAAAAACCAGCTAGAGGCCATGCTTAGCCCGCTCCTGATTCAGGCGTTCACGACTCAATCCATCGAAGCTGCGAAGTCTTACGTGCGCGTCTTTTCTGACATGAGACGAATGCCTCAGCTTCTGAAGTACTACCACAACTGCCACAGAAATAAACTTGTGGACGCTTGGCGCAAGATCGTGAACAGCGAAGTCGATGACACGTTTCTTGAGTGGCTGAACAACTTCTACGACGTTCTGGTGGCGTCTTGGCATTCACAGGTGACGTGGTGCAATCAGGTGTTCCCTGACCCGCCAGCCGTATTCATCCTGTCGGATGTCGTCGTCGACGCCCTTGCAAACCTGGACCCAAGCTTGCAGTTCTGTCTAGAGGCCGCAATGAAGCAGCAAAAAAGCTCGACTGTTTATTTAACTGAAGTTCTTCAAGTCTCTGAACAGCTTTGTAAAAGCCTTGGTCACTCGATATCAACTGCTAATCCGGACTTCATGTCCAGTCCCCATGTTGTGGCTTTGATGAAGTCCGCGTTTTCAATGTTTCATCCGCACCTGGAAAATTATGACAAATTGGAAGAAAAGTGCTTGCTGGGAGAATTGTCACTTATACCGACACAAAGCGATGACACACGAGATTCAGTAACGCTGCTGTCAGACTCGGTTACCAAGGTGTTTGGACTGGCAAAGGAGGCCGAGAAACGTTGCAGTCGTCTTCTTTATGGATGTTCATATCCAGAACTGTTGAGGTCCATAAAGGCACTTTTTCGAGCTTATTTTGAGCGTTGCCAAGCTGTCCTGATGCAGCTGAAGACGTCATCAAAGCTAGATGAACTGGACAGTTGGACAATGTTTCAGTATGCCCTGAAGTGCATGCAGACAGCAGGCGAAATCTCAATTCAACTTGCTGCTTTCGATAAGAGCGTTACGGCAAACATCAAAACAGCACTGAAGCAGCTCCATATTCAAAAAAGCACATTTGATGGGTCTGACGAGGCCACTGAAGAAAAAAAGGGTAACATACTGAATGATCACTGCACACTGCTGCTCCCAACCGCCATGCAGTGCAGTTTGAGGGACTTTTCTACGCAGGTACACCTAGAAAACTTTGTTGCATTCCCTGAAAGCTCGCGGGCCATTGCAAAGCTATGCTCAGAGTTCACCAAGTTCACATTTGACACTGTCTTTGCCGAAGTGCAGCGTCACTTCAGCAGTGTGCCTTCCCTAAAGGTGTGGTCTCTCGAGAACCCAGACGGTGTTCTGGCAACAGACTTGCCGGCGTTCAGCATTTCTCCCATGGAGTACATCACACAGATCGGGCAATACCTGCTAACCATACCACAGCACATTGAGCCATTCATTGTCGAAGAGAATGAAGCTTTGTCTACGGCGTTGAAGCACAGCAGTCTTCCTCATGTAATTGAAGGGATTAGCACTGACCACGTGGCAGACTACCTCCTTGGTTGCGTAGCCCAGGCCACAATGTATACATACATTGACACAGTGATGCAGATTGAGAAGCTGACACGGCAAGCATCAGCGCAGCTGGCTACCGATATCAGCTACCTGTGCAATGTGCTGGATGACCTTGGTTTGCCACCACTTGAGAGCCTTCAGCACTTAGTGGCCCTTTTGAAATGCCCACCCGAAAAGTTTGCAGCCACTGCAGTTGGAAAACCTAACCAGCTAGTGCAAACAGTGCGTATGATGAGAGGAATACGGTGAACTTGGCTCAGATGTTTTGGTATTGAATTAAACATAAACTCTCAACTTAACCATGCATTTGTTGCTTTCTATGTCTTTGCTCTTTGTAAAAGTGACTGTATGTAATTGTTAATCATAATATGTAGGGTTTTACATCTCAAAACCACGATAAGATTATGAGGGATGCCTTAGTAAAGTGCTCCGGAAATTTTGAGCGTCTGTCCTTAAGTGTGCACTGACGTCGCACAATACATGGGCCTCGACCATTTCACTTCAATCGAAATGGGCTGCCATGGCCAGGGTCAGATGCGACCTTTGGGTCTGCAGTATGCAAATATCCAATACAACAGATTGTCTGGAAAGTAGACACGTAAAGGAAAAGAACTGACTGCTGCAGCTGCTTTCAATGTGTAGCACACAAGCTGCAGATGAAAACATGTTATAGATATTTGCATGTCAGCAATATGAGTGCAATGCTAAAGTGGGGTAAGACTTGCTTTGGCCAAAGTATTCAATTTTGCAATTATGCAATCCACTGATAGAGAATTTCATTACCTTTCAGAAAATACATAACACTTGAACACTCATGGTTCCAAAAATAATTTTTGGCACTTTTTCTGTGACATGTTGACAAAAGTTGACAAAAAATGTAAGCGTACTACCTGTGATTTCTGTGTTTCTCTAAAAACTACATTTTTGCAGTTTGTCTACCTTTCAAGAACTATTGGGTGCATGCAAACAATAAAATTTTTCATGTGTGTGGACTAGTGATATTTACACAACTGGAACAGGAATGGGCAGCCTATGTGCATTGTCTCTTTTTTTTTATAAAAAGAAAGCATTCATAGGAGGTAATTTTCTTGCATTGACAAACAAAAAACATTACAAATCTAGTTTTGTTGTGCACTCACAATTTTAAACTTACGGAGGGGGGGGGGGGGGTGTTAATAGCTATATTTGTGCAAAACTGCATCGCTGTGCAGATAGCCGATCTTAACAAAAAGTACATATGTTGAGCAAATTGAAAGAAAAAAGCACTTAACACAATTTAAAAGTAATTTTATGCTCCAGTACATCCTGTATCTGTTTAAAATATAGCTTGCAAGTTCTATAGCCAGTTTTTATTAGCACAACCGAATTTTATAAGACACAATAAATGTCTCACCCCCCCCCCCCCCGTAAATGTGCAAGGTTCACTTGTGATACATATAACAAAAAGCAAGAAAGAGTGCTTGCTACAATATATTCCACAGTGTGTGTAAAAGGCTTGGTCGGTTACTCACACCGACGAACTCTGATCTTTCTTCTAGCAAAATTTTAGGTGCAGGACTTCGAGGTGCCATAGGGCTTCTTGAAGTTACAGGGAAGCAAGTTGAACTTCGACAGATTCTGACAAGTAATCTTCAATCCATGCATACAGCTAGCAGATTACTGTCCCTAACTCATATCAGTAGTTCCTGACAAATAATTCATAAGCATATATGATGTCGACTAGAACAGTTCTTGCATACATCAATAGAACATGTATGAAATGTATGCCACTTAACGACTTAAATATTGGCAAAGCAAAATCTTTATTTTTTTGCATTGCATCATGAGTATTCAAAGCTTATGAGGTACTGAGGCTGAATAGAGTAAGCAGGCATACAGGATGAAGCAATGTTTGCAAAAACCTAGTACTTAGATGTGTAAAGACTCGAGGTTTTTGTATCATGTTCCCGAGCATTCATTAAAAGGTTGACGCCAGATAATAAAATATTGTTTGTAAGAGTAGTTTGCATGTACAACTACTGCAACAGATTGGCAGCAGCATTAGTAGACCGTGAAGTTTGACCGAAACTACATTTTGTCACTGTACGCAATTATGTTCCCAGACTCGATACAAGTATGATGTTCCCCAGACAAGAATACAAGTAAGTGAAGGACGATACAAAAGTGGTCAGAGGTCCTCAGTTTTCGGATTTCTGCAACTATAACTTCTCTCAGTAGCTTGCAAATATATATCCTTTGTATTTATTCCGACCTTCACTTTTCAATAACTTCCTGCTTGTTGGGAGCAGCCATTATTTTTTAACCTCTATACCCATTGCATTTACCATGCACGTATTTTCTATACACGTCTACTTTTTGCACAACCTAGCTAGGCTGCAATGTAATCTCCAGCTAAGTCAATAGGTGTTCTATCTAACAGCTAAGCCAATCTGTGGCCACTAAAAGTGATGATTAGAAGCCGAATTTTCAGGCACAAAAAATCACCTTTTAGGCGCCAAAAGTAGGCAGGCAAAACAATATTTTAGGCACCGAAAATAACCTGACAAAACACATGCTATACCTCAAATGTTTAAAATGTAGGCACAATAAATTTTCACATAAATGCAAATCAGTTAAAAACAAAGACGTGAGTAACCTATCCACAACAGGAAAGCAAAAACCGAAAAGAAAAAAAGTAACTTTGTAGTACGGGTGCCAAGCATGAAGGAATGATGAAGCTGGGCGGCCTTCTTTATTTCTCTGTGTCGTTCGCAGTATTTTTTCGTCTTTCTTTCTCTTCCTCTCATCTTTCGGTTATTTCTGCCTTTCTTTCTCTGTGCGTTTATTGCTCTCTATCTCTGAATATTTCTCCGTCTGCTCTTCCTGTCTCTCCTCCTCTCTATCTCTTTCTGGGTCATGCTTTATTCCCTCCGGCCCACCTCTCTCTTTTCTGCTGCCCTTCACTGCTCTCCTTCTCAACGCTACTTTCTCACCGCTTTGGCATGCTACACTATGCAACACTCTGTTATGCTCAGCTAGCGTGCAGGGACAGCCGAGTGGTTAGGACGCGTTCGGATAGTGGGTAACGCGGTTTCAAACCCGCCTTGCCAAGAAATTTTTTCACCCAGGATATCCCTTTCTTTCTATATATTTTTTTTTCGTTTCTCCACTTGTCTCACTCATCAGAGTTATGTAGTCGCTGCGGCTTGTGCTCAAAAAGCCGAGCAGAAAATAAGAAAACGACGAAGGGAAAAAAGGAGGCCGAAAAAAAAAACACGTATTGTTTCATAATAATGATAATTTCCGTTTACTCATCACAGAGCTATGTGCGGCTCGAACAACTCCACTGTAAAAAAAAAAAAATTATTGTTTACAGTGGCACAAGGGTGCCAACAGTTGGCACCCTCCATGTTCTGGCTATGCGTGGTATGTTTTCCATTTTTGTTGTATTTCTTTATGTTACACTTTATGTATCACCCCCGGCCTAAGGGCTCATGTGTGAGGCTGGCAATACATCGTATTTATTTATTTATTTCTGAAATAAATAAATAGTCAGACCGCTAAAAAAGCAGATGGGAATATAGCCTCGAATCGGCCGTGTCCAATCGCGTAGGGTCAATTTCTCCCCTAACAGTGTACACCTTGAGATATAAACTCCAAACAAAAGAAAAACCACATGTACACAGCATTTTTTTTTCTTTTGACCTTCACACTGTTTTTTCCTGACGGCTCTTTGTTTCGTATTCGCAAACTGCTCACGCCATGGCGGCTGATGGTGGCCGACACACCTCATTTTGCTACTGCCAGCGGTTGGTATCCAGAAGTTGGTTGAACTAGAGGACTAGGTTGAACAACATAGAGTTCTGAACACTCAATGTTGCTGCCCCGAAACATAAATAACAGTTTCAAACTACACTCTAAAATGAAATTTGTGCTTAAATAGCATTCGTATAGGTGCGAATTTCTAATTAAGCATTTATAGGCCCTTATAGGCATCTAGGCACAAACATCAAAGATAGGTATTTATAGGCACTCTAAAAACACTATCAAGCCACTTATTGACTTATAATTCATGCTCATATATCAAAATGGCATGATAGGAACACAAGGAACAAAATAGGTGTTTACTTAAAATGCAGTCTCTAGTTATGATACAGAAAGTGGTATAAATGTAGAGCATGGCCCCACATTAAAGGCCCGTGTATCCTTAGCCGCTATTGAATTCTGTCATGGTTCAGAATAGTTAACGTGTCATTTCCTAACAAACAACTTCCTACCGTAAGAAAGTCAGCTGTCTTATCAAAGAACTGAAAGTTCTTTGGTAAGACAGCTGACGTTTTTTTTTGTCCTTGCACCAAAAAGTATGAGTGCATTGGGTTAAAATTTTACCGCTCACTACTGCGACAAAGTTAGTTTGATCTTGCATCAGCATAACCTTTATTATTATCCTTGTTCACACACACAAAAAAAGGAAAGAAGGAAAGCAACACTTGAACAAACAGAAACAGTGGCCACAGTCTGAGTGATGACAAATTACTATCTATTACCAAACGTTTGTGATTTAACGCTCGCACAACTGACTCCACATTGTACAGCTCAACATGCCAGCAACACTGGAGCACTCGCACAGCAAAATCGAAAAGCAGCGCACTGAGAAATTAGAGCTCATCACTTGAGCCAAACTAGTGTGCTCACATCTAACATATGTATCACATGGTGCAGTACCTCGGACTAGACAAAACTTATCACATTTTGTAACCTCACTGTTTACTATAGTAGAAACTTTCCTGCTGGAAAATGTCTGTGCACAAAGAGCTAAATGATTGCCTTAGGAACACAATGCAGACATTTGCGAGATGCGGGTTTCACTAACGTAAAGGTTTTAGCTCATATATTCCCTCTCTAATTACATTCAAAATTGAAACATAGTCATTAGCTAAGAAATCATTCTACAACATGAAGGTTGTTAAATAAAATAGAAAAAGAAATAGGAGAGAAGTAGTGGTGACCAATTTATAAAAGCTGTTTTTAATGTTATTTGACATTATTAAAGCTATGCAACACAATTTTAAATGGCTCAGAAAGTTACTCAAGAACTTTATATATTACACTTCACCGCAAAAGCAGATATAGGGTAATGTGCTGTCGATAGAAAGGTAAATGTCAATGAAGTCAAACCCTTACACTGTTATTGTTAATGTTTGATAACATTAAAGAGGTTCCCTTCTGCTCTAGCATTAAACAAAATGCTAGAGCAGAAGGGAAAAAGGAACACAAAATGACTTCATTTTTGTCGTCCAGAAAAGTAGAGCAGAAAGGCTTTTGCAATACGTTGTATTTCCACTTCCAACATTTTGACACATTAAAAAAAATCCTATCAGTTTCTTTTGCCAAGTTGCGCAAATGGTGAACTGTTCTTTGTAAACTTTGTAAATCCAGAACTTTGCGAAATCGAGTTTGGCTAGACTGAGTTTTAACTGCATTATTGCTCCACATTATCGTCGTACTTTATAGTTTATTAAACTTTGTGATCTCTCAAGTTGCTTCCAGGCTTTTGACATAGACTTAGCTATGAAAACAAAGCAATACAGAACTGTCAACAGTCTGAGCTTCTACATAACCTGTTCACCTAGTCAAAACTACAATCATAAGCTACAATCAGGTGAAAATTAGTAAAGTTATGCATGCATTTCACACCAAATGTTTCTCAATAAAAAGAATCTTAACCTAAACAAAGATGGAAAGTAGGGTTATTCATGTACACATCTGGGAGTTAGTGCAAAATGTTCGTCTTGCTTAGCATTTAAAAAAAGTTCAGGCAGTTGTCTAATTGTGCCACTTACCATGAGTTAATTTTTGAAACAACCTAGTAATTTGAATGAATTTGTGAATTCCCCAGTGCAAAGGTTGTAAATGTTACTCTTGCAAAATGAAAAAAAAAAAAACTTAATGCTTATCAGAATAGAGATCCAAGGCCATAATCTCAAACAATATTTTTTATTCCCCGTACTTTCCACCATACACCGTTGGCTTTGGTACTGCATGTCAACGCCACAGGGAGTCTCAACATAGACCAATTAATGTGACAAATGATCAGAAAATAAGAATGAAAAGCAATATTGCTAATAACATAGCATGAACAACACTCTATTTCCTCTGAAAAAAAAAACAAACCCTAACCCAGCGATTATTTATTGATTAAACTATTCAGCCGAAGATCCTAAATGTAAATTTTGTGAGCAAACAGCTTGCACAGCAATCACCGAAATAAATAAAAATTTAATTAGCACTACATGCATTCTTATACATATTTATCTATTTATTTCAATTAATAAGTTTCAGAATAAATCATGATGTGGCCACAGATAATACTTTTTAATGCTGAACCAAAAGTCAGTTCTAGCATCATCATTACAATGCAACACATGCTGAGGAAGGCCAGCAATGCAGACTAACTAAAATGAACGAAAGCACAGAGCAACTGATAGTCCACCCATGAGTGGCAGCAACTCCACCCCTCAATCCTTCACAAAAATATATACAAAAATGTAATTAAAGATTAAACAAAAAGAGAATCATCTCACATGTTGGTAGGCCAGCCCATCAACGCATGAACATTATGCTGACAAAATGTAAACACTCGGATCTTGTGGCACACACAGTAGAGACTCAAAGTACAAGAGTATAGCATATGTCTTCCATGCTGCCACAGCCTTTTTTTTTTTTCACTGCCCAACCTCTGTTGAGGCAAGCATATGTACACACGTGTACACAAGGGCACGTAAACTTTAAAGAGGGAAACGAAGCCAAGTCAGCAAGTGGAGCACGAAAGTCACCACTGTGTGGCATGAACTGGATTACAGCTCGGCTATTGTCTTAATATAAATATCTCGGGTGCAGAAAAGAGTGCAAGGTGCAAATGAGTCACTCCGTAGGACTTAAAATTGTTTCGACACTCTCTTCTTTGGGCAATGCAGGAGGAACAAATTCGGTGGATGATGAAGGCATTGGAGGGCTGAAGTGGGACCACAATGACGAGACAACAGATTTTGCAGACGTCAAGGCACCGCCTGCGTGAGCCAATAGGCAACATTAAAACAACCAAGCAAATTAAAATTGAACTGGCATCACTGATAAGATTGTTCAAGATTCAGTCATGTTTTCTCTCATGTCAACATGTTTCAAGCACTACGTGGCTTTGGTTCTTTAAAGAAAAGGGAAAATGAATGCGATTGCAGGCTTTCTGTATCGAGTACTTGACTGATGCAAACTCGCCACTCCATACATTGAGCTGGATACTAGAATTTATTTGACCACCCAGGAGTATCCAGACAAAAAGAAACAAGTGGTCCCTGTCATCATTCCGAATTTTGATTAATTTACTCTAGGTGTAAGTTTTTTACCCAAAACAATAACATTAGGTAAGTTAGATTTGTAGAAGAAAAATTGGTTCATCTAAAAAATATGCACATTTTGACACCAAACAGCACTTTCCAGCCCTGAACTTTAAGATATTTAGAAAGAAAACGATGCTCTTTACAACAAAGAACAATTGAAATGGAATCTCATAGGTTTTTCATTTCCCTCTGCTGTAAAAGGACTGTCTGAGAAGAAGACAACAAACATGGTAAGTGGTACAAGATACCTGTGTTTCAGGAATTTACTGATGTAGAAGTCGGTACATATCATAGAAGTCGATACATATTCACTCTGATAACATTTACACTTCCTTTTAAAATAATTTCTGTGGTTTTTGCACTCACCATTAAACTTCAAAATTGTACTGAAACATACGTGGTTTAGTAAAAATGCCACCATTTGAAAATAGTGCTCTCACCATTTTCTCACTAGGTGCGCTAAAAGTTGGGAAATTGCAAAATTGGCAAAAAAAATCTCTCTCAGGCCAAAATTTGTATTTTTTTTAGGCAAATAAAATTTTTTTATAAACGAAGTCATTGTTTTGAGTCTATACACTGTGCCCAATGCAAATCTCATCAAAATCTAAAATGATGACTTCGATTTCGTGTTCGTCCTTAAATGGACATACCCATTTTAAAAAGTGGTCGTATGCAGGGCCAGACTTGATTAGCGGTACAACTTTATGTTGTCGTGATCACCAGCATTTTTACTAACCTTTGTTTTGGATAGTTAATTGTTTTTTTTTTAGGATATTCTCTTTTGTTTGTTTGATAGTGCACTGCTGTCTTCAATGATATTTAGTTCAGCATTGTGTCTATTTCTTCTTCCAGTTCGTAATTTAACCCTGCTGTGCTATTAGGTACGTATTATACGATGTACATCAACCCAACTAGCCCAACTAACGATTTCACTTCAGCTGTTAGACTATCTTTCCACATAAACTGAAAGAGCCTGTCACTACTTAGCATTAGCTATCCCAGTGTCCTCTTTTGTACCTGTTCTTGTAGCACAATTAAAAAATGATAAAGTAACACTTGTACTTGAAGAAACCAGGGGCAGCACCAGGATTTTTTGCTGGGGGGACACCCACGACAAGAGAGTTCCTTAAGAGAGTTCCTTAAGGAGGCGGAGAAGGGGGGCAAAGATGCTGAGAACATATGCGTCGTATTTTGAATATGCTTTTCTCTTTGGGCGGGGGAGGGGGGGGGGCGAGTGGAGGTAAATTTAAAGAGGGACACTGTAGGACAAACACGGATGAGCGCAGACGAAATGCACTCATTTGTGTTTGTCTTACCTTTGTATTCAGAAACACTGCTTGACTCGACTTGCCAACGACCTCAATGCAGCACCAACGCGCTTCGAACGTGCTGTCTTTAGGCGGTGCCAAGGCAGCACAATCCCACAGACGCATTACAAGCATACTACATTGAAGGCGGTTTCAAAGGACCCCTAAACCCCCTCAGATATTTTCTCAAACATTTCAAGTAAACAAGCACATCGCATGCAGAATGCAGTCGCGATCAAAGATGCCACACACCTCAGAGCTACTGGTAGCGGGCGTGCCACAATTTCGAAAAAACAATAGCTTCTCCTTTCCAGTCCCCGCCATTGCTGCCACTGACATGTGTGACATCACCAGTGAAACTCGATGAGATCACCGATTTCGATGCTTGCGATTGGCCAAACGACAACTGCCGACTTTCGGTCACTCTGCAAACAGCTGTTCGCGCGCACCTTGCTGTTCTTGGTCATGTTGCCGCTTGTAAATCAACATCTGCGGCCCGTAACGCAACCGCCAAGTCGCTAGCGTAGGGGCACAGGCCGGCACGACAGCAACAGCAGTTAGTCAACGATCAGTGCGCCAAGATGACACACACAACACAGTTGACGGCGAGCTGGGGCGTCGGAGTGGCGGATCGCGGCAACCGGAAGTAGACGCCGTCTCGAACAGCGCGTCAGCGGAGACGTATGCCACGCGAGATGAGGAGGGGCACTCAGCTGACTCAGCGAAGAGGGGCCAAGCAGTTTTGGAAGAGAGTAGCGTAAGAAAGAGGAAAACAAGTGATCGCCCGTTTCGATCATCAAACGCATGTAACTTCGCTATTACAGCACTGTTTTGAAAAATTCTCACGACTACGTGTCTGTTGTAAACTCAACAAACAACAACTAAATTTCGAACGCTGGGTGGTTTAGGGGCCCTTTAAGTCAAGTTCAAGTCAAGGATCATTTATAAATACAGGGGTTGCGGTGTCCCGGCTTATGATTTACCGCATACCAGTTTTTCTTGAATTAACACCTGTAATGTGACAGAGCTAATGTACTCCGCATGACATGCACAGGCGAAGCCAAGAGGAGGCCAAGGGTGAAGGACTCCAACACAAAACTTGGAATGCACCTCTCCTCTCCAACTACTATTCAAACGAGCTTAGTAAAAAATATTGACACACTGCACAGTTTCAAAAATACATGTGATATCCTTGAGAATGGGAGGTGAATTATCCCATTTTGTACTTCACTAGCGATGAACTACCCTGCTAGAGATTTTATTGTGAAGAAGCATGAAAGAGTGGGCAAATTAAATATGGCTGGAGGTGTACAAGTACCATGGATAAAGATTTGCTCACTAGCATAAAGCTATGCAATGACAGAAAATGATGATCCAATTCAGCACATTCCATGCAAGAAATCACCTAAATGTGTGCACACACAAATTTTGTTAGCACCATCCTGTTCTCTTTTGTTCCTGGAAAAAAATTGTTGATAATTATTGTTAAACCAACAATGTACATGGCTGAAAATATTCCTCTTTGCCTTCTGAAAGGAAAGCATTGCGCTTCCTGATGGCAGGGCAACAGACTCCAGTGATTTAAAGACAAGGAACAAATACTCACCAACGACCTTCCCTGTCGTTTGTACCATTGCTCTTCCAGTGGACACCACGGCTTGGTTGAGTTTGCGGCCCCTTTCAGAGTTCTGGATGGAGCTTCACATCAGAAAAATAGAGACAAATGTAGGACAGTAGGAATGAGCACTCATGTTTCCTATAGGTATAGCATGTCTATGCAGCATTTTGCAGCAAGCTGTGATGAGAACATTTGTGATGCAACAATCGTGTTCATTTTCTGTAAGAGCTACCAGATACTGCCACCTTAAATAATTTATTGTGTGTGTGTTATACTGAAATAAAAAATTGGGGGAACCATAAGCTTCACGTTTTTAAGAGTTGAACACAACAGCGATATACTGTCTCCAGTGCATGCTTCAAACACTTAGTGCATACATTTTATTACATGATGTTAGACGAGAAGTTTATATATTCTTGATTTCTACAACACAATCAGTAAAATTGAAAGTGGCTTATCAGTGAAGCTTTCACATATGGCTGCATTCTGTGTAATGATTAGCATGCTTTAAATTATGAGCATTTTATGCGTGTGAAATGTTTTCACACTTGCTATGCACCCACTACTTTATCTTAAGGGAATACACACAGTAAGGTCTGTGCCTTTTGTAATGGGTGGCTGGCTATAAACTACGAAGTCGTAATGATAATCACATATGCTGATGCCTGATGGCAATGTACACTTGTAACGCACGTTATTGCTCTGATATTAAATGTTGTATTGCAAAGCCTGCGTACAGGACACGTGTGTTTGTAAAGCAGCAGTTATATTCCCTGCATTTTCAAGAAGAGAAAGTTCCTTTCACTGTATTTCGAAGCAGATGCATGGCTGTGTGATAGAACAACCCCTTGCCATGAAAATGGCCTTGGTTCGATTCTCACCCGGGCCCAGAATTTTTTATTATTTATTTTATTTTTTACCTTTCTCGATTTTTTGGTCACAGAGAAGATGATGTTTTCTCGCTCCCAACCAGTGATGCCGACCCCGACACCATAATCTTTGCGAAACGAGCCCTTTAACGCTATTGATATAAAATGAGAGAACTCTCGGACTTCACCAAGAGGCCTTTCTCATCACTGCTGCTCCTTGTGTGCACGACTGCTCGTTTGCAATGCTACAAAGATGAAAAAATATAGAACCTACCATAGGTTCTGCAGCTGCATTCTTAGGCAAAAAAAGGATGAAAAACTTTTCATTTTGTACTAAGAAAAAAGGTTCAATCAGCATCCATTTGAGAACAACTTTTACTTTAGTCAATCTTTTCAGAAAATTTCAAGAACTACTATTCTTCTATTATGTAACTCATTTTGTCATACGGGGAATTGAATGCACTAAAAATTAAAGCACAGCATAACCACAAGTTACAACTAGATTTATTTTTAATACATTTGCTTTCTGCTGAGTGATGAACCAAAGCAGTAAATGTACAGATCCCTGGCCTTTCAAAGTAAGCAACAACATAAAATTATGAAATTACTATATATATATATATATATATATATATATATATATATATATATATATATATATATATATATATATATATATATATATATATATATATATATATATATATAAAACCTAAGACTGAAATGACACCAACCATAAATTGACACATAAAGTCCCCTTCAAGGTAACTTTGTGCCAAGAGCATCCGTTTTCATCAACTTACTGAGAAATCCGTAACTTCATGTCAGCAACAGTCAGCTGGCCCTTGTAGTAATGACTAGGAAAAAAATAAATGAAAGTGATGCTGAAGCTTGAAGCAATGTACTAAGATTACAAAAATTAACTGGACACTAAAATAATAGTTTACTTAACTGAAATTTCAAATGCATGGATGATATGAATCAAGCAAGATTAAACAGACATAGCATCGTACACAAGCGTTCTTGCTATAAGCATCCTACAAGATAAAGACAATATTGCACTGAATGCTGATATGTACTGGTTAGATACACATTTAGATGTACCCTTGGTCACTTTTATGTGTGGTGGATAGAGTGTGAAGAATTGTAAGTCCATGCTCAGCTGGCCAAAATTGAGTAACACAGATGCATTCAGCTAGTTCCATCTGGCTCAGCTAAAATCTTCCAAGGCACTTTAACATTTTGTGACATAGTGAAATCATACGAAGCAGTCATGTGGCGTTGACCAATTCAGTTCCTCAGGTTTTTTTTCTTTTTTTTTCTTTTTTACTTAGGAGGGGCAAGCACTTGTAGAGCAGAGCAGGGGCGCAGCCAGAAGGTGGCACACTGGGCCTGAGCTCACCCCTCCCATCGAAATATTTTTTTTGCATGGCATACATAGTGAGAAATGACCACTTCAAGGGGGTGCCCTCTCTGGAATTAAAAAGTGCCCCCCCATCAAAAAAAAAAAAAAAATTCTGGCTACGCCCCTGGAGTAGAGTGCTTATACTCAACGCTCTCACGGCTCTGAGTAAAAAAAGGCACTCATTTGGATAAGATGTCACTAGGGGTTTGGCAGTGGATCTGACTACTCCAAGATAGAAAGGACCAGAGCAACTGGCCAGAAATACTACATCGGTGGCAGCAACCAGGTAACGTTTCAGCTACAATGTGCTGAAAGTTATCTCTCTGATGTGGAGACAAGTACTGAATGTGACTCGCACGGTGTTTTTAATTACATGCATATATCGGCAAACAATTCGCATGTCAAACGGTGAGTCAAGTGCCAGCTCACCCCATGGGAATATCTGCAAGGCAAGGGCGCTCGACACTGTTCCACATCTTGAAGTTATGCGTTGTTTTCCAGGCACTCAGGAAGGCAGTATTAAATGCTTCCTGGTCCTTACTACTGACAGCATCTGGTTGCATCGTAGAGCAGGGTAAAAAGTGAGGAACAATAAATATTTGCTTGGAATTTAATACAGAACCCAACCACAGCATGAAAATATCATGCTATCAATGAATCAATAAAAATAAATTATGAAACTATAAGCAATTAGTCACATAGTACTTAAAAAATTTACATTCCATTCAAACTTAACATAATTATAGCAACACGTTATGGCCACAGCATGCAGCTAAGCTGCTACACAATAATTCACTTTCTGACAAGAAGTTCATAAGTTTTGACCAAAGGTGACTAGAAACACTTTTTTTTCCCTTTATAGCACACATCAAAATTATTGTCATTTCTGAAAAGGTTAACTCATTAATTTTGAATATGCAACATCCAATGAGCACATACATTGAAGACTAAAGAGGCATTTGAACAAAGTATCTAACTTGGAGAAATAACTTGTCGGCAACTAGTATTACAGTGAAATTCCGAGCACACGCTTGCTACAAGGTCACAGCTAATTTTAAGTTTGCGGGTTGTTCCAAGAAAGCCCTCTCACTCACGCTATGATCCCTTATCACGCATTGCATCCATGCGCCTGCACCTGACATATATCAACAAAATTAGATTTTTTTTTGTACCCCACACAGCAATAGCCCCACAACGTGGCACATGACACCCATGGCGATTTCCAGGTCCCTGTGAGCAAAAGCATTGCCTTCGTGATCTGCATTTGTAATTCAATGACTGTGTCTATGACACACTAGTTAACAAACGTAGGGCCTCCGAGATCTTTGTCTTTTGCATTTGTGTCAGCTTCTTGTCAGAGGTACTAATATGCCATACTTCCCATGGCCTGATCATGCTGCCTTTCTGTTTCTGAATCATTGTTATGTACCTTGTTGTTTTCGATTTTTACCTTGGTAGGCGCTATGTTATTTCGTCCATGTCTGCCAAACTCTCGACTACGTGCCTTGTTTAAGCTGGTCGTAATCTGACAATCATAATAATAGTTGTTGGCATTTGACGTCCCAAAATCACTATAAAGATTATGTGGGACGCTGTAGTGAAGGGCTTCGGAACGGCAATTTGGACAACCTGGGCTTTTTAACGCGCACCTTAATATAAGTGAAAAGTAATACATAGGCCTCAGACATTTTTGCCTCCATCAAAAATGTGCCTGCCTTAGCTGAGATTCAATCCCGCGATCTTCAGGTCAGCAGTCGAGCACCTTAACCTAACCACTAGACCAGTCGTAATTTGGCCAGAGCAAACAGAAAACCTTAGGGTGGAATGCGTCTTGGGGATCGAGCAAGCCCTACTACCAAGAACAAAAGGAGTGAGCATCAAACAAACTCCGCATGTGAAATAGAGAAACAGAGAGATATAAATAGAAAAAAAAAGTCAAGTGAGAGAGAGAAGGAGACAAAAGGGCACTACAGGCACGACAACCACAGGTGTGAAGTTGCCATAACTCTTTTACTAGTGGGAAGGCTTGGCCACTGCCATCTTGAAGTTTGAAGCCATTCGGGAACGTTCCGCATTTCACTTCGCCAGTAAATTTGAGTTGCCGAAGGGGGAGCACTTTCTCACAAATTTACAGTAAATACTAAAAAAAAATTACCTGACCACGCAGCAGCACTGACTGCAGTTACATCATCACGAAACAATGGCTAATAACATGTTTCTGCTTCACAACAATGTACACATCTCACTTTCGAAAAACTAGCTTCTTCAATGTTTTTAACTTAAATTATATCAAACAACAAGAAGCAGTCCAATGAAAAAGCTGAGCTTCAGCCAAGGCTCCTCATGCAAACATGCCCCGGTGAAATTCATACAAAGGCAAAGTGCATTATGTTCAGCATGGCCAGAAGCAGCACGCATGCACTAAGTGCAGCACGTATGCACTAAGTGTAAAACTGTACGCACCTTCCAACTGAGCAGTCTTCAACAGACTTATTAGGTACACCTTGAACTCTGACCTTAGCCATTCCTCACCTCCTTGCCAGCCTATGAATAAAAATGAACACTGGTCAACCAGACAACAATGGAAGAAGAACTTTGAACAACAGCTTTGCAACAACTTCCTTTCTCACTAGTAACAATGAAAGAAAGTCTTGTCAAACCGAACTTGACATTTCACACTTTCCAGTATAAGCAAGAAAAATTGTGATGCCAATGTACACACTAAGAAATGATGAAAACAATTGTTTGTGCTCCTTGTGCAGTCCTAAGGAAT
Source organism: Rhipicephalus microplus (assembly GCF_013339725.1). Taxonomy (NCBI): domain Eukaryota; kingdom Metazoa; phylum Arthropoda; class Arachnida; order Ixodida; family Ixodidae; genus Rhipicephalus; species Rhipicephalus microplus. The sequence continues at coordinate 242,219,086 of NC_051165.1, forward strand.
GTTCAAATCTTTGTCATGTCCTAGCTAGCCGAAGTGTTGGCCTTAATTCTTCCAAGACACATCATACCACAAATGAATATAACAGCAGGCAACAGGACGACAAACCCTCGCATGCTACCACATGGCATCAAAGGTAACGAAGCAGAGACTAAGCAATGCAGTAAATTAAACTAAGACCAGTATTAGAAAGTAAAACTGACATAAAACGTCAATGTACCCATCTCTGCCGGTCTTTTCACACGTCATGCCAACATGTGTCCTGCACTGAGGCAGCTTTTGGTAGGACACATTTCTCAAACTGCTAAGGTTAAAATGCGTATATCATACTTGTGCAGAGCAGCCCTAACAGTGCCCTAAACAATGCTTGGAAAAAAAAAGAAGATGCAAGCAAAATAGTACAACTTATTTCACGTGGAATAGAACTCAAAGGTGCAATGTATAGGCATGCAGTACTTTCTTCCGTCAGCGCATAAAACACCCACTGAGAAGTCAAATCTTATGAGTAATTTGAAGCAATCGTTTCACTTAGATGAGTGGTTATGTTTGGTAGTGACAGCTGCAACCTGTTTTTACAGCACCGACAAAAGCAAACTAGATCCAACTGAAATTACTCAGGGTTCTGCCTGAAGTTATTGCATGCATGAATGAACAGATCAACAGTTTATTTAGGATGGCTCTATCAAGCAGAAAATGGAATGACAGAGGCATAAAAAGAAAAAAGGTACACATGACATGGTCGCTTTAAAATACATACACGTGTATTTTAATGACGGTTTTCAGTAGAAAAAGAGAACTCCCAATAAATGGAAAATGCTTCTCTAATCCTTGAAGTCATTAAATAGAATTCTACAGTACAAAATAAAAAGTTTAAGGCCTCCTTTATTCAATGAGAACATGGTGGTGTCGAGGTCTGAAGAAAGGCCTTATGCATACAGCTTGCAAGGCAAGTTCAAAGTTCACCTTTAGGTAGAATAAATTGACCATTGAGTGTAAAGCGCGAGGATGTCTCGAAGCTATGCGAGGAGGAGCTACTTGTTTAAAATACTGACTATAACCAAAATAAAAATTTAAGAAAGGGAATTTTGTGTTACTGTACAAGGGTAAACAAGAAACATATAAGGGTGCACAGACACAATAAAAAGCTGTCGCAAGAGATGAACGCTAACTGGTCGGTCATACAAAACATGTTGTAACTAGTTGATCACAAAGCAGCAGGTTTAGCACTGTTGTACTGACATGTGCCATCAAGAAAGAGGTCCCGTGAGTCATCAAGGACGTTCTTGACTAAGTAGTCAGCAAAACGAAGGTCTTCCATGGTGAGGTAAAGCTGCCGCCGAAGGTCATTGTCTAAGATAGTGATTTTGCACTCATCTACCTGCAGAAAATACAGACAAAAAAAAGAAGGGGGGGTCTCTGATTTAATATGACTTCTAATGTATGATACCAAGTGTTCCAAGATGCTCAGAAAAAAAACTACAGCTCGCCAGCATGAAACTTTAAAACATTCAATTCATTACCTTTTAATTGCACAAACATTTGTATGTATACATGAGCACACTCACTTGGAGACTCATACCATTCTTGAAACACAGAACCAAAAATAATGCCTCAAATTTTCAACAGTCATAAGCTTAAATTCTTAAGCTGAAAACTTAGGTACTGATTGGTTTACGCAAGCACATGCTAGCACACAACCCCAAAGTTTAAGCTCATTAAAGAGATAAACTATAGGTGACCTTATTGTTCGCTTAGGCATCTTGAATGACGCTGGCTCATCGACATTTCCTGCATGAAGGAGTGCAGTGAGAATGGCGTGCCAGCAAAAAATCACGGCGTGATGCCCCCAGAAAACAAGTGCGAGACAAAATCAGCACCATGCAGAAAGGAGGTGGCACAGGAAACATGACGGGAGTGGCAAAAGCACTTTCGTCCCCCTTTAAAGCGCGTAAGCTATGACTGAACTGAAAAGCCAACTATTACAAATGTGTCAGCACTACCATACACCATCCTCCTAACGACATTAGAAAATTGGCTATTGGCTTGATATCCTCTAATTAGGTCCTTAATTCATGTTAACTAGCTACCGAGTGTCACTTAGACCTATGCATAGGTACTATGCATCAAACAGATGACAATTTCTGATGTTCACTAGCGACAAGCCAATCTGTTAGTTTCAGTAGTTTCCAAGAGCACCTATCACCATTCAATCATTGTTAGTCATCCTGGCAGTTAAATGACCATTCCCTGTGGTGAAATTGAGCTCCTGCATCATATCTACCATATACAATCCGTAACACCTTCTTTATTTATGTAGTTTTATTTTTTCAGACTATGTGGACAACCCCACTCGGTGATGAATCTGGGGTTCTCTGCAAGGAAGACAATGTAACTAGGCGGTAGCACCTTAAAAAAACTGTAATGATATAAAAGAGAGTCAGTTACCGAAGTGTGCATACAGTAAGTATTCATGTGACATCAGATATGTAGTTTTGTCATAATCAAAGCTACCATTCTGCCCGTTTTATTAACAATATGGCAGCCCCCACGAGGTCAGTGCATATTGACAATACGGTCGATGCTAATAAAGCCATTCCTTCATAACATTATAAAAAGCGTGCAAACAAGTCAAAAATGCATAATGATGTTGTTGCTGACATACCTCAACAATGACATCAAAGAGGTGCTTTTTTTGCTTAAACAGGTCATTTGTTGCTCCCACGACGCAACTTCGTATGCTGATGTCACTGAGCAGGTCTATGGTAGGCAGAGATACATATGGCAGGCATAGTGAACCCTGAAAAAAAAAGAGCGTTCTGATGACATATGAAAGTACATAAATTCGCAAATAAACTGACCAGAATTGAAATTGACATGGAGATTTCAGAACATACATAGTATTTTTGAAATTTTAGCAATGAAAACTTTAACCGTCTTCGTGGACCTGCAATAATGTTAATTTATTTTTAAAATGAACATTCGCATGCAGACATATTATAAGAGATTAGCACAACCTTTTACCACTGAACACTAGCCTATCACCGAGTGCTAGGCACCACGAATGATATTGTTACGGGAAAAAGGTGTCGGAAAAATATGTTTACTATCGAGAAAACAAGCAGGCATACAAGATGGAACCCAGTCTGCACGAGAGCTCTGACATCGTCCTCTTCCTTATCGAGTTTCGAGTTATCCGTGGCGCTACGTAGCATCACCCCCCGGCGGCGAAGGCATCGTCTCGGTGCTTGGTTGGTCCGAGTGGTATCGGTTCAGCCGAGAGACGTGCACAACGTCAGAACACGAGCGGGCGCTGGTGCTGTGAAATGGTTCAATTTCATAGATAACGTCGGTAACTTGGCGCACGACACGGTACGGACCCAAGTATGGCGAAGTCAGCTTTTCGCACAGGCCAACTCGCCGTGATGGCATGCTGAGAAGGACCGTGTCACCACGCTGGAAGTTGACATCGCAATGGGGGGCATTGTACAGCAGTTGTTGGCGGTCTTGCAAATCACTAAGATGCAGGCGAGCAATTTCACGTGCCCATAGAGCTTTAGAGATAACATCGCGGGCGTAGTCCAATGTGTGGGTAAGGGTTGGTTGGGAGGAGCGTGTCAAAAGGTGGCGTGGGTTCTCGTCCATATATGAGAAAGAAAGGCGAGAAACCTGCAGTGTCATGCCGGGACGTGTTATAGGCAAATGTCACAAATGGCAGGACCGCGTCCCAGTCACGATGGTAGGTGAAAACGTACATGGCGAGCTTGTCTGTTATAGTTCGATTTAGCCGTTCTGTGAGCCCGTTGGTTTGAGGGTGATAGACTGTTGTGCACTTGTGTCTTGTAGCGCAAGAGTGCAATATGTCTTGTATAACCTGGGATAGGAAGTAGCGACCCCGATCGGTAAGTAGTTGTTGAGGGGCGCCGTGATGTAGTATCACGTCTTCTGGTAGAAAGTCGGCGACGTCGGTTGCACAACTGGTAGGAAGGGCCCGCGTGATGGCATACCGAGTAGTGTAGTCCGTGGCGACTGCTATCCACTTGTTCCCATTAACCGATAAAGGGAAAGGTCCAAGTAGGTCGAGACCTACCCTATAAAATGGTTCCGATGGTATTTAAATGGGCTGAAGGTGTGCAGCTGGAAGGGTTGTTGGCTTTTTGCGGTGTTGACAGGATTTACAAGAAGCGATGTAACGATGGACGGATCGGTACATACCAGGCCAGAAGAAGCGACGTCGAACACGATCATAAGTTCTTGAGACTCCTAAGTGATCAGCCACTAGAATGTCATGTAACCGCGCGAGGACAGTCTGACGCATATGTTGGGGTATGACCAGTAGCAGCTCAGGTCCGTCAGGATGCATGCTGTAGCGATATAATACGCCGTCTCGGAGCAGGAACATACGGAGAGACGGAGGAGTTGTGGGACCAGTCAGCCGAAGGATGATATCTCTCAAGTGAGGATGACGACGTTGCTCATCTCAGATTTTGCCGAAGGCGGAAAGTGCCAGCGCGCAAGTAGACTCGCCGCTCTCAGAAACGTCTGGTGGGTCGTCTGGATGACGCGACAAGCAGTCGGCATCTGCATGATGGCGGCCCGATTTGTAAACGACTGCTGTGTACGAATATTCTTGTAGCCGTAGAGCTTACCGGCTGAGACGTCCACTAGGATCTTTTAAGGACAACAGCCAGCATAAGGCGTGATGGTCAGTGACAACTGTGAATGGCCGTCCATACAAATATGGCCGAAATTTACCCACTGCCCAAACGAGCGCAAGACATTCACGTTCAGTGATTGAGTAATTTCGTTCTGCTGGCAATAATAGACGGCCAGCGTATGCAATGACGCGCTCGCAGCCATGCTGTCTTTGTGCCAAAACTGCTCCGATTCCATGGCCACATGTGTCGGTGTGCACTTCGGTTGGAGTGAACATATCAAAGTGGCCGAGAATCGGTGGCGTCGTAAGTCTGGACGTCAGCTCAGCGAATGCTCTAGCTTGTTCAAGTCCCCACACAAAAGTCACATCTTTCTTCAGTAGTTCCGTGAGTGGGCGCGCGACGTGAGCGAAATTCTGCACAAATCTGCGAAAGTAGGAACAGAGGCCCAGAAAGCTCCGAACGTCGTTCGCGGAGGTCGGAAAAGGAAAATCTTTGACTGCACAGATTTTCTCAGGCTCGGGACAAACACCAGAAGAATCAACAAGGTGACCGAGGACAGTGAGCTGGCGGCGGCCGAAGTGACATTTGCACGAGTTCAACTGAAGCCCTGCCTTGTGGAAAGCAGAAAGAATAGTCGAGAGACGCTCGAGGTGTGTTTCAAAAGTCGGTGAGAAGACAATGACGTCATCAAGGTAACACAAGCAGATTGACCATTTAAAACTGTGAAGGAGATCGTCCATCATTCATTCGAATGTAGCTGGGGCATTGTATAACCCGAACGGCATTACTTTAAACTGATAGAGTCAGTCGGGAGTTATGAATGCTGTCTTTTCACGGTCCATGTCATCAACTGCTATTTGCCAGTAGCCGGAACGGAGGTCGATGGAAGAAAAATAATTTGCTCCACTAAGGCAGTCAAGCGCGTCATCTATCCGCGTCAGGGGATACATGTCTCTTTTTTCATTACCTTGTTAAGATTCCGGTAGTCAACACAGAAACGCCAGCTGTTATCTTTCTTTTCGACGAGGACGACAGGCGAAGCCCATGGGCTTGAAAAAGGCTCAATGATGTTCCGAGCAAGCATCTTGTCGACTTCTTTCTGGATCACGTGCCGTTCGGTGGAGGATATCCGAGGGCCGCCGATGTACTGGATTTGCATCGCCGGTGTTAATCCGATGCTTTACGATGGTCATTTGGCCTAGTGGTCGGTCGTGCAGATCAAAGATGTCTTCATACGACGCAAGAAGGCCACGAAGCGCGTGCACATGCTCGGCAGGGAGATCAGGTGCGATGATTTTCGTTATGCCATCTCAGGTAGTGCCCAACTCAAGATTGGGATGTGACGGTGTATCTATTAAAGCGGAAATGTTGTAGTCACTGGCCAAGGAAAGTGTTGCAAGGCATATTCATCGGAGCAGTACTTGCGCGCAAATTCCGAAGTTGACAATAGGAAGACGTGCTACGTTGTCCTTCAGAGTGATAATCGTGTGCGGGAACGTTACATTGAACGAAGAGAGGACGGTAGCGTTAGGTGACACCACATAATCTCCGTCGGCCACAGGCGGATCGGAAGAGACGTCCATATACGTCACAGCTCGACATAATAGGCTGATTAGTGGAGTTTATTGGCGCAAGGGCCAGATGTGGCCAAAGAGCGCCAGAGCGATGATAATGAACTGTGCGATGTGCAGTGTAGATAAAACAGATGTGATGTAGCTGTAAATGGGCCTAAAAAACAGTCGCTGTAGGTGCGTAAAAATATATATATAGTAAAATTATGGCAATGACAAATGATGTGTGCTATGGAGACATAAAAAAGTTTAAAAGTGATATGTATGTGAAATAAAAACTTGGCATGGAGCACCAGTGCCTCGACAGAGCCCTTAAAACAAAAGCATGGAGGCCCGGGCTCATTAAAAGCTGCTATCACAGCGGCATCTTCTGAACAGAGGATGCACTATGAACCTGTTGGGCTAAAAACATTCAATGTTGGGCTCAAAACATTCAATACTACATCCTTTAAAAAGCTTAAAACTGATTTTGCATCAAAAAGCGGTTCTTCACCGAGAAACATAATCGGATGTAAAGGAAGATTATAGCGGTATGCTGAAGCAAAATATTTCTTTCTCTCACTTTCAGCTTCCGGACACTCCAGGAGGACGTGGAGGACGGTTAGCCTCTCACCACATCTACCACAAGTAGGAGGTTCATCGCCAGTCAGCAGAAAGCTATGGGTACCATAAGTGTGTCCTATTCTGAGGCGACAGAATAGGACATCAGTTCGCCGTGTTCTTGTAGCGGAGGGCCAGTAACCCAACCGCGGCTTAATCAAGTGAAGCTTATTATTTATTTTTGTGTCCCACAAGCGTTGCCAGTGGTTTCGCAGTTTCTTACGTAGGAAGGGTTTTAGATCTGTTGCAGGGACAGTAGCTGTAGGGTTAATAGCGCGCAATATAATTGACGTGGCCATTTGGTCAGCTAACACATTGCCCTCGATGCTTCTACGGCCAGGAACCCAGCAAACAGTAACATGCTGGTTGGACATATACGCTGTACACAGAACGGAATACAGCTCAATTATTACTGGATTTCCAAATCTGAAAAGGGATCTTAATGCATTTACGATGCTTAACGAGTCTGTGAATATAATTGATTTTTGTATGTTTGATTTCCGTATATGCTTCACAGCCGACAATAGTGCATAACCCTCAGCCGTAAATATACTTGTTTCCGGGTGCAGCACACCGGATTCCGAGAAGGATGGTCCGGCGGCTGCATAAGCCACCCCTGCATGCGACTTAGAAGCGTCAGTATAAAACTCTACGCATGAGTAGTTGGACTGGAGTTGTCGGAAATGCATTTTAATATGTGCTTCTGGTGCATGTTTAGTGATCTCGGCAAAGGAAGTGTCACAATGTATGAGCTGCCACTGCCACGGTGGTAAATGTTTTGTTGTGGGCATAGGACAAAGTTCTAGCAGCGGAACACCCATTTCCTCACTTAAGCTTCTCACACGCAAAGAGAACGGCTTTCTCGCTGCGGGTCGATTATGGTAGGGGGTGGCAGCGGTCATATCGTTTATAGCTGAATAAGAAGGATGCTTTATGTTTGCGCGTACCTTTATAAAATAAGTGAAACTGCTATAGGATCGCTGTAGGTGATGTGACCACTGATTCGACTCTACATAGAGACTCTGGATCGGACTTGTCCTGAAAGCACCGGTTGCCAGTCGGATACCCAGATGGTGAACGGGGTCTAGGATTTTCAAAGCACTTGGCGTTGTGGAATGATAAATTATAGAGGCATAATCAAGGCGCGACCAAACAAGGCTTTTGTACAAGTTCAAGAGACACTTCCGATCACTACCCCATGTTGTACGTGATAGGAGCTTTAGGAGGTTCATCGCTTTCAGACATTTCATTTTTACATGTTTAATATGGGGAATAAACATGAGCTTAGAATCTAAAGTGGTTCCTAGGAATTTATGCTCGCTGCTCATAGAGATTTGGTCTCCCTTAATCGCAATATTTGGTAGTGGCATTACTCCTCGTTTGTTGGAGAAGAGTACGGAAGTACTTTTCTGGGTGTTTATTTTAAAACCATTCTCATCTGCCCATTTAGAGAATTTATTCATTCCAAGCTGCACTTGTCGTTCGCAGATAGACATATTGCATGATTTGAAACTCATCTGCCCATCATCAACATACACAGAATAAAACATCGCGCTTGGAATGACTGACTGCAGGGAGTTCATTTTTACAAGAAAAAGTGTGCAGCTAAGCACGCCCCCTTGCGGAACACCAGTCTCTTGGGTAAATGATCTAGAGAGAGCATTTCACACTTTTACGCGAAAGGTTCGGTTAGACAGATAACTTTTAATTTTGTTTAGCATGTTCCCATGGATGCCCATGGCGGCAAGATTGCGTAGAATCCCGAATCGCCATGTGGTATTGTACGCTTTCTTCAGGTCTAATAATACTGAAAGTACAAACTGCTTATGAATAAATGCATCTCTGGTGTATGTCTCTATGCGAACAAGGTGGTCTATTGTCGACCTCCCCTCTCTGAAACCACACTGAAGGGGGTCTAGTATACTGTTACTTTCTAGGAAGTGGGCTAAGCGCCGGTTTAACATTTTCTCATATAGTTTGCATAAACAGCTTGTTAACGCTATTAGCCTGCAGCTGGCGGCCAAGGACGGGTCTTTGCCTTGTTTAAGTACCGGAATGACTATCGCTTCTTTCCATGACAATGAAATATATCCAGCTTCCCACATGGTATTGAAGAGGGTTAGAAGCGTTTTTAGTGCTTCTGGGTGAAGATACTTGATCATTTCGTACGTTATACGATTGCCACCTGGCGCCGAGTTGTCGCAGTATGCAAGAGATGCCTTAAGTTCAGCCAATGAAAATGGGCAATTGTAAGCCTCCCTGGGTGGATGTTTAGATTTAAGGGGTTGCCGCTCTTCGCGTTCTTTGAATCTTAAGAACGTTTCTGTGTAGTGTGATGCACTTGAGACGTATTCAAAGTGTTTGTCTAGGCAGTCCGCCTGATCCTCCAGGCTCTCCCCTCGGCTACTTACTAAAGGTAGGGAGTGTGACTCCTGACCCATTAACTTGTTTACCCTATTCCAAACCTTCATTTCGTCGGTGTAAGAATTTAAACCGGAAATGTACCTATTCCAACTTTTTTTCTTTGCAAGATGACGCGTTCTTCTGGCTTGGGACTTAACCTGTTTGAAATTGTTGAGGTTTTCAGCCGTTGGGTAATTTCGGAGTAGTCTCTAAGCTTTATTTTGTCTATTGCGCGCTTTCCGACAATCGTCGTTCCACCATGGGATGCGACGTTTATTGGTCATTCCGTTGGTTTGCTTGATACATTTCACTGCAGCGTCAATAATAAAACCTGTTAGGTATGCTACAGCACCGTCTATATCAAAATCAGCTATCTCATCTCCGTCTAAAAATGTAATTTCTCGAAACAGTTCTCAGTTGGCTGACTTGGTGTTCCAGCGAGGAAAGTCAGGCGAGCATGTATCCTCTTTTGTTAACTTTAACATAATCGGGAAGTGGTCACTCCCAAAAGGGTTCTTGAGAACGAACCACTCCAGATATGGAATTATAGCACTCGAGACAATACTCAGGTCTATAGAAAAGTATGTGTTGTGTGTAGTGCTATAATACGTTGGTTCTTTTTTGTTTAGTAGACATGCACCTGACGAAAACAAAAAGTGTTCTAGTAGGCGTCCTCGCGCATCTAAACGGGAGTCGCCTCATAGGGGATTATGTGTATTTAGATCACCGACGACTATATATGGCGGAGGAAGTTCATCAATGAAGCTTTGAAATTGTGTCTTTGAAAGTTGATAGCACGGGGGAATGTAAATAGAGGTAATTGTTAGTAGCTTCCCGAACAGCACTGCTCGGACAGCAACTGCCTCAAGAGAAGTTTGGAGGTTTAATTGCTTACAGGCAACACCTTTATCAACTATTACAGCGACACCGCCCGACGAAGCGGCAGCATCGTCACGGTCTTTGCGAAAGATGGCATAATGCTTTAGAAAGTTTGTTTGTGTGGACTTGAGATGTGTTTCCTGAACACACAGCACCTTTGGAGTATGTTTATTAAGAAGTTCTCTAATATTGTCGCTAGGTGAAAATAACAGAGCACAGGATGACGGTGCGACCAGAAAAACGAGGTCTGTATTAACAGAACAAAAGAGCAGCCACTTCGACTTCTTCTTTCTCAGAGGAATCGTGGGTGCTGTCCACGCTCATCACTTCGTCGTCCTTTGTCTTCTTGCCCGGCCTTTAGCCGTGACATTAGCCTCCCATTCAAGAAAGCATCGTCCCGATGCTTTATAATCACAGCGGTTTGTACTCGTTGGAAACGCACGAGTTCATTCGGCGAAATAAGGCTTCATGCGTACCACGTGCACAACTTCTGGAGCATACCTTCGACGCCTTGAAGAGTGCGCAGTATCAGGAACAACCTCATAATTAATGTCACTGAGACGTCGCAGAACTTTATAGGGACCGAAGTACCGTCTTAACAGTTTTTCTGAGAGGCCACGGCGCCGAATAGGTGTCCATATCCAAACTTTCTCTCCTGGCTCGTAGGAGACTGGTCGGTGACGAAGGTTGTACCGTCTTGAATCGTAGTCCTGCTGGCGACTAATACGTAGGCGTGCAAGTTGTCGGGCTTCTTCGGCCAGCTGAGTGATATAATCAGCATCCGTTTCAGCGTCTTCGCACTTGTGCGGCAGCATAGCATCCAGCATAGTGGTGACTTCACGACCATGAAGAAGACGGAATGGCGTTGTTCTTGTTGTTTCTTGATAAGCCGTGTTATAGGCGAACGTGACATACGGCAAGATCTCATCCCAGTTTTTATGCTCCACATCGACGTACATGCAGAGCATATCCGCTAGTGTCTTGTTGAGACGTTCCGTAAGACCATTCGCTTGCGGATGATACGCCGTTGTTCGCCGGTGGGATGTGCCACTAAGTCTTAAAACTGTCTGTAATAGTTCGGCTGCGAATGCAGTTCCCCTGTCAGTTATTACCACTGATGGAGCACCATGCCTCAGCACCACATTCTCTACGAAAAATCGGGCTGCTTCACTTGCCGTGCCCCTCTCCAAAGCCCTGGTTTCGGCGTAAGGAGTGAGGTAGTCGGTGGCTACTATAATCCATCTGCGACCTGCTGATGAGGTTGGAAATGGGCCCAAAAGATCCATTCCGACTTGAGCTAATGGAGTAACAGGCACGTCAATAGGATGGAGGAGGCCTGCTGGTTTGACGGGTGGAACTTTTCTGCGCTGGCAATCAAGGCACGTCCGAACATAGTGTTGAACGGTTGCCGTCAGTCGTGGCCAGTAGTATTTCTGCCTCACTCTGCACAACGTACGCGTGTAACCCAGGTGGCCGAATGTTGGTTCATCGTGGCATGCCTGTAATACTTCGCCCCTTAGAGATGTTGGGACAACGAGTAAGTAGTCGTTTCCGTGTGGCGTGAAGTTCATCTTATAGAGGACGTCGTTGCGCAAGCAAAATGACGAAAGCCCTCTCGCAAACAGTCTAGGTACAGCTGAAGTGCGACCCTCTAAAAAACGTATTATGGGTTCTAGTTCGGGGTCGTCTCGTTGCAGCTATGCGACAGTTGCCGTGTTTACAACTCCGACAAAGGCTGTATCGTCATCTTCTGCCGTCGCAGGTTCGTATGGCGCACGAGAAAGGCAATCAGCGTCTGAATGTCGCTTTCCAGATCTGTAGACCACCGTCATGTCAAATTCTTGAAGCTTCAGGCTCCAGCGCGCCAACTGTCCTAAAGGGTCTCTTAAATTCGTCAGCCAGCAGAGGGAGTGATGGTCGCTGACAACATTAAAAGGACGACCATACAGGTATGGGCGGAATTTTATAACCGCCCACACCACCGCAAGGCACTCTTTTTCCGTAGTGGAATAATTTTCTTCCGCACGTGAAAGAGTTCTGCTCGCGTAAGCAATTAATCGTTCGGCGCCATCCTGCCACTGCACGAGTACAGCTCCTAAGCCGACATTGCTAGCGTCGGTGTGCACTGTTGTCGGTGCGTCATCATCAAAGTGTGCGAGGACTGGTGGCTTCTGAAGGCGTTGCCGCAGCTCGTCGAATGATTTTTGCTGCTCTTCATTCCATACGAATGCGACGTCTTCTCTGGTAAGGCGAGTCAACGGCGAGGCAATGCGCGAGAAGTTCTCAATGAAGCGTCGGTAGTAAGCACACAGTCCTAAAGACCGTCTGACGGCCTTTTTGTCAGTTGGCGCTGGAAAATTCGTAACGGCAGCTATTTTTTTCAGGGTCAGGCCGCACACCTTCACTGCTGACAAGATGCCCCAGGAACAGAAGCTCTTCGAAGCCTAAATGGCATTTTTCCGGCTTAAGTGTTAGTCCGGCGGAACGGATAGCTTGAAATACTGAGTGCAGTCGCCTGACGTGTTCGTCGAATGTGGCAGAAAATACGATGACGTCATCTAAATACACTAAGCACGTCTGCCACTTGAGGCCTGATAGTACGGTGTCCATTAGCCGCTGAAACGTTGCCGGTGTTGAGCACAAGCCAAATGGAAGTACCTTAAATTCAAAAAGGCCATCAGGTGTCACGAAAGCTGTTTTCTCCCGGTCTCTTTCATCGACTTCTATCTGCCAATACCCACTCCTTAGATCCATCGACGAGAAATAACGCGCGTGCCGTAGTCGATCGAGTGAATCGTCGATACGTGGAAGTGGGTAGACGTCTTTTTTTGTCACCCGATTCAGCTTGCGGTAATCCACGCAGAAACGTAAGGTGCCGTCTTTTTTCTTCACTAATACAACTGGCGAAGCCCAAGGGCTTTTCAACGGCTGAATAACGTCGTCTTCAAGCATCTGTCGCACCTGCTTTTCAATGGCTTCACGTTCTCGCGGAGCTACCCGGTACGGGTTTTGCCTGATGGGTCTGGTCATGTCGTCCGTTATAATTCAATGTTTCGTCAGTGGCGTTTGACGGACCCTGGAAATCGAAGAGAAACAATCTTCAAACTTGTTAATAAGCTGCATGATACTTTGCTTCTGCGCCGGCAGCAAAGTTGGGCCAATATCAACAGATAGAGGTGCAGGGGTGAGATCAGTTGAATTATCTTTTTCAAGAGTTAGGCAGTCTATCATCTCGGCGAGCTCTTCCACGTACGTGACTGCCATGCCCCTCGTTGGATGTCGGCGTTCAGAGCTGAAGTTCGTAATAAGGACGTGCGTGTGTCCGCATTTTATGCTTACGACGCCTCTTGCGATAGATAAACCATGGCTGAATAGCAGTGTTGGAATTTGCTCGGCGATGTTTTCAGAATCGCTCGACGTGTCACATGTCACAGCCACGAGTGCACTCGACCGCGGTGGGATGGTCACGTCGTCTTCGAAGACACGCAAAGGCTGACGTCGCTGGTCTGTACAGGGCACATCCGAAACTTGATCTGGGGCCGTCCAAAACGTAACCGATCTCTCAGGAATGTTGATAAATGTCGGTGACGTCGTATCGTCCTTGGTATCGTGCGTCGTACGATCCGTGGTATCATTCGTCATATCACGTCGTAGAGAAGATGTTGGGGGTGTGATAGCATCTCGACGGGCGGCAACCTTCCCCCCAAAGGTCGCAGCTGTTAGTTTCCCCGACGAGGGCTAGGAGATCTGCCCCGGACCACCTCGGAGTACCTGCGCTGCGGCGGCGAGTTCGGTGCAGGTGAAGGAGAGCGGGGTCGACGATACGGCACTTCGGGTTGCTGTGCTTGCGGGCCTGCACTGCTGTCACGGCGGTTATCGAAATAGGCACGAGGAGAGGTTTGTAGAAAGTTATGATGTCTACGGTCACGGTACGGGCAATGGCGGAAAATATGGCCGGCTTCTCCGCAACGAAAGCAAAGTGGTCGACGGTCGACGGCGCGCCACAAGTCCGTCTTACGAATGAACGGTCGACTGGTGGGCATACCTTGCGACCAAGATGCAGATGTCGGCGGAGTGTACATTGGCGCCGTTTGCATAGGCACGTTGGACTGTGGATACGGCTGCGGCGGATTGGGAGCTGGGGCCCACGGCTCGTTGTAAGGCCCTTGGCTCACGTCACGATAAGCCAGTGGTGACGAGTTGTAGGACACTGGAGTGTGTCGACGGACAGCTGATGCGTAGCTCACAGACCGCTGGTCTGAGGGCGATTCGGGCAACGAAAATGCCTGGCGGAGTTCTTGCCGCACAACTTCTGCAACGCAAGCCATGGTATTTTCTTGCGGAGTCACAAGGAGGTTTCGGATCTCCTCCCGAACGACCTCACAAATGAGTTCGCGCAGAGAACACTCACTACCGGCACTCAAAGCAGAGAGACTGGGAGATGTTTTGATTGGTTGGTCATGGTATCGGCGCCGTTGCTGCAGTGCTCGCTCGATTGTTGTAGCCTCTTTGACAAATTCGCTACGCTTGTTGGTGGGTTGCTTCCTTGACGCCTCTCATCAAATGTCGTAGCTTTTTACCTTCAAGCATCTCGGGGTCGGCCCGCTGAAATAGGCGGGTCATGTCTTCCGCAAACATGGCGACGCTCTCGTTTGGTTTCTGTATGCGTGCCTCGATGAGCTGCAAAGCAGAGTCACAGCGGTCGGTGTTTGCGAATGTCCCGAGAATTTGCTGCCGAAATTCTTCCCACGAAGACAGCATTGACTCGCGGTTCTCGTACCACGTACGAGCGCTGTCTGCAAAAGCAAAGTAGACGCGCGATAGCTTTTGTTCAGTTGGCCAGCGGTTGGCTTTGGCGACTCGCTCATACTGGGCTAACCAGTCCTCGACGTCTTCATAAACCTCACCGTGGAAGGTCTCAGGAATTAGAGGCTGATCAACAGTAAGCTGTGAAGGCCCTCTGGTAGCCATTTCTCCCGGTACGGTGTGTTGCTGGAGAAGTTCGAGCGGGATCACCTCGGGACTAAGGCCTCGCTGTCGGCGACTGTAGCGGTGGACAGGAGTATCCACTGCAGGAACGGATTGCGGTGGTGGACTCGATGTGCTAGGGCGCGGAGGTGTCCCAAGCATCAGTTGGAGAAGTCAAGCACCTCCACCAATGTCGCTAGGTGAAAATAACAGAGCACAGGATGACGGTGCGACCAGAAAAACGAGGTCTGTAGTAACAGAACAAAAGAGCAGCCACTTCGACTTCTTCTTTCTCAGAGGAATCGTGGTTGCTGTCCACGCTCATCACTTCGTCGTCCTTTGTCTTCTTGCCCGGCCTTTAGCCGTGACAATATCATCGAGGTTATGGAGAAGTCCTCTCACATTCCACTGTAAGATCTGTGTATCCATTTTAGATGTGTTTTGTGCTGTGTGCTCAAGGATGGAAAGTTAGCTCACGGACCTTTTCCAGGGGCCATGACACGAGATTTTTCTTTTTTGGATCGGTCGACGGAGTCACGCCGATCCTTAGGCGCTGGCTGCGCTCTCACGCTCGGTGTTGTGTCCATTGCCTCTTGCGAGGCGCTGGACACGCGCTCTTGCGAGCGCTGCGTTTGTTTTGAAGGCCTCGCCTCAAAAGACGAGACCTTCGCGGCCCCCAGCCCGGAGGTTGGTGGGTCTTTTTTGAATGGCGGAGCAGCACTGGCTGCAACCGCCGAGGGGGCGGATGGCGTCACCGCTGGCTCACTACGCGTGTGCCAGACAGGCGCCGGGGGCCGTCGTGGCGCTGCCCCCTGACGCGCCACTTCGGCAAAGCTGGTTTCTGGTAGGCAGGACACCTGCCTTCGTGCCTCCCTAAATGAAATGTTTTGTTTTACTTTAATTGTGACAATTTCCTTTTCTTTTTCCCAGCATGGGCATGACCGCGAGTACGAGGCATGCTCCCTATTACAGTTCGCACAGTGAAGAGAGTTTTCACAGGCATCTGATGTGTGTTCTTCAGCACTGCATTTCGCGCAAGTTAGGCGGCCTCAGCAGTTCTGTGAACTGTGGCCGAACCACTGGCATTTGAAACATCGGAGAGGGTTTGGTATATATGGCCTCACTTGAAGCCTGATATACCCAGCCTCAACGGAGTGGGGCAGTACACTTGAATTGAAGGTGAGTATCAGGTGCTTAGTCTGGATTTCTTTGCCATCACGCCTCATCCTAATTAGTTTCACGTTGATGACATTTAGTTCGCTAAAACCCTCCAGGAGTTCAGCCTCCGTAAGCCCTAACAGGTCATCATCTGAAACAACGCCACGGGTGGTGTTCATGGTTCGGTGTGGGGTTACTATTAATTTGGTATCTCCAAATTTCACTAGATTAGACAATTTTTCATACTGTTTCTGGTCACGGAGCTCCAACGGGAGGTCACCACTTGCCATTCTCGATGCTTTATATCCTGGGCCAAAGATTTCTGTCAAAGACTTCGAAACAAGAAAAGGTGAAATTGTTCTCACTGGTTTGCTGGGTGTGTCAGCGTGGATAATGGGGAATCGGGGAAAAGATACTCTCTGGTGACCAAAAAACTGGAATACTTCATCGGTGCGCCCTCTTTTCTGAGGGCGATCAGGGAGTGGGGGGAAGGAACTAGCCATAAGAAAAGGTTTATTTTCGGCAATGGCGCCAGCCACCCAACATGGAGTCCTACAAGGGGACGCTGCAGGGTCTGTAAGCACAGGCCCTGCAGATGCTAGCTGTACACCACCACTATAACCGAATATGGTGTATCCAAGGTAGGATAGCCACACAGGGTTAACCCTTGCCACCAGGAAACATGGAAGTCAACGGAAGAGAGTAGAGGACAGGAAAGATTTAAAGTAAGAGAAAAGACGAAGATGTGAGGGGGAGACAGGAAAAGGCGACTGCCGATTCCCCCCGGGCGGGTCAATCCGGGGGTGCCATCTACGTGAAGCCAGGGCCAAAGGGGTGTGTTGCCTCTGCCGGGGGGCCTTAAAGGTCCAATCACCCAGCGTCAGCTCAACCCCCAGGATCCCCTTTTCCCGGACACGGCAAAGCCACGCACGCCTAGGCGTGGGAGGGAGTAGAAACTCCCCCGTTAGCTCGGGTCCGTGGTGTCGCTACACACCAAACGCCTACTTGCGCAGGCGCCCCTGCGGGGGACATAATAGGTGAATGTGCTTATTGGAGCAGAGCCTTAGCGGCGCAGGAGCAGGATGGTCAACAGCGTGTGGTAAAGCAAGTTGAACAACACCAGCAGAACAGTCAAGTAGGGCGGAATGCTCCGACAGAAAATCTAATCCCAGAATGATTTCATGTGGGCAGTAGTCCAGGACGTAAAACAAAACAGAAGTGGCGCTACGTAGCAATATTAACTCAGTCAAACTTCATTTGAAGCCCCTATGTGGGACACGAATTCTGATTATGTACACACTGGAAATTGTAAAAGTATTAGTAAAATAATTTTCTAAATTCATTCATAATTGGAAGAGGCAGGAGATATTAAACTGATATAATGTCATGCCTCCAGGAGGCACGCTTCACTACCAATGTCAACACCCTCCTTTTTTTGACTGGGTGGTCCACAGGTGGCGTACCTTCTCTACATTTTCATAAGTGTGATGGAATAGGGCGCGTGCCATGTGACAAGCGCAGCCCCTTATCTTCCTTAGAACAACTATTCTACAAATACTAAAACATGAAACAGAATTTTGTTATACATGAATGCCTGTTCAAGATTCAGTTCCGCAACATCAGGTCATCGCTTTCAGCAGAGCTAACCACTGCTGCGTGCAAAAATATTAGACCTCTTCAAGATGATAGAAAATGGGACTAAGAAACATACCAGTATGTGAGGTCACTTGTGTGGGCAAGCATGTGTGATCAAGCAAGCGAGTACACTCAAACCAGCACATATCCAACTAGCAGAAAAATGTGCATTAGTTTGATATAGCTCATAGTAACTTGATACAAAACTCTTAAAAGAGCAGTGACATCAACCTGACGCATGTCGCGTTTCTTGTGTCAGCGCGTAGTTATAGATCCCCTAGAAACGATTCGGTACTAGTAATGCAGCAGAGAGACAAAATGTTATATGTAATATTGATTAGTATGACCAGTATCAAACCCAATTCAAAATGGCTGCAAAGCCTATCAATTTTTGGTGCCGCCGAGCCGTCACCTCCCGCAGTCACACCCTGTCTGACCATCTGGCCACAGAAAATGATGCGAGTTTCAGAGGACATTACGTCTGCTAAGTGCACACTTGCATAGGTATGTCTTCACCACTTTCATTGTCCTCGCCGCCGTCATCAGCGTCCACAAGCGACAATGAAAACACTGAGGAATATGGAATCGCGGCAATTCATGGTGTGGCGAGTAGTTTATGGTTCTATCCCTTTCAGAGCAGTGATTTTGAAATCGATACCGGACCGAGCAGCGACGAGGCAGCTGGAGACGCGCACTTGGACCCCGCTAGCTGGTATGACATATGAACGCTGTGTGCGTGTTACTAGTTTGTGATTACCCTAGCTTCAAATATTCACATTTGCGCGCATGGCTCTTGGACAAATCACCCCAAGCGGCACAACGAAAACGCAGCATTCACACGAATGCGCTGCACGAATGAAGCAAATCAAAGCAAGTGAAGCTGTTGTCAGGCAGCCAGGCGTCGCCGCCGGACAGTAGACACCACATGTAGCCATTGTGATGACAACACTAAAACTGTCGACGTCATCGTCACTTAGCGCTTGGAGGCGTGGTCTAGGAGCTTGCTGAACACATTCATACTGTCGATGTCTCATGGCCAGGAACGCACCGTTGAGCCTTTGGACGCTCTTTGCGCTCGAAATAGAATTACTTCTACATAACAAACGCCATACATACTTTGCTAAAAAAAACTCGTGCATACCAAGCAATTGAATGAACACTGCATCTCGAGGTTCAGATGTAGTATCACTGCTCTTTTAAAGATTTATGACATATTTGGCGTGAACTTCGGTGTGAATTTGGCTTCACAGCTCTGCTTAGAGATAATGCAAAGAGGGTGGTTTAAGGGCAAATCGTGGAGATCTTCTTTATTGGTCATTATTTTCTCCAGTCTGGTGTGCAGGTAACATGCAGAAGCGAGTTATGCGCGACAAAATACAGCGTTAATGTGAACACTGCCTCAACATCATCACATGTAGATAAGTGGACTCGTCGGGTGCCTAAAGCCTTTAGTACCTTTTGGCACTACTCGGATAGTGCAAGCTCCCTTCTGCAAGAAAAAGTGAACCCCATGCGACTCACTCAAGGCATTTCGTGCAGAACGAAGTCCAATGTATGAAGTGTCCCAGCTGTTATTGTTAGTGTATTCATAGCTTTTCCTATAAAATGGCATTAAAGCACTGTCTAGTTCGAAAATAGTTCAATATAAAAAATGATTCTAGTTAGATGAGCTCGATATATTTGGGTTGGACTGTAATTAACCTCCCATAGTTAGTGGTCACTGTCACCAATCAAGATGATTTTATGGAAATCCACTCGAACAATTCTTACTTCCCGTTCTTACTTCCCAACAAAAATCTCTGCCGCATTACATGTATACTATGGTGCCCACTCAGGTTCACTTTCTATTTTGCTTCACGACAGGGACTGAGTCACTTGCAGAAACTATGAGTGCATGCAACTTTCATGCTCTCCAAAAAGTTGCTTCTTCAAAAGGGAGGCCACATGGCCTTTCTGGTGACAAAACATATGTAGTATGAGTATCGTCGACTAAGTCCCCTTAAATTACAGCCATTTTTCAGTAACTTGGCCTTTTAAAATCTCAATATGTAGTTGAACATTGGCACACTATAAAAGCACAGAAAAAATGTTGTACTTTGAAAAATGAAAAAGCAAACATGCCAAAGCCATTAAATATGGCTTAGCACCAAGACTGCCTTTTTTTGTAAACAGGGTGCCTGCTTGCCTTTGAAAATATGCAAAGTGGCAGGCCACAGTCTTCATTTGGCAGGGCAATGACTTTGGGAATGCTCTGCAGAAGCAGTAAGTCCTCCTGGTCCCGACTGTTCAAGCCCGACACACTACCCAATTCACCGCCTTCACCAGCGAGGTTGAGAGTCACCAAACCAGAGCTGTCTTCACAAGGTGTCGTTGATCCGTCCAGCTCACAAGCAAAATCACTGTCATCACCTGCTCCAGGTACACCGCCCTTTGTGACAACAGATGGCGATTCCTGCATGTGTGTATACATGTAAAGTCCATCTTTCTGCCGTTGACACAAATGCAAAGTTGGTAACAGCACAAATACATAAAATAAGAGGTTTGTTCGAAAAGAAACCGAACTTTTCCAGTAGAATGCCAGCCAACAGATCAAGCGTGCTGTGGCTACTAACCGCACATAGAGGCAAGCTTAAAAAAGAAACTGTCGTTTGCCGCGATTCGCTCTGACCATTAGTTTGTGAGCTGCAGCCAATAAAGTGAGCACATGGACAAGCTGTTCTTCGGGTTAGTACCAATGTAACAATGAGAGCTGGAAGAACAACATGTGTGTGAGGTTCTGAAGCAAACCCGGGAACACTTTCAAAGGAAAATTCCCGTTGCTTAGCCAAGCATACGGGAAAGACTGTATGAGTCACACGCAGTCTTGTGAGTGGTCTGTCCAAAGCCTGGACGACCTTCCACAACAGCAGATTATGACCACACCGAGAGTTCGTACTAGAATTCGAGGGAACCTTCGCTAGACTGTTCGAAAAGTTGCTGATGAAATGAGCATTATAGCGTAGGATAATACTATAAAATTGCTTTCCTTTTCCTCTATCTTGAACACAAAACCACATTGAAAGGATGTCATTTCCAAGCCATAAAGAAGATCCAGGACAATGTGAGAAGAGACCTGTAGGCCATTTCAGAAGGCATCTCAAAAATAAATAAAAAAAAAAGATGGGAACAGTGCACTGCAAATAGAGGGGGGTTGTCTCAGGGGGGGAAGTGCTTAAAAGGTTGTACCACAAGTAGTAAAGCTGTATAGGAAAAATTTTGATTTCTTTTTGAACACACCTCATAAGACAAAGAAACTTCCACTCATTTTTTTTTTTTAACTACCGTCTATTTAATACAATGAGCCGAATGCTGTGACATCCTCTAGTGTTCCTTGTAAGAGGCTTTAAGGGTGGTTCACAAGCTCACCAGACCTGTATGCAAAGCTATGGAAGTTAACTGCAAAAAACTGACTACCAGGGTTCCCAGTTTTTGACACATTACAAGTAAATAATAACTTGTAATCAATCACATTTCCTAGTAATTCTGCAACATAACCGATCACTTTAGTAAAACTGTAATGTTCTGGTTAATTAAATTACATTTTCTTGTAATTGATTACCAGTAATCAATTGCCTTTTTTTCCCAAATCAAGTTGTAGCCACGCTTCGACAGCAGTTCATGTACTAAAAATAAGCCACCACTTTGTAGGGACCACCATTCGGTTAGACGAGGAATGACCACACAGACTATTTTTTCACCCTCTTCTTGGCCTGAACTGCAATGCCTTAACTGACCGCCAGTAACAGCGAAGCACAATTTCATAGGGACATGAACACTAGCACTGAAGCAGAACGTAAGTATGAGCTGGAGCGCAAGTGCTTACATAATAATACTGCCCTTTTCTCAAGTGCATGCACTGAAATGAGAAAGTTTTCAGTGTAGCCACTGACCTCTTAGCATGGAAATGTTGAAGAATCAGTGACACAACTTTGAAAAACAACTCTTGAAAATTAACGTGTAACACTATATCACAGAAGGCCTCTAGGCTTTCATGCAGTTTCGTACCTGCTCTCTAGCATACAAGCTGCAATGGTTCGTTTTAGTTTGAGTAATATTGTGCTGTGATGTCACAGCAATAAAATTTTGAAGGAAAATAAGGCAAAAAAACCATTAAATTTCTGCAAAAGCTCAGTTTCTTTCCTGGGGCTGTAACTGACAACTGTAATTTACATTTTGAAGGAATTAATTTCAATCGGTTGCTTATTTTCTCTAAGGTGTACAAGCCTGCTGAGAGCACGGAAGCAGAGAGCAGCAGTGTTCAAAAATAAGGAAAGATAACTGTGAAGTCCGAAAGAAACAAACAACAAAGAAAAAAAGGCACCATGATCTGTTAAACAGCACAATTGCTGGCACAGGACATTCAACGTACTTGTTGTTGTTCATCCTGGATAAAATGTTCTACGGCCAGTGTTCTATGGCCGACAGACAATAGGGCGAGCTCACAGGTCACAGCATGGCCCCAAAGATAGCAGACAGGAATCATGAGCAATGTGTTAGCTTTCACTTATTACCTGCCAAAGCAATGGGAGTGAAGCTGCTGCACAAGCATGCAAGCAGACCATGCAGGCTAAACATCAATTTCAATCAACCACAGTTTTGATGATGCAAGTGCCAGGCTTTCAAGGGCTAACATTACCATTGGAATAAACATTTTTTGTTTTTGTTGTCATGGTGACGTTTTCATTTTTGTTGCAACCTCTCTGACCAGAAGTTGGCGAGATTTTTTGTAACCATTACGTACTCCACACACCCCACGCCCGGTATGTGTAACTGCTTTGGCCTTCCCAAAGGCATGTGTCTTGCTGATGGTCAAATAAAAGGAAGAAGGTGCGAAAAACTTGGAGCACATTTGAGCTTCGCATGTCATAGCATTTCTGTGAAATGAGATCTTTAATGCTATCACATAAATATTGTTATGAGACAATGCTCCACAAAAGCGGTTATATAGGCGCGGAAAAAGACGACATGATTTTGGTGTGAGGCACAGCATTTGTTCTCTATCTTAACTTGCGCGTTGGCGCTGTGTAAATATATCTTCAAATGCCTAGTTTCGCGTGTACGTTCACGTAACATTTTGGTGGAAGGTGCTGGGTTACAACGCACGGCGGAGTTAAGTAGTGGATGCCTATTCGCTGCTTCCGACATGTCCACCGGCAGTGACGCTTCGTCAACTGCCACGCCCTATGCATCAACGGCGCCAACCTCCCCTGTTTTTTTCATGGCCGCTCCACCCCGCGATCCCGGCAACTTTTCGGGAACGGAAGGCGACGACGTGGATGGGTGGCTCAAACTCTACGAGCTCGTCAGCGAAAACCACAGGTGGGACCCAACCTTGATGCTTGCAAAGATTATTTTTTATTTGCAAGGAACGGCCAAGGCATGGTTTAATAACAACGTGGACGTGATCACGAGCTGGGACGTATGCAAGACCAAGTTACGCGAGTTATTTGGTCAATCTGCCGGCTGCAAGCAGGCCGCTAGGAAAGAACTTGGCACACGTGTTCAGACGTCCACAGAGTCTTACCTGGCGTATATACAAGATGTGCTGACCCTTTGCCGTAAAATTGACCAAATCATGGCTGAAGCAGACAAGGTAGCGCACGTGCTCAAGGGCATCGCAGACGATGCATTTAACCTCCTTGTGTGCAGAGGCTGTTCCACCGAGCAAGATGTTATCTCGGAGTGCCAACGCTTTCAAGAGGCTAAAAGCCGTCACGTTGCCCACCACTTTACGCGCCTTCCCAACACTGCTGCGACGTCAACGTGCGAAGATCTTTGTATAGCGACCCAGCCCGATTCACACTCCGGTGACATCACGAGAATCATACGCTGCAAAATCGAGGCCATATACCCGCACCCTTGAGAGCACTAGCACAGAGTGATCCTCATCCGACCATTTCGCTAATACAGACCGTTGTTCGCCAAGAACTAGCCAATGCAGGTATTCACACGGTCTGTTCTGTGCACCGTCCCGACGCTGTCAGTTCATCTACCTCCAGCCACCCACAGCGTTATCGTCGCCCTGCTCCATGTAATCGTGACCCAAATGCGACAGGCCTATTTGCTTTCGATGTGAACGAGTGGGACACAATTCCTGCCATTGCCGAAGCACGTGGACCTCACCGTATCTGGCAAACTCAAGCTTCTCCAACCTCCACTAACCAGCCCATCTCTATGGCCAGGAATTAGCACCGCGTGATGGCTCAGCTAATTACGACTCGACCACTACGACCACTGCCCAGTACAGTCACTCACCTTCACCTCGACGTAGATCTTTTTGGTCTCCGCCGCCACCCCGTTCCCCATCCCCATCCTCCGCCCGGCGGTTTTCTTAGGAAAACTAACGGCTGCAGCTCCTGGAGGTGACGCTGCCGATACGACTTGCTCTCCAATTCCTCTGTTGACGCTGCCGACCAATCAGAACCTGATCGATGTTGAAGTGGACGGTTTATCTGTTAAAGCCTTGGTAAACACTGGCGCCCATATTTCTGTGATGAGCTTGCGCATTCGTGACCGCTTAAAGAAAGTCCTTACTCCAGCCCCTTCACGCAGTGTTCGTGTTGCTGATGGTGGTACGGCTACGGTTATTGGCGTCTGTACTGCACGCGTCACTATCGCCGGCCGACAAACTTCAGTTCTCTTCACTGTTCTCTCTCACTGCACCAATGATGTGATCCTCGGTCTTAACTTTTTGTCCACTCATTCCGTTCTCATCGACTGCTCAGCTGGTACTGTGCAACTTGACCTACCGTGTCCGATTGATCCGCCCAGTCCACCCCAAGCTCGTATGTGCTCTGCTGAGCATGTCCGTTTGTCCCCGCAAACTCTGACCTGCATCACCGTAATGCCCTCACCACCTGTATCCGATGGCGACTATGTGCTCACGCCCATTACATCCATTCTTTTGACTCACAGTGTCACCTTACCACACACTGTTAGTCAGTTACGTGCAAACCACACCTGCATTCCTGTGCTCAACTTTGCTCTGTGTCCACAAGTGCTCTCGCGCGAAATTGCCCTCGCCATGCTGACTCCCTCTGACGAATGCGTAATCTCAGCTCTGTCTTCGAACGATGCTGGACACTGTAGCTACACGCATGCTCGATCTTCGCAAGCAAGCCCGTCTGTTGACGTTAAAAAAATGATCGCGTCAGACCTTTTGCCGCATCAAGCCGACGCACTCCTTCACGTCCTTGAGTCATACTGGGACGTATTTGACTTTTGTGATCGTCCGCTAGGTCAAACCACTGCTGTAAAGCACCGCATTGACACCGGCGATGCCTCCCCTGTCCATCGACGGCCATACCCCGTATCTCCAACCGAGCGTGACATAATTCAAGCAGAAGTCAACAAATTGCTCGCTAGAGACATAATTGAGCCATCATGTAGCCCATGGGCTTCCCCTGTAGTTCTTGTCAAAAAGAAGGACAACACTTGGCGACTCTGTGTTGACTAGCGACACTTAACAAGATTACTAAAAAAGACGTCTACCCGCTACCGCAAATAGACGATGCTCTAAATTGTCTTCACGGCGCTAAGTATTTTTCGTCCATTGATATAAAACCAGGGTACTGGCAAATTGCTGTCGACGACATGGACCACGAAAATACCGCTTTTGTCATGCCCGATGGTCTTTACCAGTTTAAGGTCATGCCCTTCGGGTTATGCAACGCTCCGGGCACCTTCGAGCGGATGATAGACTCTCTTTTGCGTGGATTCAAATGGACAATTTGTCTATGTTACCTCGACGATGTTATCGTATTTTCTCCGACCTTTGAGACCCACCTTGATCGCCTATCCTCAATACTGGCTGTTTTTCACAATGCCGGTCTCCAACTTAACTCGTCAAAGTGCCACTTCGGACGCCAGCAACTAACCATGTTGGGCCACCTTGTCGACTCCTTTGGTGTACGCCCTGATCCCGATAAAGTGCGACCATGCGGAACTTCCCCATTCCGACCTGCACCAAGGAAGTCCGCAGCTTTCTTGGTCTGTGCTCGTACTTTCGAGGTTTTGTGAACAACTATGCAGAAGTAGCCCGTCCCCTCACAAACTTACTGAGAAAAGATGTCTTTTCACATGGGGTACTGCGCAGGCTACGGCGTTCTCTACACTTATTGCATTGCTAACAGAACCACCTGTTCTGGCCCATTTTGACAATGCCACCCCTACAGAAGTCGGCACCGATGCCAGTGGCCACGGAATTGGTGCTGTTTTGGTCCAGCATCACAGCGGCTGCGCTGGCATTATCGCCTATGCCAGCCGTCTCCTTGGCAGGCGGAAAGGAACTACTCGATCTTCGAAAGGGAATGCCTTGCTCTCGTTTGAGCAGTAGCAAAATTTCAGCCCTATTTACACGGTCGACATTTCACCGTCACAACCGATCACCATGTACTTTGCTGGCTCGCATTCTTGAAGGACCCGACTAGGCGCCTCGATCGATGGGCACTACGACTCCAAGAGTATAACTGCTCGGTGTCCTACAAATTTGGCCCCTTACACCATGACGCTGACTGCTTATCTCGAGATCCAGTGGACCCACCTGAGGCATTCGATGAAGCACCATGCGTCCTGTCTCTCTCCGCTTTAAGCAATATCAGGGAGGAACAGAGCCAAGGCCCTGTCTTACATAACATCATCGTGATGCCTCATTCTGCGGCACATGATCTGTCTATTCAATTGTTCGTGCTCAAGGATGGCACATTGTATTGTTACGTCGACCCTGATGGACACGAACTGCTCCTTGTAGTACCTTTCCATTTACGTGCGAGCGTGATCGGCCAGCTCCACGATGCTCCCACTGCCGGTCACCTCGGACTGTCTCGGACGTATGACTGTGTACAGTGTCGATTTTACTGGCCCAGTCTTTATCGCTCGGTCCGCAGCTACGTCGCCTCATGCAACCAGTGTCAACGCCGAAAAAAACCTTCGGTGAGTCCTACTGGGTTTCTGCAACCTTTTGACGTTCCCTTTGATCTATTCTTTCGACTTGGTCATGACCTCCTAGGCCCTTTTCGTGCATCCACTTTTGGAAATAAGTGGATAGCTGTTGCGACGGATCACTCAACCCGGTACGCCATTGCACGGGCTCTACCAACCAACTGTACCACAGACGTCGCGATTTTCTCCTACATGACGTCATACTTCATCATGGCGCACTACGCCAACTCCTCACAGGTCGTGGGCGCTATTTCCTTTCCTGAGTTATCAAGACCTGCTTCGTTCCTGCGAGACAAGACATAAATTTACGACAGCCTACCACCCGCAAACTAACGGACTGACTGAGCGATTCAACCGGACTTTAACCGATAAGCTCGCCATGTACGTACCGCCCGACCACCAGGACTGGTGCGTTGCATTGCCTTTCGTTATGTTCACCTACAATTCCTCACGCCACAATGCAGCTTGTTTTTCACCTTTCTATCTCGTGTTTGGCCGTGATCCAACTTTACCGTTTGACACCATCTTTCCGACAGCTGAGGACTCAACGACCGAATACGCCCGCGATGCTATCACCAGAGCTCGAAAAGCACGAGAAATTGCTCGTCAGCGCCTTTCAGCATTGCAAGATCAGCAGCGGCAGCGTTACAACTCCCATCATCACCAAGTTTCCTTTACTCTGGGTTCTCTTGTGCTATTGTGGACTCCGACTAGGCGCGTTGGACTTTCTGAAACACTGCTTTCCCAATACTCGGGACCATTTCGTGTATTGAGCCAGGTGACAAATGTGACCTACGAGGTAGCCCCGCTCGAGTCTTCCTCCTCCTCCCCTTCACTGTCTACAGACATTTTTCATGTATCTTGCCTTAAGCTTTACCACTTGGCAACATCATAGAAAGCACCGAGACGGTGCTTCAGCACCCGGGGGCTATGTTATGAGACAATGTCCCACAAAAACGGTTAGATAGGTGCGGAAAAAGACGACAAGATTTTGGTGTAAGGCACAGCACTTGTTCTCCATCTTGGCTTGCGAGTTGGCGCTTTGTAAATATATCTTCAAACGCCTAGTTTTGCGTGTACCTTCACGTAACAATATATAGACAAAAGCAGCACAGGCAAGAATAAAATAATTAAGGTAAAATTGAAACTTCTAAGGCATTGCAATTGAAAGATGACAAGTGAAATGGTTTTGGTTTTGGCAGATCTATGTATGTACGTGCATGCGTGTACATACATGTGTGTTTTTGTGTGAGCATGTGTGTGTGTACAAAATAAGGCAATGCCCTTCATTTTCTGTGCCCTTATCTTAAACTTTTGTCTTCTGAAACCTTTACGCACCTTGCGAGTGAGTAAAGAAGTTTGCTCACTCACTTAAAAATGACACATTATGCAATAAGAAAACATACACTTGAATCAACCTTGAAGAAAATTGTCAAGCAATGCTCGACCACGAGCTTCTGTGGTCATGTTGCGTTGTCGGGAGGGGCCCGACAACAGACCGTAAAGGGCTAAGGTTGCCTGAAAAAGCACCCACAATCTAGGGCATATCCCAACATTGGAGACATGGCATTCAAACTAGTATTTCTAAAACTAAAAAACAATGGGCATGACATAGAGAAAAACAACCATGCAAACTCCAGTAACAAAAAGTGTAAAACAACCAGTTACATACTCGAGATGTGAGACTGTAGATGGCAGATGGAAGTTTGCTCCAAATAAATCCCCGATTGCCAAGAAAGCTGGCACTCTCTTTGCTGGCAACAGGCGCTGTAGGCGATTTCATCGCATCACATTCTTCTCTTTCTACAAATTCTAATTTAGACCTGTAAACAGAAAATCATAATTCTCGTCAACATTCCATGCTGCTCTTAAGCACAACAGCACACTTTCGGCTGCATTTGTGGCTTAATGAGTCAGCAATTCTATGCATTCATGCACTACCACAGTATTGAAAAGTAGAATTCTCTAAAACCTTACTTCTCTGGAAACCATCTGGCCAGATGCATCATGAATGGCAATAAATTTTCAGCACAAAAATGCTGCTTCTATACTTTGGTCCCACCAATTTTATGGAATGATAGGAAGTGCCACTATTTTTGGTCGTGGGCAGTAAATTCATTTGAACATGAGAGTAGGAGTTCACTTGTTCCAGGACAATAATTATGTGTGCCAAAATATTGTATACAGAACCAAAACATCAGAGCAAAGTGCCAAGTGAACAAGCAATTGGCAGTACGTTTCTCAGCAGTGAAGAAATGCTGCCACGGAATCGCAAACATAAATTTTGGTGTTCAACATTACACTTGTCTGCACCAAACTCTGAGAGAGATCTTGAGATAATATGCTCGATTAGACTTGCTTGTTGATAGGAAACCTTGCTCCTTGTACCACTTAAAAACAGCTAACATAAAGATGTACCTGCTAAAAATGAGAAGAAAAACTTATTTTACAAGTAATGAATTATTAAAACAGAGGCCTTTTACTCAGCAAACTTGCATGCACACGGGAGTTTGGTGTGAACATGGCCACCAGACATTCAATCACTTGCCTCATTTCAGTTTTCTCTTTAGGATCCGAGTCTAGCAGCTCATCTATTTCAGAGACGAGTTTGTCCTCTTCTTCAAACACAGCATCATCAGTGACTCTGTTAAGGTACGGGATGTCTCCAAGGCTCACTGGCAGAATCTTGCTGATGAACTCTTTACCAACAGAGCCGAGGGAAAGACGTGGTGTTTCCGTCTTATCTTTCTTCTCCTCTGAATCTTTTCGAGGGACGGTGACTGACTTAACATCATCTGTTGCATTTTCAAATGACTCAGCTCGCTTGGCCAGGCTTTTAGACTCTGAGTTCCGGATTGTCTTGGATAGCAGACTCAAATCTTCCGGTGAGTGCACTGCTTCTTCCCTCGCTGTATCTTCTGAGCTGAGCTCCTTTTTCCTAAAGATAGAGTAAAGAGACGCTTCAGAAGCAACATCAATACTAGTTGAATAGTATTCTAAAAATCTCAAGAGTAGTACCAGCAGAAAGAATTAATGTGACGTTAATTATTGTAAGCCATATGGTATGATTCGTGGCATGTGCTGTGCGTCCGGAGATAGTACATAAACAGATCACGATAAGAAGAAGCTTGTCACTTTGCTGGCTGTAGGACAATACAGCAGCAGCAATAACAATTCCCAATTGTTCAACCACATTAAGCAATGTTCAATACTGCCAATACATAGGTAAAGACAGCTTCTGGATGCATCAAACTGCCATTCCTGGCAAATTTTATCGAAAAGTAAAACAGTCACAAATGTATACACAAGAATAATATGAGAACACGTACCAAGCAACCTGAGAGGCAGAAGACTGCAAAATGCAGATGCCAACGTAAAAGTGACTGCTGTAAGCATGCTGCTTGCTTAACAGATCTTTTTCTCGAAGGTTATCTTGGAGAAGCATAAGTTTTAAGAGACTGTTAGGAATCACAATCAAATAAATTAAACCAATTTCGATGCATACAGGCAGAAACCAGTGCAGCCCCAACAAAATTTTACGATAAAAAGATAAATTTGAAACCATGTAGTATCATGCATCTCATTCCCCCTAAACATGTAACTTGTAACAGCTAGTAGTCATACAGGAAAACATATAAAAATGAAAAACAAATTACTTTTAGGTTTACGAACAATCTGAGTTGCACATGACTTTACTGTAAGAATAGTTACCATTTCTTTAAGCTGAGATATTAAAGACAAGGAGGTAAACCTAAATAACTCACACAGAGCTTAGCATATGTCAGTTAAAAAATTGCTAATGGCGAGAGCAATGAGAAAGATGCTGTCTAAATAACTTGGCCTACGGGATTCACGTTTTAACTAAATGTCACAAGGCAAGCCGTGATTCCGTAACAAATGTGCACATTGAGGCACTACAATGTCAACAAATGTACACACCTTATGCAGTGCACTTTGTATTCACCACGCCATATTAAGAAATGTGCATTGAGAAATTCAAGACTATTGTTCCTTGTAGTAATGTGAAATAATAAATTAATAGACATTCATTTGACAAACTTCACAAGAGTTAGATGAGATATTATGAAGCTGCCATTTCACACCACACAGCACTTGACTGTGCATTGATTGCAATTATATTAATGACAGACGCCATCATTTCGCACTCTGCAGTACTATCACACCACACTTTTTATATTGGACGTATGACAGACCCTGTCACCCACACAATCAATAGTATGCTGTGGAAGCGCAGAGTACCGCACACACAGCTGACTGCAAGTCGCACAGAATGCCTAAAAGAGTCAAATTTCCTAGTCAGCACATAAGAAAACCTACAATTTAGGTGGAAGATATGGAGAGAGATAAAGAGGCAGAGAGTTTGAGTTTGCTACCTTCTGCGTAGCCATTGTCATGCGCGGACCAATAATGTACACCAGTGAAAGTGCAGCAAATCAGCACCAAAGCCCTAAACTGAGCATTGTAACCACACAGTGTCATCGCTAACCAAGTAAACTATGATTTGAAAGCTTTTCATGTGACAACTCCCACATTTTAGTTTATTTAGCAGTGGCAATTCTCAAAGTTTTGAGGGCAGTACAAAAACTAACAGGACTGAAAGCATAAAGGTGGCACAACGATGCCAGACAGCATAACTTAGCACTTTGTATATATCATAGTTACTGTGTATAGGTCTAAATCTAAACACTGTCAATATTGTTCCAGATTTTGTAGCAAATGTTTGAGCAAAGCACTATGTAGAAGAAAATTTCTTTGCCAATGTAGGACGAGTGGCAGCATAGCAATAAAACAACTAAGTAGTCTTCAACGTGCTTTTGCTGTATCTAGCAGGTAATGAGGCACAGGACTTTTTGGTGTGGCCCTGATTCTTGAAGATACAATTAAGCTTATGAGGCAAAGGCCCTGACCACGATACCACAGCTTGACATTGCCCAGATCTGATCAGGAGATTGTTCAGGCAACATGGGCTTAGTATAAGAAGCGTATCAGCATTTAGTTCAGTCTAAGAAAATTATCCTTCAGAAAGGTGCAAACTGAGAAGTTGGTTGATTGGTTGGTTGGTTCGTTGGTTCCTCAACAGCTTGGCGCAGCCCACCTAGGGAAATAGGCCATGAATCGAACGGTGCTTTGCTTGTTAAACTAATTCACCTCTTGAAGGAAAGAGTTGAATTCATTAGGTATTACCTATAGGTAGTAGTTTAAACTTGTTGAATTTAAAAAAAAAATACTTTGAAATGAATAGCATAATTAACACACAAAAAAAGTGAGAAGTACTCATGAATTTAAGCATGACCTTTTCTTTTTCTCCAACAAGTGCTATGAGCAGGTGCTCGTGATAACTGCATCATGTCATTGCCAATCTGGCCACTAAAAGTAATGTGGCTCTGTTGTACGGGTTCAAATCAAAACTGCACCAATATAAGACACTGTAGATTCTAGAAATAAAAATATGCCCATTACTTAGTCCTAAAGTTTCGTGTGTCAATCTATTTGTTCGATGCTGTGGCACACACTACAACTTACAACAAGGGACTACATGGCCTCACGGGCTGCAGTATCACCCATAGCTTCCACGAACCTACTTTTCCCCAAATACAATTTTATGGCTAGGGGATTGTCACAAATAATAAAACATAATTTAGTTGCAAAAATGAGGGCACATTGACACCACGCACAATCTTATAGCTTGTGAGGCCACATGCTCCCACGTTGTGAGTCAGATTGAGTGGGAATGTAGAGGTGTGTTGAAACAGAAAAAGTTTACTAATCAAGTTTGTCTTCAGCAACGAAGCACACAATCACTGCATGTTGCACTGCAATGTTTAAGTAAGTTAAAAAAACAGAATGAAGCCAACAAAAAGCCTGCCATAAAACAGCACTAGGATGAATCTTGCCTGTTCTTCTCCGAAGCAAGCGTGTCAAGGCTCTGCTTGAGCTCACTAGGCGAGTGACTCAAGTGGACCTCGAGGAAGTCATGTTCCTCAGGGTGCAGTTCGGAGCTCAGTTGTCGCAGGCCGGCTGTGCAGGCACATTCCTCCAGGCCCTGCTCCAACATCCCTGCATGCATCAGTAACCAGACAGAAGACGAAAAGTGCCTGGTTACATGTGCCGACCCTTTTCTATTTCTCTCATCTTTGTTTTTTGGAAGAAAAAGTGGTGTTATTCCTTCATATTCCCTTAATAGTGCAACTAAGCAATCCTATATTTTTGTTCCGTTGCTTACAATCAATGCCAACAAAAAAAAAAATTCTACAACTTCAAACAACTTTAAATGAAATACAGAACACTCACCAGGAAACAGAGAACAGAGAGTGAGAATAGTGGAGCATAGATCTTTGACAGGTGTCTTGTAAAACAACACCTGGAGAAGAAAAAGAAAATGTTGACAGCATTTTGCATCCCAAATGCTGAAAATAGTTAGGCTTCATGAGATCTTGCAAAGCAACATTCATGCATCAAGGGTCTCCTGCCGATTCAGTTGAGACAAGGTGGCTTGCGCCTTTCAAGCATTAAATCTATCATTCATGTTAACTCACACATGCACTAATTCTTGGACAGATGTCTAGAATGCAAGAGTAGTTTCGAATTCTGCTGCTGTTGTCTGGTATTTGCAATCAATTCAAGACCATGTGCACCCATCATACATCACAGCTAACCTCATAGCTGCTGCTCTTACTCATGCTCTAGGAATTGAAATCGTGGGTTCCTTTAGACAAAATAATTCTACACAAACCAAAAAGCTTTGTGGCAAGTGCATTCCCTTGCTGCCAACTCACCTTGCGCTCCAACAAGAGCAGTTTAAAGAGCAGCACCGCCTTGTGCTTGAAATGCAAAACCAAGTCCCGTGAGGACAGCCCTGCAGGATGCACAGTGTTACAACAGAACAGAAAAATCAAAAACTAAAAAAATATGTGCATGCACATTATTTTAGCACACACAACGTAAAGTGTGTCAAAATTGGGCATAGATCACTCGCTAAGCTTTCACAAGGCACTCATACGTATTCTTGCAAACAACAGATTTATTGAAAATACTAGTGGCAACAGAATGGAAAACAATGGAAACTATGTGAGTATTTGAAGAACTCTGCACAAACTCAGCTAAGTAGGTACATACATACAACTAGCACACTTAGCCCAAATAATGTGCCTTATGTAGGGCTTTGTGTTTTCGGATAAACAAAAAAAAATGCAATAAACACTTGCCGGTAAAATGTTTGACAATTTGGATTTATCTAAGAAACTGCAATTGTAACAGCCAAACGACCCTGTTCCGCTCTTTATCACAAGGACATACTCTAAGTGCTTCTTGACACATCAGCCAATAATACCGCTGCATTTCGACCTCACGTCAATGTAACTTTCGTCATCATCATCAGCCTGCATTATCATCAGACTGGAGTGCAAAGACTGCAGTGCTCCCCTGTTCGGCCAATCGACCCAGTCCTGTCCTTGCTGCTGCCAAGTTATACCCGCAAACTTCTTAATTTCATTTGGTCACCTAACTTTCTGTATTCTTTTCGCGCATTTGCCTTCTCTTTGAATCCAGTCAATAACCCTTACTGACCAGCTGTTATTTTGCTTATGCATTATGTACCCTGCTCATGTCCATTTATCTCACATCAACAGTATCTCGTTGATCGCAAGCACTGCACATTACACAAAAGGCTCGTCGAATACGACGCAAAAGACGTCAACGTATGCGGGGCCCCTGAGAGTGCGAAACGACTTACACGTTCCTCTGGTAGCCCTGAAGTGTGCCACACGACGTCAAATATGCGGAACTTGTAAAGTATGCTTGCATCTATGTGTGTATGTGCATGCAAACCTTTCAGATGACTAAAATATGCTTTATGTATTCTGATGTCTTTGTGTTCAGATCACTTCATCTAAAAGATTGGCGCATTCAAAATAACGCAAACTCTGTGATATCAAAAACACTGAGGGTTTCTGAAAAATAAACCACAATAAGTGCAAACATTTCTGGCAAAGAAACAAACCCCCCAAAACAGCCCACGAATTTCAAGAAAAATAAGCTACAAAAAGATGGAGGCCCAGCCATAACCCAAGACGATCAAATCAAATGGACATCGCCTCACCTAGGTATGGCTGTCCTCCGTGCATCATGTCAGATGACAGCAAGGCATTCAAGTTTTGGTATGTTTCCTTGAGGAGTGCTACTTGGCTGAAGTCTCGCTCGTCAAAGTAGGCATGAGTCACCAACTGCAATTTGGCCTGTATAACTCCGTACAGCGGCAATCGGCTCAGCACACACACACTCTTTTGCACAGAGCTGCGCGTGACGTCTGAGCCCCGCCGCAGTAGCATCTGTGTACAAGAAAATGGAAAAAATAAGTTAGCTTCTACATCAATGGAATCAAGATGTCGACGACATCTGGTATGATCAAAGCAAAACACTGCCACCAATAAGAAAAGTGAGGCTGGCTAAACAAAAGAAGACACAGAATAGATATTTGATTCACGTTCTTGTTGATACAACTCAATTTTTAGAATTCTTTCATGGGTTTCAAACCTTCTCGAGCATCGCTGCTTTATTTCCTTTCAATTCTGCTTCAGAAACACCCATCAAAAGCACAGGTGTAGCACATTACGATGTCTGTGTTTTTAAGCTTGACAATAAGTGATTAATTGTCAACATTTGTGTCAGGGCTTACAAAAACAGGAATATTAACCCTTTGAAGGTTGACTTTTTTTCCACGAAATGGGTTTCAGAAAAGTGTCTTTTTTTATTATTGATTTAGATTCTGCAAACAAATCCATTTCCGAAACAAAATTGTCCAAATTATTTTGGGTGATGTTAAAGTGACAAAAAAAAATATTTGTGTTGTTACATAGACACTGTTTCTTTGTGAGTAACAGAAAGATAAATTCAAATAAAATTTTTTTTAAACCTACACAACTGTTAAAAATTATACATCGAAAGAGAAGTCCTTGTAGTTCACAGATGTACAAAAAATAAGTGCATGAAGTTTAAGAAAAAACTAGAAGTGAGAAAAGCCACATTTGATCCAGTCAGCATCGTCTCAATGCGCGTGCTTTTCAGATGTCACTCACTCATCAACACCCGAGTCTTAACTTTTAAGTAACTCCATGTATGACGAAGTTACCTTTGTCCAATTTGTCCAGAAATGGCAATGACAGTTGCAGTTTACGGCAAATCAGACATGGCGGCGGCTTCATTTGGAGCCACCATGTCTGTTACATCGAGCAGTATACTGGGTGACTTCAGCCATATCAGCTTCCATTAGCATCGGTTCTCGAGGCAAGTGAAAGTGTTGCCAGGGACCATGAAGTAAATGTACCAATTCAGAGAGCAGTCCAAAAATGAAGGCCCATGTAAAAAAAACGTGGTAACATAAATCCAATCTACCAGCCAAAGACACAGCAGGACATTCTTGCAAGTTCGTTGGTTCATACTGTTACTGAGGACAGGTAACAAGGAATGATCAAAGCCATGCTTGTCGTATCTTGTTCATTTCTTCCACTTATCTTGTTTGTTTTTTTTTTCACTTTTTTTGCAGTTTTGACACCAGGCACAAATAGTTAACAGCGACAGCAATTAATAAAGGCAGCTGTCCTGTACCTAAAACATTGTGCATGGGTCTCAAACACGTGGTCTACTGAACTTTTCCTAACAGCCCATGGTCCACACGACACCCTTCATCTCACATTGTTTTTATCACTCTGTGACTGGTTGTGATATTGCTAAATGAAGCTCACATGATTTTCTCACATATTGTGATTAATAATGTTTTCTTCTGATAAGCTACACAGACAGGACTTGTTTGTATTCAGCATTTCTTAAGTAAAGCATTCCATGCTGTCACCTTGTGTTGAAACATAAGTGTGGAAAAAAAAAACAACTATACTTCAGGTTTGATGTCCAGGAATTAGTGATTGTGAAGATAGGTACCGATACACTTCTGCACTAGTTTCTGAAACCATGATGCCAAATCCCCTTTAGCGTGACCCATCTATGAGATATGTGAAAAGCATTCCTTGAAATGGCAATGTTAGCTGACATTTTAATATTTTGTTCAGCCCCCTCCTTTCTCCAGCTTCCCACTTATTTACCACGCCCCCAACCCTTTGTGGGAATAAATTTTTTTTACTACGACTCGGTAGCTGATGAGAGTTTAAGACACTTGACATGGTGTCTTATAAGTGGAACAGATGCTGAGCTGTAAAAAAGTTAATTTTGTTATAGCAACTATAACATTATTAAAAAATCAAATGCTACACCTGCCTCTGCACTGATCTGTCGATAGCATGATATCCCGAAAACAGTTCGCTTCGGGTTGTCCAAAGCTGGCAAGTGAAAATATACGGTATCTGAAAAGCAGAAAAAAGAGCACGGTTAGTCATTTCTTGAAGGGCAGCTACCTTACACACTGAAATTTCCGACAATAAGACAAAGAATGTTTTTGGAATGGAGAATAGCTTTTTAAAGGCAACGGCTGAAAACAAAGCTGATGTGGCTACTCAAGTAAGCATAATGTTTGAATGTGTTTATATAGTTACGAAAACTGAGGATGAAAAAATAAGACAGGCAAAAAAGTGAGACAAATAAATGTTTATGATGAGCAAGTGAGAAGAGCAGATAGAAATTGGGAAGAAACCATCACAATCTGATAGCCAAAGTCAAAGGCCATTTTACCAGCACATCTGTAAATCCCCAAACATAGTATTCAAAACATATCTTGAGCTAATAAAATCATAGAGGACTCCAAGTATAACACTAACAGCAGAAATGCCACTAAATCTTAGCAGCCAGCTATATAGAAGCAAAAACAAAAAATGCAACCCAATTCAACACCTTACAATGCGGTGTCCTAATATACAATATACCTGACTGTGATACAAAAAAGGGGACATTGTGTGTGCGTGTGTGTGCGTGCATGCGTGTGTGTGTGTGCGCGCATGTGTGCGTGCATGTGTGTGTGTGTTGTTACTACGTGAAGGCACACGGGGAACTAGGTGTTTGAAGATATGTTTACACAGCGCCAACGCGCAAGCCAAGATGGAGAACAAGAGCTGTGCCCTACACCAAAATCACGTCAACATCCTCGGCGCCTGTCTAACCACTTTAGTGGGACATTGTCTCATAACATAACCCCCGGGTGCTGAAGCACCGTCTCGGTGCTTTCTGCGATGTTGCCGAGTGGTAAAGCTTAAAGCGAGATACATGAACAATGTCTGTAGACAGTGAAGGGGAGGGGGAGGAAGACTCGAGCGGGGCTATTTCGTAGGTCACATCTGTCACCTGGTGCAATACGCGGTAGGGTCCCGAGTAGCGGGAAAGCAGTTTTTCAGATAGTCCAATGGGCCTAGTTGGAATCCACAATAGCACAAGAGAGCCTGGAGTAAAGGAATCTTGGCGATGATGGGAGTTGTAACGCTGCCGCTGCTGATCTTGCGATGCTAAAAGGCGCTGATGGGCAACTTCTCGTGCTTTGCGAGCTCTGGTGATAGCATCGCCGGCGTATTTGGTCGTCGAGTCGACGGCTCTTGGAAAGATGGTGCGAAACGATAAAGTTGGATCACGGCCAAACACGAGATAGATAGGTGAAAAACCAGCTACATCGTGGTGTGAGGAATTATAGGCTAACGTAAAGAAGGGCAGCGCAACGTCCCAGTCCTGGTGGTCGGACGATACGTACATGGCGAGCATATCAGTTAAAGTCCGGTTGAACCGCTCAGTCAGTCCTTTAGTTTGCGGGCGGTAGGCTGTCGTAAATTTATGTTTTGTCTCACAGGAGCGAAGCAGGTCGTCGATAACTCAAGATAGGAAATAGCGCCCATGATCTGTGAGGAGTTGGCATGGGGTGCCATGATGAAGTATGACGTCGTGCAGGAGAAAATCGGCAACGTCCGTGACACAGCTGGTTGGCAGAGCCCGTGCAATGGCGTACCAGGTTGTGTGATCCGTCGCAACAGCTATCCACTTATTCCCAGAAGTGGACGCAGGGAAAGGGCCCAGGAAGTCAAGACCAAGCCGAAAGAAGGGATCAAAGGGAACGTCAAGTGGTTGGAGGAACCTGGCAGGTCTCATAGAAAATTATTTTCGGCGTTGACACTAATCGCACGAGGCGACATAGCTGTGAACCGAGCGATAAAGACTACGCCAGTAAAATCGATGCAGTACACGGTTATACGTCCGAGACAGTCCGAGGTGACCGGCAGTGAGAGAGTCGTGGAGCTGGCTTATCACGCTCGCACGTAAGTGGGAAGGTACCATAAGGAACTGTTCGAGTCCATCAGGGCGGATGTTGTAACGGTACAACGTTCCATCCTTGAGCACAAACAATCGAGTAGACGGATCAGGTGGCACAGAATGAAGATTCTCGATTATGTTCCGCAAGACAAGATCACGGCGCTGTTGGTCAGGGATATCGCTTACAGCGAAGAAAGACAGCACACATGGTGCTTCAAGGAACGCCTCAAGTGGGTCCACTGGATTCCGAGATAAGCAGTCAGCGTCATGGTGTAAACGGCCAGATTTGTAGGAAACCGAGTAGTTATACTCTTGGAGTTGTAGTGCCCATCGACCAAGGCGCCTAGTGGGGTCCTTCAAGTATGCGAGCCAGCAAAGTGCATGGTGATCGATTGTGACGGTGAAATGTCGACCATGTAAATAGGGCCGAAATTTCGCTACTGCCCAAACGAGAGCAAGGCACTCCCTTTCGGTGATTGACTAGTTCTTTTCCGCCTGCGAGAGGAGACGGCTGGCATAGGCAATAACGCTGGCGCAGCCGCTTTGATGCTGGATCAAAACAGCACCAATTCCGTGGCCACTGGCATCGGTGCGGACTTTTGTAGGGGTGGCATTGTCAAAATGGGCCAGAACAGGTGGTTGTATTAGCAATCTTAAAAGTGTAGTGAACGCCGTAGCCTGTGCTGCACCCCACGTGAATGAGACATCTTTTCTCAGTAAGTTTGGGAGAGGACGGGCTACTTCCGCAAAGTTGTTCACAAGACGCCGAAAGTACGAGCACAGACCGAGAAAGCATGGACTTCCTTAGTGCAGGTCTGAACGGGGAAGTTCCGCACGGCGCGCACTTTATCGGGATCAGGGTGTACACCAGAGGAGTCGACAAGGTGGCCCAACATGGTTAGTTGCTGGCGTCCGAAGTGGCACTTTGACGAGTTCAGTTGGAGACCATCATTGCGAAACACAGCCAGTATTGAGAATAGGCGATCGAGGTGGGTCTCAAAGGTCGAGAAAAAGTGATAACGTCGTTAAGGTAACATAAACAAATTGACCATTTGAACCCACGCAAAAGACCATCATCCGCTCGAAGTTGGCCGGAGCGTTGCATAAACCGAAGGACGAGACCATAACTGCTAAAGATCATTGGACGTGACAAAAGCGGTCTTTTCACGGTCCATATTGTCAACAGCAATTTGCCAGTACCCTGATCTTAGATCAGTGGATGAAAAATACTTAGCGCCGTGAAAACAATCCAGGGCGTCGTCTATGCCCGGTACCGGGTAGACGTCCTTCTAAGTAATCTTGTTCAGATGTCGGGAAAGACACTGCAGCGCCAGTATCGACCAATGCAAAAACAGGTATACCTTCAACAGAGACAGCAACGACGTTGGACGGCGAAAAACAAGGTCTTGTGGAGTTCGAAAGATCCGCAGTTCTTGCCCCCAAAACTGCGGCTCCTAGTTTTCCTCAGGGACAGGGCGAGGTCGACGTAGCATGGGGGAAAGGGAAGGCGTTGAGGTGAAGGCGACCGGAGTCTATTGAAGTTCCGGCGAGGTGAAAATGTGTCCATGGTGGCAGTCTCGCCATATACAGAAGGCTCCGGTCGTGGTGGGAAATCATAATTGTTCGGCCTGACGTCGTCACGCAGGAAAAACTCACGCTGTCGACAAAATCGTGCCACGTGACCCGCAATTCCACAGGCGAAGCATATGGGGCGGTTGTCTTGAGTGCCCCAAGGGTTCTGAAAGCGTGGAGGTGATGGTCGGGAGAAAGGACGGGCAGCCTGGTATATAGGCTCAGTCGGTACGACAAAGGGGCGTGTGGACGTAGGCATTCGGGACAAAGAAACGTGGCCGTTCGCAACAGGCGGACGTCGGCTTCCGTTCAGTGCTTCGGCATAGGTCAATGGAGCAGCCACAGGTGGTGCGTGAGCTGTTGGTAGCGCCTCGGACACTTGCTCCTGAACTACTCGCTCTATTGATGGTGCTAAAGTAGATGGGGCACCTTCGGAGGTATAAGGCACGAGGGACAACTGGCGTGCGACCTCCTCTCGTACAAATTGCTTGATGTCGAGAAGCAAAGTGGTGTGGTCTATAGCAGTGCCAGCCGACGTTAAAGCGGAGATTGTTGCACATGGCGCGTTGGCACGACGAGTGGTGTCACGCTGTTTCCAGAGCTCATCATAGCTCTGACAAAGGTGGATCCCTTCCGCTACCGTTTGCGGGCTTTTGGCGACAAGCATCTGAAATGCGTCGTCTGTCACGCCTTTCAAGATGTGTTTGATCTTCTCGGCTTTTGTCATGGCCGAGTCGACACGCCGGCAAAGGTCGACCACATCTTCGATATAACTGGTGTAATTCTCACCATTCTGCTGAGCCCTAGTACGCAAGCGCTGTTCAGCCCGTAGTTTGCGAAGCGCTGGACAGCCAAAGAAGTCCGCAAACGCCGTTCGGAAGGCCGACCAGGTGGGGAGGTCTCTCTCGTGATTACGATACCACAGACTGG
Source organism: Rhipicephalus microplus (assembly GCF_013339725.1). Taxonomy (NCBI): domain Eukaryota; kingdom Metazoa; phylum Arthropoda; class Arachnida; order Ixodida; family Ixodidae; genus Rhipicephalus; species Rhipicephalus microplus. Next base: position 242,260,688 of record NC_051165.1, read on the forward strand.
TGACGTCGGTCAAATAAAATAGGATGACAGTAAGCTTGTGCGCATCGTCCCACTTATTGTGCTTGCTCACTCGGTCGTATTCGTCGATCCAGTCTTTCACGTCTTTGTCATCGGTTCCACTGAAGGTAGGCGGATCGTGTTGCCGAAAGGAGCCGAGACAGACAGGAGCTGCAGTAGTTGGGGCCAAGGCGGCCGCCTGCTGATCGTCGTTCGTGGACATCGTAGCAACTGGAGGCAACGTACGGTTTCACAATTCTAGGATTAGGCGTTACCCAGCACTCTCCACCAATTATAATGAGGCGTTTTAGAGTGGCACTCTTTTATGAAACAGGAAAGCGGTCACGACACGTCAAGTGGTAAGGGCGGAACTAGCCTGAGTACCCAGCCAACCAAACGTCGTCTTCTTCACCGACTGAGTCATACCCCCTGCCTTTCTGAGTAGCACTCATCTTCTTCACTACAATATATATATATATATATATATATATATATATATATATATATATATATATATATATATATATATATATATATATATATATATATATATATATATATATACACACACACACACACACACACACACACACACACAGGACACATGCACCTGTGCATGCTTTTTCTAGGTTTGCATATTTGAAGAGCAATCATAGCTAGAAAAGGGTTAAACGTGGCTGCACACAACACAGCTTATTGACAAGCTCTTGAAATCAAATTGGTTTGGCCTTTTAGTTTGATCATTCTTTGCCAGGAAGTAACAAAAGGCATCTATTTCATGCTGCATGCTGTGTTACCCTTTGACAACCTTCACCACTGTGTCTTGCCCCTATATTTTTTTCCCTCCCTGCAAGGAGTCCCTCATCCCTTCCACTGGTCTATAAGGGGACTCCGAAACATTCATGGCTGAGAACCACTGCAGTAGACACTAAGAGAAAAAGATGGGACTGGGCAGGTCACGTCAGGAGAACAGATGGGAAACACACCTGACGATGGCGAACAGTAGGGTGGAACAGCAAAGTCAAGACATTCGCACGCATAAAATAGAACCAGCACTCGCAGGGCAGCGTGGGTTGGAGATCACTCAGACAGGCCTTAGTCATGAAGTGGACATAACGTAGGGCTGATGATGACGACAATCTTTCAGGTGCTTGTCAAGACAGCCGCTAATGATATATTGTCAAATGGTCTAGGTATAAACCTGTCATAAGCCAACGTAAATGCTGCTTTTATCATGCAGTTTGCAAGATCAGTTTCAGCTTTTCCACCCAATGAAAGTGAACAAAACCAAAATTTCCTGCTATGTGTGCCTGCATATTCATAAACTTGATTTGGATGGTTTCACTCGAATATAACATGAGGCAGTACAAAGAGAAGGGTACAGGAGCAATAAGAGTCATCCTGTTGAGCCTGTTCTCTTGTTCTAGTTCTAGCCTCCTTCTGCTATCACAAGTACCAGGTGGAAAAGTCAGTAAAGGTGAAAAATGTTTGTGCATCTAGGGCATAATAAAATGGTTCGTTACAGATAGTCAATAAACCAAGTAAAACAATATTTTGAGGGGAAGCACGGCACAGAATGAAACAATGTTGCTAACACTTCCAGGGTTACAGAAACAATGAATCCAAAAAGGTGGAAAGGCAAAAGCCGCCACCATAGTTCAGTTGGTAGAAAACTGCTACGAATAATGCATCCCTTGGCTTCATCATCACTAGGCTTCGTATAGTCTAGTCTAACAAGAAATGTGCGCATCGATCCATTCCGCTTTTTTCAATTATTTCCAGGGTGTTGAACTCAACCCAAAGCAAAAACAGAACCCAAGCTCAAATTTTGGCCCGAAATGAAACCAAGTGATATCTTCAGTACATGCCTGAAACTAAACCAAAGCTGAACTGAAAAGAATAATATCAGTTATTGGTGAGAAACGTGCTGGTTCAAAGTATAAATGACAATGAATGTTGTAGTCTTAATGGGGAGGCTGATTCAGATGGAGATTCATTCAAATGATTCTGATGTATAGCTGTGATAGCTTAGGCAATCATGTTCCAAAAAAAAAAACACATAAGGAAGGCAATTTATGCCAAATAGCTAACCCACATTGACAATGCATTGTCGTAGTTCCACATGCCTATGAACTGGCTTTCTCAAGAGACAAAGCAATTTACTGCTTCACTACTCTCAACATCTTTGTATTCAAAATGATGCAGCATAACTATTCTACAGCATTTAAAAGGGTCGCAGAAATGTTCTTTTTTTATTATTTAAGCAGTTAAGTGACAACTATGATAAACCCTTCACACCAAAATTTAAGCTATGCACTCTGTATCAGAAGAGCTATGAATGAGTGGAGGTTACCCTACTGTCACGCCATGCTTTTTCTCAATCTCTTTGCAGAGCACTGGGGACAAAGCCCCGCCTTCTGCGATCCTTCGCTAGAGGGCCACAGATCGTGGAGGCACAGCTTCATACTTTTCTGGTTGACCTTAGATGCCACCACAATTGGGTCACTTCTATTTTCTCCCAGCGTACAAATACTATGAAGCCAACTGAATTGGTCGCAAGAGTGATGAAGACTCAGCATGACTGTGGGGTGCAATCTGTAGCATTGTGCATGTTCAAAACCTTACAATAAATTACAACAAAATAAAACTAAGAAGGATGTACATCTAGTTCAATGATTAACAGGGGAGCCTTTCCATGCAAAGGAAATTTAATGAAGGAGAAGGATGGGCTGAAGTGCTTACAACAGACATTCCCAAATAATGACAAGCAATTAACGGCTGCCCCTAAACATAAAAAGTGTACAGTCATCACATTTTTCCACTACTAACATATGGGGCAAAAGCTTTTTAGATGCCAAACCACAATATGATTATGCAGCATGCCACAACGGAGAACTCCAGATTAAATTTGATCAGTGGGTGTCCTTTAATATTTGCCCAAAGTTGAGTGCACGGCCGTTTCTGCCTTTTGCACTAACAGAAATGCAGCTCGCATAAAAATCCGGTCATTATGGTTGGTAATTAAACCTACATCCTCAAGTCTAGGAGCGCAATACCTTGGCTGCTAAGGTATTCCTATGGGTGACAGTGGCCCCGCCGCGGTGGTCTTGTGGCTAAGGCTGCTGACCCGCAGGTCGCGAATCAAATCCCGGCTGCGGGGGCTGCATTTTTCGATGGAGGCGGAAATGTTGTAGGCCCGTGTGCTCATATTTGGGAGCACGTTAAAGAACTCCAGGTGGTCTGAACTTCCGGAGCCCTCCACTACGGCGTCTCTTATAATCATACGGTGGTTTCGGGACGTTAAACCCCACACATCAATCAATCATGGGTGACAGTGCACTGGGTGACAAGAAAAAAACATGAACAACAACAATTAAACATGTAAAGTAAATAATGAGTAGATTGAACTAAATGTTCGACGAGCCATTCAATGTTTCACATATGAAATCGTGTTACCATAATCCTCCTAGTGTGTTGGAAATTAAGTTAGCTCTGGTTGAGTTATCTCGGCAGTTGTACAATCTATTTTAGTCTATGCCCAACATGCACTGATAACGTTTTCTGTATGAATACATGCTGTGTTACCTTCTTCATAATTATGAGCACCATCAGGCAATGCAAGGGATGGAAGGTGCTTCCACGGCTCAGGAAGATCTTGGTTCTCCTGGGCTTCCACCTCTCCTTTTCCAAGTATTGGAGGATACGCGTACTCCAGCTAGAACATGAGCATGCACAGAAATGAAACATGGCTAGAGTTAAGCATCAAAGTGCTGACAGCATTCAGCAGTAGTTTTTATGTAAACAATTCTCATTCCAAGAGCTCGAAAAACAATGACATGCTATACAAGCCCTAAAATTCATGCTTGTAGCCCTCAAGACTTGAAGCATCACCAGAGAAACAGAGCATCAATTAATGCTTGCTGATGCAACAGTGCAGAAACAAAACAGGGTACACAGAAAAAGGAGAGCAGAGCCTCGTACCCTTCTTGGGGAAGTTGCTATCATTTCATGCACTTGACAGTAATACCATTGTCACGTGGTAGTATTCGGGAGTGCCTGTGTGGACACTAAGCACTGCTACACTTCATTTTTCATAGCACATTCAGCTTCGAACATGATGCACTTAACCGTGCTTAAGTTATACTAGAATAGTTCAGTACTCAAGCGACAAACCGTACTGATTTGGAGAAAGTAGGGCCACCACGGTGTAAGAATTCTTACATCGTCACTATGTACCAGTATTTCGATATCCGTTTGAGTTTGACGGATTCACGATATTCTAACTGCCATTGCTTGTGTACTTGCTGAACTACTGAGCTGAAAATCTCCGACATAAGACACGGTCCTGGAAAATCACGGTGTGGCCTGGTTTTGTGCGGATTTGCCAGATAGTCCGCGATACCGCGGGTACAGCGGTCAGATGTTGGTATCTCCACCCACGAGCTAGCAACAGTGAAAGCAACATATCTTATGCCGTTGGTCGTGCGGTAGAGAAATACGTATTTCGCTCCACAACAGAGGTCTTGTCTTTCTTTTCTGCCCAGTGATGCAATAGCAGAAGAAAGATGAACTAGGGCCACTCGAACTATGTCAATCATGTGCAGTCCCTGTACGCGTAATCTCACTGACAACCACGCGTCGCGCCAGAGCCAGCTTACCTGGTACCCTTTGATGTGGTGAAATCCAACGACGACAACATGGAGAATAGGTGCCTCGTTAACAGGTGGTTTCTCCATAATCGCGCTCGATTGATCGATCCAATGCAGGGCCCACTCAGATCATACGACGATCAAGGACGCGGATTCTTCGCTATGCGCTGAGCCCTCCATTTGTAGAGGGGACACTTGTTGTAAAAAAGCGCGATGATCACAGGTATAACGATACGAAATAAGCAGGGTAACCGTCGTCAGCAGCACGAAAGCCCACACAGCAGTCGGCGGCGACTCGGCACCCCTACGACGAGTCGATGAGCCAAGGTGGTGCATCGAGACCTCAACGCATGCCAGCTGGCCACACATACGTCGCTAACGGCCTGAAAACTGCCATGCTCACATAGCGCACAACCTGCACAAAGGATTCAGGCAAACGGCCGCGTTCAATGGGCCTTCCGCAATAATCACGTACTACAAAACCGTACAACAGGATCAGCGGCGCCTCCCGAACCGAAACCGCTCGACGCGCCACCGGCGCACGACAAAAATGGATTTTATGGTGAAAGTCTTCATACCAGAAACTCTATGCCACTAAACCACTCCGTTTTTACTCTTATCAGTCAACTCTGTACAAACTTTAGAATTTTTAGTACAGTCCTGCATTTATTTAGCCAGTAGCCTGAGACAAAGTATGGTGCATTTAGCCAACATGGAAAGCACAAAACGGAAGCGAAAGTGAAAATAAAACGAATTCTCAACTACTGCAGCATTCCCCGAGTCGCCCGAGATGGTCCTCGCGCCCGCGGTGTGTCCATCGGCCACTGAATGTCGTATAACGCTTTTTAACGTGCTCTGATTGTTCCCTGTGTTACGCGTGAAGAAGAAATGACATCACGTGGCATGCCTAGCGTCCTTTCGTGTCGAAGCAACACGGAAGCATTGGAACGAGAGCTGCCGAGGCAGCTCTTGACACGGCGCCGAGACTCGGCAGCTCCGCGCGCTATCCATTGCCACCGTCAGTTGAGATGCTGATAAGATGGGCCGGACTACGACGTCCCAGCGGCGGTTTATTGTTTCGTAAAGTGATGGTGGGACCCTCGCACGCAAGCTGCACCACTCGCACTGCGGTAGCCGCATCGTTGGCTGCGCTGTTGCTGTGCTTGTTCGGTGTTGCTTCCGCATCACCGGGGGATCAGAGTGCCGAGTACAAGTCGTGTCTGCGGCGATGCCGCGGCATCAACTGTACGCAGGAGAAACAGACCACCTTTCGCTCGGGACAAGCGTGGTATCTGGCTCTTCTGCTTTGGGACTGTGCTGATGAGTGCCGTCACGAGTGCATGTGGCATGCCGTGGACGTGCTCCAGGCTAACGGCAAGCCCGTGCCCCAGTTTCATGGAAAAGTGCGTGCTCAATCATATTTATTATGTATCATTTCCTGACGTCGATACTCTGTATTCTTTGGGCTGTTACGTCTTGGTCGTCTTAGCTTTACTTATACACTTTCCGTTGGTGCGTCGTATTCGCGTCTGCTTGGCGCATTAGATGTATTTTTAACGTAACGTATAGTATTACAAACATGCTGTAAGAGCTCGTACTAGCCAACTGGCTTTTGCATTCGCATGTTGTTGGCTTACAGATCCAACACATAGTGACTGTAGTATTCGTCCCTTGCTAAAAATAGACACTAAAGGAGCTGTTTGCTTGTTTCTGGTGCATCAAAGGCACTGTTGTTTTTGCGCCATAAACCGCAACGTAAGATTGTCTGCTACTCTTTCCTCAACATTTCAGAAGGTAGATATGTCACATATTTTATAACGATCAAAGCATCTGATTGGTATAAAAGGTGAACAACAAAAAAACATGTTAGTGGTTTTAGTGTCCTTGCTAAATCAAGTATGCTTATAGGGCTCAGTACAAGCATCATATGGATTTATTCTTATGTACCATACTGGAATGGCATGTTGTTGCACGGCTGTGCAGCAGCACTTGTACCATCTGTCACGCATGAAGAAGCAAAACAATTGAATATGCATTTCCCATTGAAAATCAGTACTTGTGGAGGTGTGGGAGACATTAGCTAGTACACATCTGCCCTACCACTTGTCTGGTAAAACATTATTGGCTGTGTATTTACATAAGTGGGAATCTGCCATTTCATGAGCTGCCTTACTGATAAAAGTATGCAAAACTTGCAGTGGCCATTCTGGAGGTTCTATGGCATCCAGGAGCCGGCATCGGTTTTATTTTCAATACTGAATGGCATCTGCCACTTGTGGATGTGGCACAAGTTCAGGAGGCTAGTTCCACCTTCGGCTCCTTTTTATGCCATCTGGAAAGGGCAGGCAGTGGTGAGCATTGCTGCAAACCTTCCTGAGAGAGAATTTGTTACGTCAGTCACATTTTATAGAAACCGTTGTATTCATTTCTCGAGTACTTTCAAAAGGGACACCTATATATTTACTCTTCTGAAGGTAAACATACTTGACAAAAATTTGCCTGTCCGGGTAATATTATAAGAATAAACAAACTATCCAGCCACATCTAGTCTTTAGTTATCAATTTTAAAAACCGGCCCTACGTTTTTAAACCCGTTCAGTCTTTTTGTGATGTTCAAACCACACTGGTCAACTGGGGCCCTGCCGAGCGTGTATGTACGCGGTCTGTGGAACCAATGGAGAGAACACATTAATAAGAACGATGGTGGAGAGAGAGGCAACCACTAATAAGTGCTAGCTTAGGTGCCAGGCAGACAATGACCTCCTTGAAGAAGAGACCGGACAGGTCTCGAAAGATAGGATGAGTTATAAAATTAAAGGCTACACGCAGCTGAAAAGCATATTTATTTTTACTTAATCTTCTGCGTGCGATTCGGTGAGGCGAGGGGTTTTTGCAAGAAATGAAGAAAAAGGCCAAAGTCTTGTCTTTAGAATCTTTTTTCTCTTGTTAATCATGGGTAGTCTACTGCATTTGGCTTTAGTTTTCTAGCCAGCGCTTGACTTTCTGTACCATAAAGATAAGCTGAAGTTTCTTTTCATAAAAAGAGATGAACTCTTACTTTAAGAATGTGCCATATAGTCCTAGCAAGGAACACTTTTGTCACTATGTTGTGTTTTCATTCCAGTTATCGATTAATGCCTGGTTCTGGTCGGCCGTCTTTCATGCTAGGGACACTCCACTTACTGAGGTAATTATGTCGGACTTAAACTTGCCTTATTTAAAGGAGTGTTCAAGCGAAGTACAGTGAACATGAATGCACCAAGAAGTGTTGCCAGTTTACCTACCTGGAAACTATCTGATAATTGCTGTCCCCCAGCAGTCCTTTAGTGTAGTGTATTGATTAAAACAAATTCATTACTGCCACTTTCTTATGCATTTCTGCTGCTCCAGCAGCTTGTGGTGCAATAATGCTTCAACAGAAAATTTATATTACATTTTTTTGGCGATGACATCACCAACATTGAGCCTATTGAGCAGATCTCATAAGCACTGGTTGTCATGAATTAAAAGGCTTACAAGCTCCTCACTGTTTGCATTGTATTAGGAGTGAGAATTTCAGTTTGTGGCGTATTTGGTAAAAAATTTGAAAGGACTGTTTGTAACTACTTCACAAGTCACTCTTAAGTTGTCTTTGTATTACTCGAATGGCCCTGTGTCTTTCAGTATTCGTATAAACAGTTAACTTTCCACATAACAGTTGTTTGAGTCATTGATAGCTTCAAGACACATAATGGTAGCTTTGGTTTGTGAGTGTGTTGTTGAAATCTTATGTCCGAAAGGATTTGTAGAGCAGGAAACACAGACACAAAATATCACACGAGATGACGTACGAGGGCTAGCATGCGTCCCATGTCTCATTTTGTGTCTTTATTTCCTGCATTGACAAATCGTTTCAGGTGTACAATCAATAGGCTTGATTGGCCACAATTCTGAAGCTGATGTGGTTATTTTTCTTTATCTGATTGCTTACCAAAACATTGTTTCCATTTCTCATATAGAAGCTTGATTACTACTGTGCCTTTTCTGTGGTGCTCTACTCGCTCTACAGTTTATGTATGAGGTAAGCAACACTATGAAAATTTTTATCGTGGGAGAAAAAAAAAATATTGAACTCTTTTGTTTGGCTACATTTGGCACAAAGCTTCGCTTCAGCACGAAAGAATTGCATTTTGCATCTGCCAGGTGGTTACTCCATAGATTTTTGCTATATTATGGGGTGTCCCCCTACAGCATCCCGTTTTTTTGCATCAGTGTTAGTTTTAAATTACATTGATAATATTATAAGTGTTTAGGAATATCGTGCAGTTTAGTGGGAATAATCACCTTATGGCTTCAGTAGCCTACTTCACTGATTGATTGAAAATGTATCTGACTCAAATTGTGTCGCTACTGAAGAGTGAGTGAAGTGTTTTGACAAGAATTTAAACAGGACATGGTCCTGCTGTTTATGCTAAAAGCTGTTTAGCTCTGATGCTTTCTGCTTTGGAAATAGATGGTGAAATTGTCAAGCAAATAAAAAAAAAAAGAATTTCTGAGGTGCCCATAATATGAATGACTCCACATTAATGACATCATTACTAGTATATAACTACTGGTAATGATAATAATCCCACGTCTTACTAACATTGTTGGCTCAAACAGAGAAGGACACTATGTCTTTCAAAATATGCCAGAACAACAATTTGTGGCTGTAGGGAGAAACTGTAGCAAACTTTGTCTTCTTAAATTTATACTAGTATAGGATATCACTGGTTGTAGGTTTGAAACCTTGAAAGTAAGGTATCTTTATTGCTTATTAATCTTACATCTACTACTTGTGCCATTTATGGAATAAATTAGTGCACTTTTGTTAAAAAAATGTAGTACCAACTCACCCAGCAAACTCTTCCAACTATTTTTGCAGATTTCTTGGAACTAGAAGCACATGGCTATCCGTATCGGTGACCATGCCTTTTGCGGCCTTCTTTGTCTACCATATCCAGTACTTAAACTTTGTGCATTTTGACTATGGGTACAACATGAAAGCCAATGTGATTACAGGCAAGTTCAGTAACAGCAACAGTTATTCTTTTCATTCTAACTGTGTCCTCCTGACTTAAGCATGAACAATGCAGGCACGGCATCATATTTTTTTACAGATTGGGCACCTGGAACAAGCGAGTTCCTTCAGGGGCAGGGAGGCTGGGGCTTATGCACTGCAATTGGATATGTTTGCACCTGGGAGGGTAGGGAGTAGAAAGAAAACGGGAGTGTGGGGGTTGGTTCATAATATTATGAAGAAAGCTGCCCCCCCCCCCCCTCTCAGCATCACCCACGAGCACCACCCCTGGAACAATGAGATTTCTGAGATTTCAAAAAACCATTCGAAATAGTGTATGTGCAGACATGATGTTAAACATTTATGGCCTTTTGACTTTAAATGGCAACATATCTTGTGGCTCATAAGTCATATAACAATTAGTGAGACACTCAGTGCATGTCTTTTCAGTATTCGTAAGCAATTCCATGAGCAGTCTATATGCCCACAGAAATGCTGTTCATTTTGTTATTTGCTGATGTTGGAGGTGGTTGAGAACTGTAGATGTAACAGTTCCACATGCAGTATTCACTGATGCATGGGCTATTCATGCAGGTCTGCTCAACTCGATTGGTTGGCTAAGTTGGTGTTGGCATCATAGGCGGCGTGGCTATGTGTGGAAGGGCATCATAGTAGTGTTCATACTGGACGCTCTGCTCTTGCTGGAGCTAGGCGACTTCCCTCCATGGCGCTTCCTGGTTGATGCCCATGCCCTTTGGCATTTGGGTACTGCTCCACTGCCACTTTTGTGGTACAGGTATGCCATGCCTTGATATCACAAAAAATGCTAACAGAAAGAGCGGCGACAGCCTTGTTCACTATGTTAAGTAGCACAAAAACATAATAATAATTGGGCTTTAATGTCCCAAAACCACGTTATGATTATGAGAGATGCCGTAATAAAGCGCTCCAGAAATTTCACCCACTTTGGGTTCTTTAATGTGAACCTATATTTAAGCACGTTGGCCATAAGCATTTTTCACCTCCATCAAAAATGCAGCTGCCACGGCCTGGATTTAGTCCCCCGACCTTTTTGGCACTCGACCACCATAACCACTAGACCACTGTAGCGGCGTGAGCATAAGAAATGCGGACAGATTTTTAAAAGCGAGAACGCTAAAGAGCCCATTTCACAGAAATTTCAGTGTTGGCGTTGGCATCAGTGTTGACGTTATTGTCCATGAGCAAAATATTGCATTGGATGCAAACAATAAAAAAAATCGGGGGTTTGAACCAGAATTGAGCTTAGACAGTCAGATATTGCACCACAGAGCCATGCCTGAGGTTCAAACTGCTTTGGGAAAAATGACTGCACAGGCATCATATAGTGTGAAGGACACTGGTAGTGCATACAATATTGCGTGGCAAAGGCACAGAATTGCACTGCATGATTCACACTACCAGTGAGTGACTTAAAAACCGGCCCATGATGTAGCACTTAAGCATAATTGATCATTGGCAGTAGATACAGTATCAACAAAATGTACAGCTCCGTAGTTGCATGTTTTGCCGTACATACACTTAGTGGGTATTCATCTTCTAATTTGCAAAATGATTAATTATGGCATAGTGGGTACTTTGCAACTGTACTATCAACGGCAGAGGTTCGCGGGATGCAAAATGATTGATAAAGATAAATTTCTGCTTTGTCTGGAAATGTAATTTCGAAATAAATGTACTTGTCGTTCTGACCTGTACAGTCACCAGCTTGATAACGAGCATTAAACGCTGATATAGCAGAAATTTGCATTTGTTGTAGATCCAACGTCCCGCAATCTTTTGCTGTTCATAGTACTTGCATTAGGCATTCTAGGAGAATTTAAAATGGCCAACGTTATTCTTGCGGCATGGTTGAGGTGTCCACCAAGAAGAGAAGCGTGGCGAGCAAACGAGGAAGCGACGTCAGCAGGGCTTGACTATGCTATTGTGTTGCACTCTTGAAGGCGAAGTGCAAGCATCCCCTAAATTTTTTTAAAAAGCTGAAGCAGCACAAATTACTCCAGAGAGGGTGTGCCCCTTCAAGCTACTGCTTCCACTGTCTCATGTCTCTTAATATATGTCGTGGTAGTGCATGTATGTACTATGAATAAAGCTCCCATGTGAAGTAAAAACTCGGTATTTTGTCACTACAGTTAGATGGAGCAAGTGGGAAGATTTACAAATGTATTATTAAATTGTGAAAGTTAAGATGTAGCTCTAGGATACTGCTTGTTTGTTTTTATGTGACATTTTTGCCAAGCTCCCTACTTTGCACGATAATGCAGTTTTCCTTCTTTGACTGGTGAGTTTATGCAGCGCCTACTGCTGATCTTGATGGCACATTTCTATTTCATTGTGTTTTTGCATGAGCTGCATTCTTAGAGTTGGTTGCTAGTTAGTGAAGCTCCACTAACAAGTCCTTTCTATGAAATCACCATGGTAGACCTAATGCTGGTTGATTATATCAGTGCGAGTGAGATATCAGTCAGACGAACGAGACTAATCTTTTTCATATATCTTTCAATTTTGTTTAGGTTTTTGATTGATGACAGCCTGTATGAACTCCACACGAAGAAAAATGCTGGAAAAGTTGCAAACGGGCTGCAGGACTGGTTCTTCCCGGGTGATGAGAGCACAAGTACACCAAAAGATGTTCAAAACCATGGTGGAGAGTTTGCTGCAGGCCAGTGCACATCTTGCCTGAATCATGATGAGTGAGTGCTAGTTATCTGCCCTTTGAAGCTCAAGTTCGGCAACACCTTATCACTGACGAAAGACACGTTACCTTAGCTCTCAGTTTCTTTTTACTCACGTGTGCATTTGAGCTGGTGTAGCGAGACTTATTTTTAAGATATGTGATAATTGTTGTCTTGAAAATATCAGCCTATCACCTGATGTAACTGTAACTACGAAGCTATACAAGGGAGGCTCTTTACATATGTAGCATTTCTTAATACTACGTGGCAATCAATGTACTGATTTGTTTGTTAGTGACATTAGTCAGTTCCGTGGTATTGTTCGACCTTCGAATGCTTACCTCAAGGTCACTAAGTATTTATATATTATATTGGCATGTGTTAATATATGCTTTAAAAATGTATGCTAATACAAAACAACTTTAATAAAAATTTCAGGACATTTATTGTTCTTATTCAGATGTCATGAAATTTCATGCGACTACTGCATTCAATCTGTTGGCTTTTTTTTTTTTTTTTCAATTTACTACAAGGTGGTTCCGTATTCTCAACTGTAATTTTTATCCTTTCACAAGTGCCTGATAGTGGCTATAAGTTGAATCAGTGCCAAACATGTTTCTTTCTAGGTTTCTTACCAAGGCCAAGGTTCAAGTTACACAGAATGGCAATATCATTGGAGAAGACTGCCCAAAGTGTGTGTGACAAGCTCGGTGAATGGCAGCATGCCGCTCTTTTAACAGCACTGCCTTGTCCACGTCCTTTTTCATAGCTTCTGTAGTTGTAGTGCAAAAAGAGTAACTGAAAGAGAAGGAAGTTAATTGTTCCAAAGTTAAATGCATGTTGTACTGAGACTGTTATACAAAACTTCTGATAATGTTTTTCTTGTCAATGTCAAAAACTGGGTGCAAAGAAATGTTGTTTGGTGGTGCACCAGGGAAATTATGTAAACTGCTTTGGTGCTACAGTAGTCAAGCACAAAATATGGTACACTGGTAAGACACACTGTATCATATCTTATGCTGGCAAATTAGCAAAAGAAGGCACGCCTAATTTTCTTCCAGCAACACAGCAGACGTGCTGCATTGAAATGCATATGTTAATCTTTTCGCAGTGTTTATACACTGAAGTATGTGTTCATAAATTGAAGCACAAATGACAGTGAATTTTTTTGTGTGTAATTACATGGAAGTACACCATGGAATTACTTTGTGGCAAGTTGAGCATAGAGTGTTTCAAGTTCTGAAGTGTGAATTAAACAATTGTGAAAATTGCAGTTAAGCTTCAGACCAATTAGAGAATTGCATGGGAGTATTTCAGTGATTGTTTGCATATGAATATATGAGCGCTTCAAAAAATTAGCAATATCAATGTGTACTTCCTGGTATTGCTTGTAGCGGTCAACTTCCTTATTGTGTACAAGTAGCAACACTCTAGATATTCTCTCTAAAGATATAATTTACAGAAAGGAGGGTTCTGTACTTTAAATATTTTTTTCAGCCTTTGCGGGAATTAATATTTAGATATGTATTTAGAGATTGCGAGGAAAAGTATTTGTAACCATTTCGCATTTTGAGCGATTTGCACGCATGGTTTTGCTTCTCAGCTTGAACATTCCTGCTTCAGATGCACTTATTTTTTCAGTTTTAGGTTGGGGATTGCTGCTTACTGTCTGGAAAAAAATGGTTCGTGCTTGGAGAAACACACACAAAAAAAGTACAGGACACACGAGGCAATTCGTCTGCCTTTGCATGCTATTTATTTGTCCAGATCGTAAGCTTTCTTGCAGGGCATAACTAACTTGTCCTAACTGCTACTTTGACTACTGTTATTTAACACAAGTTCTGAGGCAATGCAGTGTACTTAGCAGCCAATGAGTGCAGGAAAGCAGAACCTTTGTTTCTGACACGATTGACGCACTGGTAGACGGGAAGTAGCTGCTTTGCCGAATGCTGTAGATGTCGTGTGTGAAACCAAGACAATCTAGTAATTTTCGCACCCGAATAAATCTTACTGATACGGAGCGAACACTTCCATGAAAGCATAGCAACATATTGTACAGTTAAACGGTAAACAAGAACGAAATATGTAGCAGTGCCAACACTTTTTTATAGGAACTTATGCAAGAAGCACCCAGAGCTTAGGTGTTGTCAATAACTAAAGTATAAGCTATAGCAATTTATTTGGAGATTTGTGTTATAAGAAGTGACCACAGTTTTATTAAAAGAACAAACAGAGTAATGAGATGACCACGATGTAAAAAAAAAATGACAGACAGGTTAAAGTATATTTAATCACAGCAGTTTGTAATTTGGTTGTAGTACAAAGTACTTTGTAACACATGAGCAATAGTAGCTGATTTAATCTGCATACTTTACACACATTAATTATGAACTGAATACACTTGTTCCATGATAACTAAACAGGTTGGCGTTTTTGTGTATGTTAGCCAGACATCCTGCTATCCAAACAGTCACAAACATCTATGTGGTCACAGTCCTATTAGGGAAGTTCTTTTTTTTTGTGCTTTGACCTTTTGTAGTTCCCATACTTTGTTCAGTTGAGCGTGTGTTACAGCTGAGTTGAGCACCTCAAGATGCCTAGCCTGTTTCAAGATTGGCTCATTAGTTATAACATAATTAAATGTAAATGTAACTAAGTTGTAGCTGTATTTATAACTCGCAATGCCATGATCATTGACTATAAATAATTGTTTCTGATTGTGATGTTCTATACTGTAAAATAATAAGCTGTAGCTCACACGAGAAAACCATTTAACATTGCAAGTTGTTACCATGGGCATAACATGACTGCCACATAAGATATCTCTGCACTAGTCTGCTCAGTTTAGTGACCTGAGAGTTGTGATTTTTACAAGATTGTCTTTGCAGTTTGTATTCAAGATGTCACCTTTAAAAAATGAAGTAAAATCTTTCACAAATTCAAGTTAGTAGGCTGTTTAAAACAATGAGACAAGTTTTCATTGCACCATAATGAATTAATATTGAACAAGATTATAAAATAAGTTAGTAAGCATTAGTATCATATATTACATGTTTGCATGTTACACTGAGAACTTTAAAGTTTGGATTTAATTTTATAGTACACTTGTCGTAATCACTGGCTGAATTTTTATCAGTCACCGATAGAAGCTCGTGACGATTTGTTTATGAAATTGACCACTTCCAAAAATCTTTAAGGTGGCTTCCCTGTTGTTTTCTAATCAAAAACTCTTGTGCACAGACTGCTTTCCTCACTCACTGTGCTTTTACCACTCCTAACTCCAGTGAAGGCACGCGAGGATGACTAGACGACTTATTCTCCACCTCCTAGGAACCCTCAGCTTAGGATTGCATGGCGGACGAGGCATCTCTCGTTCGTGAAGAAGGGAGCGGGGGAAAGGCAGAAACACAATGAGTAAGAAAAGCAGTCAGTGAACGAGAGCTTTTGGTTGGAGAACAACCTTGCAGAAAAGCTGCCTTGTAGATTTTTGCAAATGGTCAATTGTTATGCAGTTCTGGCCTAACTTCTTATCATTTCAAATACCTCTTCAGTGACATTTTATTTCATATTGTTTCAAGTCACCGGACCGTTTTCAAGTAATATTTCAAGGCAGCCCTTCATGTATATACCTTTCGTGGTGGATATCAAAAATGTATGCTGGGCAAGTTTCATAGAGCTCATAAAAAAGTTCGCAGATAATGTGTTACCAATGAAACTTCTCAAGAATCCCTGGGAGTAGTATTGATTAATAGTGGTGAGTGAAAAGTGGAGTCACAAAAACATTTTCAAGTTTTAGGTTGTGTCAAATATTTTTGTTCATCTTAAACAGTAATTTGTAAGGGGTAAGAGATGAGACCAAAATAGAAGTGCAGATTCTTTCTCCCCAAATACATGTGACGCCATTTGCAAATGCAGACCTACTGTACAAGGCAGCTTTCAAATAGGCAAAGCACCTGATCATCACATATTGCCTCATAATGACACTGATAGTAAGTGAACAAAGGAACATTGCAAAAGTGCATGTACATTAATACATTAAGTGTGTTATCTGGCATTGTAACTATGCAACTTGTAGCTTTCTTATTTGGAAAATGAGCTGAGTATTTTCAAGATTCCATGCATGTAACGCAGATGCACAAGAAAACAAAAGTTAATAAATCAGCTGAAGAACAAAACACTTTTCTTTCATGTCACTGCTAGAAAAAAAATAACAAGCTGATGACCTTTGTTGTAGGAGCCAATAATCATTTACTAGAAATCAAGAAGGAGAAAATTTTTGTCAAGTTGGCTTAACAAAGCGAGTTCAGTTAATTTGCTCGATAACTTTGGATGGCACTGTCTTGCTTGCCACTTTGCAGGAAGGTGATATGCAAGAGTTGGGGTAACTCTGTGTTATCATCAGCTGTGCAATATTGAATTCTGGGACTCAAAAGTTCTGTTTGACATTTCGTCTAGTAGTATTTCCGCATTCCTGCTGATGACAGTTTTCTCTTTGTTCATAAATTTCTGTATGAAATGAATTTTTGTTAGGGCAGGCTCTCTGTGTAAAAGCAAATGCCCTGATGTGACTGAAAAAAGAGAACAGCATTTAGAGCTAAAAATCAATGCGTACAGAAATAGGAAATTCCAGAGACTCTAGTGGCTCTTTCGTAGTGTGGTTGTAGTAATGCGGATAGTGTTTCCAAAAAGGTAACTTTGCAGCATTTCCAGATCACTGCAATAGTATATGAATTATGCTGTGCAAACTGAACAAAGCTTTCCAATCTACATGCAAAATATTAACTGTGCTATGAGCATATAATGGTTGTGCTAGATTACAAGTCTGCCATCATGAGCAAAAGTAGTCCAGGACAAGTGTGGAGGCCAGGCCTACCTACTTAAAATTTAGCAAGTGGTTTGCTATCTGTAGTGTATTTTCAGCATTACAAAAAGTTTTATATTTGCTATGCAATGGTAGAGATTATAAGAAAAATGGCTTTAGTGATCCATCAGCTGTTTCTTGCTGCATTGACATTTTAGCTCATTTTATTTAACCTTGGCTTACAAGAAAAAAATAAAGGGAGAAGTAGATATGATATAATATCAGAGGGACAGATGTGCTGACTTAACTAATGTTTTCAAGGTCATCAATTTAAAAATTGTTTATTTTTTCACTCCATCAAGTTGGGGTTCATCATGATTCTGGGCCAACATTTGTTAAAGCAGCAGGTGTCACATAATGTCCCGTTTGTGGCTACCCCCCTCCCCCCCTCCTCAATTTTGGTATGGAAAATTAGTTTTCTGTACACAGATATCAATATTTTTAAGAAGACAAACTGTTTGGGTTTTTTATACAATTTAAAAGAAAAAAAATGCTGTGTTACGTGTCGGATATTTTTCCTTGTGATGACCTCAAAGTTGCATGTTGCAATATATTTTGCATCTGTATTGCAACGATCAGTGAATATTTGATACTTTTTCTACACTGAAAATTTTACTTGCTTCTAGTAATAAAATTTCTGCTGCTTCTCAGCTCAGCAAATTTGTAGTGGGAAGGACAAGCTGCTCAGTGGTTTCACATGTTTAGAGTGTAAGCAATCCCGTTTTAGTAATTGCTTGTGGCCTCTAACCTTGACTTGGCGTTTAAGTGTCCCTCTGTCATCAATGCCCTGATGACTCCCAGAGAAATACCATGTGCCTTGACTGCCTCCAGAGATCGATGATCATTGTTGGCATTGATTTACTATTCTTGTACTCTACATTCCGAAGTCTTCTTTAGTCATTGTTTTCAGTGTATGTGCACAGACACAATATGTGTTTTTCCAAGGGTTAGCAAAGCTGTTGCTTTTCTAACCTTTTTTATATCCTGCTCTATTTTAAAGTGATCCAAAATTATGTAATGCATTACGCTAGTGCTTATATATATATATATATATATCACACCCTTGTTACACTGGCAGGTCGTGTTTTGGAGGCACTTTTCTTGGGCGTGTAAATTTACGTTGAAATGTTTGTTAGTTGTGACTGTGCAGATTTGTCTAGTCATCCACTTTCACAAGTTATTGTTCATTCCATCTGATGCTTCAATGAATAACTATTCATGTATATTGTATCTGACTGCGTACATGTGCATAGTGTTTAGGCAGTGGGCGATGACGACTTGTTTTGCATTTTTAATGTTTCAAGGTAGCAGTCTGTTAGTGCTTCTTGGTAAGGGTATTTCGTACATATTTAGTCTATGCTTACCTCATATTTTGGACATTAATAAAAGTTTTTACACAGAATTATTTGTGTACTCATTTCGCACTCTGGTGTCATCCACATACTAGGGCTTGCCATCTGTCAACATTTTAAAAAAATACAAGTTTTATATTAATGATACTGTAAAGTATAACATCACAGTGTAATTAGCATATGGTTATAACAAGAGGGCAACAATATGAAAGTGCCATGAAGGGGGAACTGCCACAGGCACAGTTGAGTGAAACTGGTCTGCTTGCATTTGTGGGATCAACAAGCAAATGCGGCTGCTCAAGACAACAGAAGTGCTCCTAATCTCCTACTGCATGATGACAACTTGTCAGCTTCATCACCATTGCTGCATCCAACAGTCACGCTGTCAACGTAACAAGATAGTCCCCAATTTCAAGGCAATTTACTCTAGAAATAAACATATCGTCGCTATGTGCTCCCATAGAGCGAATGCTCAAGTGCTGCTGCCATTCGATAAGGCACCAATCGTACCGCATGCCCGCTATTCAGCTTATGTCTTCGGTTGAGCTTACTGTGCCTTGCTTCAAACTGCTCGAAATGCCAGATTTTTGTGTGAGGCAGGAAAGTCTGGGAAGGCAGAGTGAAGAAGCAGTGATGACTCATCTGTGGGTTTGTGACCGTGCATCACTTAACTACAATGTAATCTACCATCATTGATTAGTTTTGATTCAATAACGCTGTCAATAAATATGAACAAACAGTCTGTGAGGTGCAAGGCTTTCTTGACAATGGGGCAAAGTTAGAGGAGACTGCAGAGCTGATATCACCATGTGTAAACACATTAGCCTAGCCTAGTACATCAAGCCATTAAAGCAACAGAACAAGCAGAATGATCTCGTGTTTGCTTCAAAAAAATGCAGAAATGGTGATTGTCGAGTCTTAAAGAGCGAAACAAGTTCGCCTATTATTATGTAAAAGAATGTTTTTGCCATTTTTCTGCCTTATTCATGCACGTCAACCTACTCCAAATGGTTGGCTATACTGAACGCATCCTGCACGGCGATGTTTGTTATGAGTGGGCTGGCTTGTATCATTAACTGGCTTTACATGTGCTACATACTATACTGACAGAGGTTTGCCATTGAGACCTTTCATAATGCTGTTTGCTATACCACTCAACACTGCAACTTATAAAATTAGTTTTACCAATACTGGATCAGCAGCGACACATAGCCACTGCTCAACTTCCCTGTCCCTCTCTTTCTGTCTCCTACTGCTCAATGCATAAAATTTTATGACTAAGCTCTCATAGCCGAACACAAAATTATATGCAATTGGCATTTTCCCAATACTTACTAGAGATTTGGCCTCGGCCGTTTGTTGGAAGACAACGGTGTTTGGCCTAAGCATACTACCTTTATGCGTGCATTTGCTCTTAACTTCATACTTTTGTTAAATATTGTTCAACACTTCTTGAAGTAGGGCTTGTGCGTCTTTAGTAGCTGTCCTAGCCCCAGTATATGTCATCGGTGCCACCGACATATTTTTTTTGCAAGCATGGTCTACCAACTTCCCAAAAGATAATTTTTTGTTCAGGTTAGACAAAATTACAGTGATAGCCTACGCTTTTATTTGCTTAAATGTGGACTTGCACTATGTTGGGTTATATGCTAAACATTCCTTATTACACTGGTAACAGAGGAGGTGCTGCATCTCCCACAAACGTTAAAAGTATGTCTTGAGAGACATTGTTATAGCACCAGGCTTTCATACAAAAAGTTTTTGAAGCTTCCTGCATGTTATATGTCAATACTCTTGACAGAGACTAATATGCAACTTCTTATACTTCAAATTCAAGAAGCACAACACATCAACACACAATTCTAGAGAGTTAAATTGCTGCGTTTTTTTGTGTCACCTGCATGCTCATAAGAATTCATTTAGCAAACAGCAATAGAGCTATGCCACATCATCCTACTGCTAGATCCGTGTTTATACATAAATGCCTCTTGGTAATGCGCTCGTGTTTCATTTAAGTTCAAGCAGTGTGTTCACAATGACATGCATATCAGGAACCTTTTAAGGTCAAGACAGCAACTGCATCAGCTCTTACAAGAGACCCACTATGCTCATTTAAAACATTCCATGTGGGGCTCTTTTGTACCGATGTAAAAAATAAGTACTTCTTTAATGTTCGCTGCCCTTTTACAGAGTTTCTCTGTTTACCTTTGCTCACGCACACTCCAAGGTTGGGTGAGCAGCTGCCTTTATCAGTAGGCAGGCAAGTAGAGTGATGAAACAGATGTGTTTGCACAACTTGATACAATTTATTTTTATTCCCTATAGAAACAACACTTCAGGAAGAGCAGCAGTATCTTGTGGTGTACTTTGAAAGCCACTAGGAATAGCAAACTGTGCCAGCAGTGGCTTCAAGGAGATCTGTCACAGAATTGTGTAAGGAGAGCAGTTCCATTTTCAGTTTTCTCATCTGAATGATTTATGGCCCCATCGTAGTTCCTGAAGTACAGTAGCAGAACAGCACAGTGTCTTTACATTGCACCACATTCGTTGAATACTGTAGCCAGACATTCACTTTTGCATTCAACTTCCTGCATCTCTTCCACCTAAATAAGTTTCCTGCCCGTACAAACTGCTCACTGTTGTCACCTAAGCTCTAGTATAGAACACCAACACTGTTCTTGATGTCGCAATAAGTTTTATTTCATATGACCAATTGCAGCTGCACAGGAACCCTTAGGCAACAAGCTTGAGACAACAGGCAAGGGTGGTACTGATGGCGGCAAGATTTCTCGACCTTTTTCTCAATGCTTTATACATTGCTGAGTGGGAAGCAAAGAACTTATGGTGCCCGGGCAGTTACAATGGCCTGTTCCAAGTGTTGCAAAGGGGTCAAGCAAACTTTCTGATAACTTGAAGCTGCCGATCTCACTTTATTTGGTTTAAAATAAAATGTCCCCATTGTTTTACAGCGACAGCAAGTTTTGCCTGTCTTACTGCTTGCCCATGTCCTGAGCCATGCAGCCACAATTATCTCTACAGTCATTCCACGTCGATGTCACAGTAGTTTGGCAACCATCTCAAATGTATGAAAAAATATTGTGCTGTTTATAGCATTGACAATAGTGAATTTCAAAAATTATCGATATATTTCTAAAATAAACAAGTTTCGGTCATGTGCTCTTTTTCCAAATTTTGGATCTGAGTGCTGTTTATCAGCAAATTCATTGAGAGTACTGTTTTTATTCCGATGCTAAATTTAGTTTCAATATTAAGTAAAGGCATCTGTTTAAGGAAGCTCAATAATATTACCATAATTTTTTTGCCATGATTGCCACCAGAATTCTCGCCAAAATTTTCTACGTTTGCATTTTTTTTAAACTGCAAAATGCATAAATATTTCAGCAAATAATACTTGCTGAATGGAAGGTATACATGACTTAAAAATATTTTTCCACCACAGAAGTTTGTAAATCTGCTGAGAAATACTCAAGAATTTGAAAAAATCTTGATTTTGATCCACAATGAGAGGAAATTCACACAATGTGGTGCTTCAACTAAAAATGAGGTTTATACCTTAATCAAAAGCAAATATGCAGTTCTTCTAATGTTCCAAGTTTCATCACATTTTTTTGTTCTAAGGAAGACCATTTTTGAAGTTCTGCATTGATGGCTATCTACCATTTGTTTATATGACAGCTTCCTCATTGAAGTTCGCTACTGCCATCAACTGGGAACTTTGCAAATTGTTTTTTAAAAAGATACTGAACAAAATTTTTTCCGCCAAAATTTTCAACCAAATTAAATAATTGGGTCCTGAATCAATAGAGAGAACCTTCATTCCAAGCAGAAACTACCGGAAAATAATGAATTTAACACGTTTTTTACAAACTGCTGCGTCAAGCGACCACGCTGTGAACTACAGGAGGCGACCTTTGCCGATGTCAAACCCACCTAAAACGGGCAAGTAAACAATGCCAGCCGTTGTATCTCTCGACTCGCTCATCTCCCTCTCTGGTTCCCAGAACCGGTATGAACAGCGCCGGTGGCAAAGAATGCTCCCGGCTGAGGCAAAGCATCAGCGCTTTTGAAGAAGAGAGAGAGTGGAATGAAAGGAGAGGTGGAGAAAAGAAAGAGAAAGACAGGAACTCGTGCACCCTGCCAGCGCCTCGGCAAATCTGAAGTCACAGCTCCCGCGCGCAGGCAATCCATAAAAAGCACAGCCAACTGTTCGAAAATATGAAAAATTAACTCTGTTTATTAGAACAGTCGCATCTTTCAAGTAGAATTACGAAGTTTTGTTAATTTCTGCAATTTTTGCTCAGCATTCCTTTGAAACAAAAAAATGCAGGGTAAAACTTGCATAAATTTAAGGGCTCGTTAATCATAAAAGTTGCCACGTAAGCCCTGCCAGTGACAAGTCATCTTTTATTTCACTTTTTCTTTCTTCACAGTTACTTCACAACTACTTCTAAGAACAACCCCTATACTTTCCTGGAAATAATGTTAATTAGTTTCATTATTATTGTGTCTAACAAACAAAATGAGCTCTTCAATTTACACTTTCCTAAATATAAGAACTACTTGCCTTCAATTGAGGTATATAGATGATATATAGTTGAAGCACCACGTGTGAATTTAGCTGCAATATGGGCCAATACGAAGATTTTCTCAGCTTTGTGATTTCTTCTTGTATGATTTACAAACTTAAGTGGTGTGAAAATATTTGTAACATAACATGTATCTTCCATAAAATAAGTAATAATTACTGAGATATTAAAGGGGCCCTGCAGAAATTTTCAATGTAATCGTCAATTGGACTGATTGAAAGAGCTTATTGCCTCGCGAATCAACTGCCGCAAAAAGCCTTGAATCCGTCTAGTACGAGCGAAGTTGCAGTGATTTGCCACATGCTTTGAGCACTTCCTCTCTCTTTTTGTACAAACAAGTGCGACAAAAGCTACGCAAGAAGGGAGATGAGGAGGAGGCAAAAAGATGTGTTCTTTTGTCAGCGCACACCATGACCTCGAGCAGTTTGTTGCCCTTTGTTTCTTCAAACGGGCAACTCATTTTTAATGGGATTGCACGCAACATGTTACGACATCCTGCGGTGCGCATGGTAATAATGAAGTAGCTCGTCATGCTGAAATCAGCCAGTAGCTGTGGCAGAGATATGTAGAGCCTTACATGGCAGAAGAATTGCAGCAATATTAATAAGCTTGAGACACCTTACGCCAGGCGTGTGGAAACATGCAGCGGGCCACATGCGGCCTGCAGCTTTACAAGGAATAAGCTTTCTCGACTTTCCTAAATGATATTCACGTTAGATTCTAGCTTATTGCATTTAATATAATTCTTTGTTCGGGGAGCCACAGAGACAGGACCAGTCTCACTTTATTTTGCTGATGCGCCCCATGCAGTCACTGTTTTGAAGCATCATCGTAGCTTGAAACTATTTCAGAATTTTAGACATTCTGCAGATTGGTATCGATATCTCTTTTGAGACCTATGTCAAATTCTCTACTAGTATGAGCTGCACATGAGATATAGGAAAGACATTCTTTCAAGTGGCAACATCAAGTAACATTTTGTTCACCCCCCCTCCTCGCCCTTCCCAGACTTCCTTCACTATTCTGGCCCTTGGCGAACTAAATTTCGGCACTGCGGCGCCCTCTGGATGAGATGAGTTTTAGACCCTTGCCTTACACAAATGTCTTTGCCCATTATGTAAACAAATTTGGTACTCAAAAAACTATGCTCTCGGAAGTTTTTCGACTCGCAGAACTCGGACAACATTATGCAAAATATGCAAGAATTCCAAATTGCTAAAACATTTTCTGCCCGAAACATTCTTTCACCGCTTTCAATGCAATAAATCAGTAAGAGTTCTTTTTTAATACATTTCAGAATACGTTTCAGGCTAGAATGTATGGCATGTAATGACCAACAGTTATTACTGAATTTTGTGAATAGCTCAAGCAATGCTGCCAATGCAAGTAGTTTCTTTTTCTCTTACGAATGTACATTTTCTTTAATTTAACCAGCACACACAGTGTGCACTCCATGAAACCTGTAATGTTTTACCGATTGCAATGTCCTAGTTTCTACTTATGCTCCAGTGTGTAGCTTCAACGATGTGATTAAACAGAAATATTTAAAGCTAATTTGTGTACCCTATCTACAAACCTGCATAAACTAGTCATGCTCCTTGACAGGGGAACAAAAAAAATACTCCCATTGCCATTCGACATAAGTGGCGAAAGAGTTCACACACCAGAACTGAAATATGCAAGTACTACATGTATCTAAATGCTCTTTTATCTCTTTTACTGCTACAACATCAATTCAACTGCAAGTAATATAATTCAAAGTGCACTCCAAATGTGCCCCAAGCCAAAAAAAACTGCTCACCGGCTAGACAGTACGTATTCTCGACTGTTAAGTTTGGACAGCACAAGTAAACAAGGACAAGGAGGAACGCAGCTAGAAATACTAGTCCATGGCGTTTTTGCACTTATTCTTGCCTCCACTCATATGTCCTGCTCAAACTTGGTACTTGTGCATCACAAGCACTCTCGTGTTCTGAATGCCACAGTGTAACGCTTTCTATGACAACTCATTACCGTAGGTAGTAACTGCTCTTTCATAGCATTCCCTGAATATAGCATGCAAGATTTTTGATACAGCAGTGATTGCCATTATCGCCAACAAAGATGCCTCTAAATTTCTACGGTTATTACCCACCATGTCGGCTAATTCTATCCAGTGTCCACCAACTGCATCATCTCATCACATCGCCTAATCATCCGTTGTCCTGGGCTGGAATGGCCTTCTTTAAAACCGACCCTGTTATTTTTTAACAGACTAATCTGTTGTCTCTTATATGTATTAGGTGGCCTGTACGTCTGTTGAGAATACCAAGTGCAACACTTGCTCTCTGTGAATGCATGCGAGACGAACGTGAAATTCTCAGACAGCAGCAGTTATGCATGTTCTAGCAAAAGTCTGCTTGGCCCCTCGCTTAATGTTGATGGCATCACACTAACACAACAATTCGAAGCATTTTTTCGACATCGACCACCCGTCACTGCACAGGTTTTTCAGGCAGCGGCCTGAATGGGGCAGCATCAAAGGGACAAGTGGATCATCGGTGCTTTTGGAGAAGACAAAAACACAGAGTAGGTGAACATAGGTGCAGGTACACGTGGGTTTGTACTTGAAGAATACTGGGATTAGACGACAGTCTTTCTTGCTTCCCTGCTTGTTCTGCCTTGTGATGGGCTCCCCCTTCCCATTTACAGCCCATGCACACTGCTCTTAGAAAGGACGGGATGGCATCGATAGTCACCATCGCTTATCGTGGAGGTGCACACATCAACCTCGAGTGGTTTGAGGAAAGGTGCATTTGAGGAAGGCTTGGAGGTGCTTATATTTGAAAAGGAAAAGGTAGAGCGAGAAAGAGAAAGGACAATGAGTGATAGGTTGGACGAGTAATAATAAAGGTCTATAAAAAAAAAAAAAAAGCCAATGAAACCTCAATAGAGCCTTACAAGACACTCAATTTGATGAAATGCGAATTTATATTCCACTGATACCCGAGGTATAAAATGGGAAACAATTTCAGGCGAGCTATATTTGCACAAACAGAGTTCTTTATTTCTATTCCTTCACGATATAACCAAAGAATGTCTACTTGAGATGGCAAGTGCTTGAATGCCAACAGCTATTTCAACTTGGTGTGTGCTCGAAAAAATTCCTGCTCTGCAAGAGTAATATGTGCGATTTATTAAAAGCCATCAAAAGCAGCACACATTTAAGCCCAAAAGTATGCTTTATGTGTAGTGATGCAAGACTTTTGCTCAACAAAACAGAAAAACAGTTATCACTGCTCAAATCCAACATGAAGCAAAACGCAGAAAGATATTTAACTGGATATTTTAACTGCAGTGAACCACAGAGCCACTAACGAAAAGGCTAAGCTGTTTTGCATGCACTCTCCCACATCAATTCTGTACTATATGAGGCCACTATAAATGCTTAACCAAGAAAAAAAAAGATGCTGCCACAGTGAGATCTATTATCAGAGAGGCAGTGAGTAAAGGCACCATATTTGTGCATTCTAGATGCCAAACACATTTAGCATACCAGCTACTCCGGTATTACTCAACATAGACCTGCCGAGTAATACTAAGTAAGTAAATTTCAAGTGCAAACTGGATAATGTCTCACCTCAAGGAGAGCTTCAGTGGTACATTGTCAAGTTGCTTTTCCTACAAAATAAGGGAACACTGCTGCTAGCTGTAGTACACAGCCAATAGCACAAGTAACTATATTTAGGTCCTCCTTTTTCTGTCATAAAACGCACTAAAAAAAAGCACATTCCTAAAAAGAAAAGCCAAGCTTGAACATCACAGATTTCTTTGTCGAGTATGAACAACACCCAGTGCGCCGCCCTTTATGCAAAAAAGGGCGAGACGCTAGTTGCAAAAGGGTGCAAAAGAAGCTGCCTCATGCTTCCAAGCAAAAAATCAGGAAATGGCAGACATAAAGAACTTAACAGGATTCCTTCTCTCTACCTACCAATATTTATTGAACGATTAAGGAGCCAGGTATGTGGTACGCATAGCTAGAAGGGTGATGAAAGCAGATACAATTTAAAAGCACTTTTCATTGGTCCCTGAGGGCTTTTTGATGCCGTCTTTTCTGTGACTGAAACATTGATGAATCAGATTATTCTCTTACATAAATGTTCCTTCTCATGTGTTGTGCCAAGTGGTGATTACACTTAATGATTAAATAATTTCTTCAAGGATTTGCTTACCCATACCTTCTGTTTGAAGGAGCCCGAAATGTTTGTGCACCAAAACTGCGAAAGCAAAAACGAAGTGCTGCCTTGGTCAAGACACTGCCAAGCCTTTGCTGCAAAGCTGGTATTTGTCCTGTTCACACCATAGCAGAGCACGCACAAATACCCTCACATAACCACCATGGAGCTTCGCGGTTTGTGCCTACACTAGAGCTCTCAACACCCAAAGCATCTGCTTGTTCTGTCAAATAAAAACATCATTAGGACAACCAGCCAAGGTGTTCCAATATCTATTTCTGAGCTGACTAGTGCTTGTCCTAAGCACAAGAATGTCGAATTACTACACAAGCACGGGGATATTGAAATGGTCACAACAAACACTTTCCTGGTTCTTACAGCTCAGTGGCAACACCTGCGAATCACTTTCAGGACTGCTAAGACTCACTCGCTCACCCCACTTTTCTCACATTTCCTGTTTTTATGAGAACAGCACCAAACATCGCAAGGCAGATGTCATAGCCAGGAGCATCATCAACTTAAGCAGCATCTTGCTATGTGCTTGCATTGTTTGTAACAACAATGCACATCTAAAATGGTTCCACCATTGGGAAATAAAAAAGCAGCAGCATTCAAGACCATACGAGAATATCCCTCTTAGAGAGCGCCCTTGTATTCACGTCCGATAACCTTTACATAAACTAAGCTCAACCAGACATACATCTTGTTACAAATATGAATACAGGAACAAGGTGCTGCTGTTTATGGACTATTGCAACAAATAAGAACACAAACAACTAATATTATACAAAAGTACACAAACAAAAAACTCGACTCTCATCAAGAGAGCTGACCGTTCTGTTAGAAAGAATAGGAAAAGATGCCTGACAGATGTCGTCGCATACAGGGCATGTATATAATATATATAACATGTACTATATAACATTCAATATTTACATGAAAGAAAAGGAGAAGACCACCTTCTTCTGCCATTCTTTTCTTCAGGTACAAGTTTTTTGTCAATTTCTTTCTTTTTACAACTTTCACCGAGAAAAACTCCTTTTTCACTAGACTACATTCCCACCGCGATAATGGTATCGCACGGTACTTGCAGCATGCTAAGAGTCTAACGCAGCTACGAGACATGTTCTCCTGTTTCCAGCATCGGGAAAACCAATGCACAAACACACATACATGCACACAGTGACTCAAAGTACTAAAAGTACTAACAACTTCACAAAAAGCCAGCACATACCAAAAGGGCAGCAGCAGCAGCAGGAGAAGCGACCTTTTAAAAAAAAATGTCACAGTTAATTCTCACACCCAGAAGCTGCAAGCAGAACCTGGTGAATTTGAGGGCACCAGGTGATCCATTACGCAGAACAATTAGCGCAAAGATGTTTCTGCATTCTGCACCAAATGGGATGCAGCACCTACTCTTGGGAATCGAACCTACAACTTCAGGTGAACATGGCCACCAAGCCGCTGGGTCAGATCGACAGTTGGCTGGACTAACACCAAAAAATCTGCAGGTCACAATCAACTCGAGACATGCAAGCAATGCGCTATTAATCAGGTTTGGGGACATTAGTCAGCTTTGATGGCCATTCAAATGACGTTTTTGTTGTTTTCTAGCTTTTGTGTTTCTCAGTAACACTGGAAATTAAAAAAAATCAAAATACAGCAATAAGCTCGTCAGCAAGCACATTCTCTGGTTACAAAATACCACTGCACATAGACATGTTAAAAGTCGTGTCTTCAGTTCCAATTCAGTGAGAATTGGTCGCATGATCACAGCCAAAGCTGGTCATCAACAGCGTACGATGCAACCGTCGATAATCGAACAGACAAAACAGAAGCCACAGGATAGCTCTTGCAAAACTCATTTCGCTTGGCAAGTGCAAACATTCGCTTCAGTACAACAATATTTAACCACACAATTTCTGCTTGCCATTCAAAGGTTTTGCATCACTTAAATGTACACAGTGTCAATCACCAGAGTAAACATAAATGGTGCATGAGAAAAAGAATCTGCCAGTTTTAATACTATTAAGGCAATATAGTGAATCCATCGTCATTTTTCATGACAAAGCAGGGTACGTCACTACTGCTGTCCTTCCAAAGAAAAACGAAAGTTGTCATTCACAACTACTCAACGCTCCTTTCTTTTCTGTATATCTGTAGAAAAACTGCTTTCTCTAGTGTGAGTGACAGACCATACATGCGAAACTTATCTAAGCAGACCACAGTTCAGACTGGAATGTCAGTTCAGTCATAATAATGCCCATCATGCAACACAAGATGAGAAGCAAAGCAGGTTCATGTACTGGTATTTGGAAACATAGTTACAATGTTCTTCACAGTAGCCACGGACACTTGCTTTGAAACTTGACTGTACAAATGGGAAGTGCTATTGAATGACAGGACATTCGTGAAACTGGGCCCCTTGCTATACTGGAAAATTTCTTAACATAGCACATGTGCAGACAGTGGATTCACGCGATTGCCAACTTGGTAAACGGCAACTGACACAAGGACAGACTACTACAGAAGCTGCCAAACACAGCCAGCACCTGTGTACCCTGCTTCGATAGCCGACAGCCAAAGCAATGAAAGGCACAAAGTAACAGCTCAACGACACTGCATCATCGGTGTATGCAAATGTCCTAACGTAAAACTTGGCTGTGAAGCAATGAAACATGTATAAAATAGAGCACCCTACATAGTACAGTACCTAAGAAAGGTGCATAATTCAAGAGATGGCACCCTCACCAGGCCTCTGAATATCTAGCAAGCCCCCATTTTTGAGAAACTGGTCCAGATACTGTAAATTAAAATAAGAGGAGAAGTTGTTTTACAGGCGTTTGATTGTATGTTTTTATCCAGTAAGACTAAACAAGCAGGCACAATAGCAGTAGAATATTTAAATATTCATAGTACAAAATGAAAGCCCACAAGTCTGTTCAACTTAACATATGCTATTCTACACCGTATTAAGTTATGCAAGTAATCTAGTATTTTGCTGAAGAATACTATGCGCTACAAGCTTTTGAAACAAGTGGAAAAACTGGTTACAGCAGGAAAGAAATCGAAAAAGGAAAAAAACAAAAGGAATAGAATAGACCGCTACTAAGGTCATAGAGTAATTTTTTTTGTTAATTTTATGGTGTGCAATAACTAGTTATGCAACAAAATTAAATGCTAAGGTTCTTTGGATATTCACACAGAAATAAAACAAGCAAAAAGTAATATTACAGAAGCATATTAACTGATATAAATGATTGTAACAAGAAAATGGTTTATATAATCATTATGCACCATTTTTGCAAAGTGCATACATTTTAACACATACCAAAAGACAACACAAAAGCAAACGAACTTTACAAAACATAATAATTTTCTTATGCACCCTCAGTATTTATAAAAGTTCAATGAATGCTTCACAAGTTTCTGCTAGGAAAACAGTGGAAATCAGAGGGAAGACTAGAAACATGTAAATGGTGACTTTTTTAGAAGTTTTAAATGTGGAAACATTTTCTATACTTTAAATTAAAGAGCCACGTAGACATCAATTTGCAAGACAACCATGCAAAGTATGCAGAATACCAAAGCTTTATCATGCTCTCCTTTCCCTCAAAGCAAAACCTACGAGTTGCTCTTGTAAGATATTGCAAACGTAAACTAAAGAACTGGGCCTATTTTCTTAGGTCCAAGCTAAAGAGGCAATGGTGTCCTAATGAGGCTAACAATTTTATACAAATGACATTCACAAAAAATATTCACTGATTACAAGAATAAAGCTCAATGTTCATTTACAGAAAGACCTGGCTCAACTCAAGGAGAGTAAAGAATGTTCCATAATGCAAATAAAGAGTATACAAGTATAGCTACAAGTAACGAAGAAGACACAAGCATGAAGAGCGAAAAACAAGCATTGCGCATGTGCCATTCTCTTTACTTGAGTAAAGGACCTGGCATTAAGGAATGCTGAGACAACATTTGCTTACCCAAATGAGTCACCTAATCTTTTATGTTAAAAATGTAGGCTTCAACTAACTTCTCAAATGCATTCAATCGTTGAATTTACCACAAATCTTTTATGAAAAAGAAGGCATTGCTAGTGATAAATAGAGGGCGCCAACAAGCTCAGAGGAGGCAACAGACTGAAAATTGTTCATAAAGTTGAGCACGGCACGGAAATGACGAGGACAGTGCCGCGCTTAACTTCATGAACATGTTACGTCAACAAGGCCAACAATCTACCCTCCAACATTGTTCTTTTTTGCCCAAACATCAAATATAATGCGTCTCAAAGAATCTCGTTTTTCTCATTATCACTGCTTTTTCTAACATTTCAGTTCCAAGACATTAAATGCTAGAGAACAACTTATGCCCCAAGTTTATGACCTCCCGTGAACATCTAATGAAAGCAAAGCTCAAGTCGGACAATAGTAGTATACGGTTCCTTGTAGCTGTTTTACTCAGTAAAATGTACAGATATTCTTTGCAACGAAATGCAGTTTTACAAACAGTATGAACATAGTAAGGAGTGAAAATCTTTTGAAGTGGTCCTGAACCACCCCTCACTTCATATAGCACCCTCTCTTCATATAGAGAGGGTGCTACTACTGGTCGATAGCTGGCATGAACAAAGAGCACCGTCTGGATCAGATGCACTTCTCACCAAGGGGTGCCAGAGCGCACCGGTCATCACACTCTGTAGCCTCTAAAATTACATGGTTGCAATGCTGTAATGCTTCAAAATTGCGCCTTAAAGCGAGCGAGCATGTTTCATGACAAGCACATCAAGTAGCCTCCTTTCCCCGTGTCATTTTTCTCCATGTAGCTTGTTAGGACCAAAGTGGAGAAAATGTGCTTAAAGTGTGCACCATGGGCGTGGGCAGGGGGCGCAAAGGGGCCACTTCCCCCCCCCCCCCCCCCCCCCCAAAGCCAGCCACATCATCACTGCCGCTGACTCAGTGCACCACCCTCCACTTTCCCCCATCTTTATGCAATGCTAATTTTCCCACCTCAAGACAAAATCCAGCTGACACCCATGCACTTGATGGATTAATAAATTTCTGCAGCAATCAGTTTGTGAGGCAATAAACTCCAACACTTAGGTCAATCTATGATTATATTGGAAAAGTGGTTCAGGACCTCCTTAAAACCCGATTTCCTCAAGTAAGTTAAACTAGAAACTAGTACGAGAACAAGTAAAAGAATATAAGCTACCACATAGGCCTACACGAAATCCACAAGCGCCAATCCTGAATAATAGATTTAGTAATAACTTAACCCTTAGATCTCCCAGCAGAGGCAAAATGCACCACGAACATTTAAAGTGGTATTTTTTTGTGAAACAAGAAAAAAAAATGGAACAGTCTTTTTAGGCCACAGCCAATACATTACAGCTATACATTCTCAACTATAGCCTTTATTAAGCAAACATCTATCTGCTAATTAAAGGTGACAAAATACACTTCGTCAGAATACTAAACAATGAAGAGCAATTAATTGACACACATTCTGGTTCGGATATTGAAAAAAAAAAAAAAAACAGTGAGTTGATCGGGTGGCTCCAATCATGACCACAAAAGGAAATGGCTACACTGAGCAGAATCTGTTGCAACTTCGCTACCTGCTCATCGTGAGGCAGTCACGCTTTGAGCGAGGATCAAGGTCACTTGCACAAAAAACCTATACCATAGGCATCATTTCCAACATCATCCGACCTCGCTTACTCATCCAATGCAGAAAGCACAACGCTGCTACGCAAGACTGTTTGTTCCAATACATGGCAGAACGTGGCAAAGGAATGCTGCTTTAATGTTTATTGAAAAGTGCCAAATAAGTGAATAAAGCCTATCTCACCAATACAGTATTATATATAAAGGGATTACAAACTTTGAAATTTTGATTGCCGCTATGTAATCAAAGGAGGCCGGAAGCCTCCAAATAACAACTAAGCCAATCACTAATAGCTGTGACAACAATCAATTGCATTTTTAATTATATTTGAAATAACTCCAAAAATAATTAGGCTTAAATTATTTTCTTTACTTATAGGTAACCAATAAAGAAACTTATTATGACTCCACAAAAAGACAGAAATGAAATTGGCTCTATAACAGTTGGTGACATTCTTTTCAAAGTGCTTCAATATATTTGCACATCTCTCTTAGAAAAGCATTTAGAGGCATATGTTACTATGGTTTGTGAAATCGTCCTGACAATGGAAAGAAAATTTCAAACCGCATAATTTTTGTGCGCACAGTAGTAAAAATCATCCTTATTGTCAATGCTTTCATTTTGGACCACAGGGGATGATAAAGATGGCCTGAAATATTTAGAGGCTTGAAGCTCGTATGTTTCTTGCCTTTCTAGAAACTAGAACAAAGAAATATCTGTCAAAGAAAATGGAGTTCCCAGCAAATCTGCCTTTGATGCACTACGCCACAAAAATACATGAGTCGATGGAGCCCTGATAACCACCTATTTGAGTTAGTCCCAATGCATGCTGATCATGAACATGACATGGCAAGTTATGTGTCATCGTATGGTTTAGGCAAATAGTGAATCTAGCGGTTCAGTCGGCATACTGTTGGCCTTGTAAGACGTTCTTCTCCGAGATGCACACAAAAAAAAATTGGCTTTGTTCTTTTCCAAAGTATAAAGTGTCATGCACATCAATAACAATGTGAATCCTTATTCTTATAACAGCATAGTGCCTGGCAACCTTAGGCAAAAAAGAAGCCAGGAGGTGTATTGAAATTCACTTGACCCTTACAAATGAGGAATAAATAAAAGAAGGAAGACTAAAAAAGTGTGAGGAAAAAGCGCACGAAACCACAACGATTTGTGAAACATTTGCTGGTTGCCACTCAGAGCCTTCAAAAAGGGAGGAGTGAGTGCATTGAACTTTAAATAGTACGCCTGAAATTCAGGAACATACTAAATACAAAAAGAAAGGAAAGTCTCACGCGGGGCTTATTAAAAAAGTGTCGGAGTATGTTGTTAGAACTGTAGTGAAATAATCATAAGTGAAATTATGAAAACAAAATTCAAAGAACACTTGCTTCACAACTTCTGATGACCAACTAAACTGCCTAAACGAACAAAAAAAAAAAAAAGGAAGAGTCGCGATTAGAGCCCAGTCCCACATATTAGCTAATATTACTACAACAAATGGGCACGGCAGTTGCCACAAAAAACACAAGAGGCTAAACAGGCTTTCAGCTAAGGACTCTTCTTCCTCTAAGCGTAGCTCGAACCTGCATTGTAAAACCCGCAAAATTTCTTCCAGTCCGAGGCCACACAAATGCATAACAATGTACACATAGCTAGCTGCCATATGAGAAAGAAGGCAGATAGAGAAACTAACTCGGGCATATGCACTTACTTCTTGCCGCCCAAATTACAATGACACACAACAGTTTCACAAAATTACCGTGCCAAAACAGCTGCCAGTGAGCCTTGGATTGAAACCTTCATCCCATGCGATAAAATTGTGCTCTTGCTGGCAATAAAACAGCTGCTCTGCCTGACGAATAAAAAGGACAGCCGAGGCAATAAAGCAGACTCCCTTTCCTTCCAAGAAGAGGCGAACAAACAAAGAGCTGAACAGCAAATCGAGAGACGATGTCGGCATTATCGCTTGTGTCACAGTGGGAGTCGGAGAGAAGGTCTGCAGCCAAGGGTGCCAAATATGATAGCCACTGCAGCAATGGCACACGGGTGAAAACGAGTGGGAGGCATTCCTGCGGCTCCGTTCGGCCACCCTCTCCATGGCATCTCGCTGGGGCTGGTCAGAGAAGAGAAGGTGCCAGCTCTTTCACTGGAGCCTCTCGTTGAGCAGGAAAGGGTCAACAATAGGCCCCTGCCTATGCACCCCTTGGAAGGGATTCCGCACAAGTGGGCAGAAGGCCGAGCTCTGACTGGGCCGCAGCACAAACTGGCAGCTCGGTTTGAGCACGTTTTCGGTACCATCGCCCATTAGAGGGCTGGTTGCAGGCTTCCTGAAATGCAGGCACAAAGGGGTGTATTACGTCTTTTTGTTCTGTGAGCCACTATTCTCCCCCCTACCCTTATCACACTTGAGGTATCACATTAAGCACATGTGAGGATGCTGCCCACTGTACAAAAAAAGAGTCAGGTTGGCTGGGAAACACCACTGCTATCAAAGCTTATACCCAACACTTGCCTCTTGGTGCAGGCACAAGCTGTCTTGAGAATTTTACCAGAAATGACCAAGCGATTTTTTATTGACATTCATATCCTTAAAGAAAAACCAGGAATCAGGCCATTCTCCCATTAATGTAGCGACGAGCTAAGTTTAGAAGTGACAAATTGATTTTGCAACAAAGGCCAGACTCTCCTCAAGTCGTGAAGTTACAAGAATAGTTTGAAATGTCAACATAGCAAATTATCATAAATTAACTGCTGCAATATTAGCTCAGAAGTCACCGAATATTGCCTGTGTTTTCACTGTTCTAATCCTGCAAATTCCAGCTGATCAGCCATGCTCAAGAAGCTCTCAGAAGCAAGATAGTTCTATTCAATGAATCATACCCTGTAATATGCAAACATGTATGTAAGAACCAGTGGAACAATTCCATTTGCTTTAACCACTAGCACTATTCCTGGCAAAGCACAACTATGGACCCTAGGCACTAACATCAAAGACCTGAACAC
Organism: Rhipicephalus microplus; assembly: GCF_013339725.1. Classification (NCBI taxonomy): domain Eukaryota; kingdom Metazoa; phylum Arthropoda; class Arachnida; order Ixodida; family Ixodidae; genus Rhipicephalus; species Rhipicephalus microplus. The sequence goes on from NC_051165.1 coordinate 242,296,793, forward strand.
TCATCCTCTCAATAAGCTCAGGTCTATTGGCAAGAGGAAAACATAGAATAATGGAAAGCCCGGCTACCAAGGACTTATCTTCAACTACAGGCAACAATAGGAAAAAGCCACTTGATTACATTCCAGGGATGACTCACTTTCCCCGATGTTCTGTGTACCCACCTTCCTTCATCAATGATCTTCACCTTCTCACAACCATCGGGGGGCTCCCTTGTGAGGAATTTGTTGATTTGTGGACTGGTTCCCAGCTTGCTTGTGTGACCGCTTACTTCCAAGTCTGGGGAGGCACTTTTATCACATTCTGAAATAAAACACACATGCATGGATATTTCAGTTATACTACTCACCATATTTGGCTGTGCAACTATCCTTTTGTAGCAATAACAGAAAAAATTAACTTTCACGCAGTGCCACAGCTGCATAAAACAGCTTAGATTAGGTCGCTATTAAAGCTTCAATTTCTCCAAAGTATGCAGTCCTTTTTTAAAATCTCAATGGAAACGATAAAAAACTCTTTTTTACTAGCAAAAGCCAGTCAGATGTACACTACTGGTTTTCAATTGTTCAAAGTATCTTCAAGTTGACTTTAGAAATTGAAATGGCAAAACAAATTTATCAAGAACAAACCATGTTATGTTGGAGAAATACTTATTGAGCCAATGCAGCCATAATAAAATTATACCCCAAAATTTCTTAGTTTTGAAAGAAAAAATATTTTTAAAAACTAAATTTTCTAGCTTTATTTTCACTTCTAACAATGAACCTTTGAGTGTGAATTTAAGTACAAAAGAGTTGGGGAATAATTTATCAGTCTAAACTGATTTAGTGAGTCCTCTACTGCTGTTAAGTTCACAAGCATAGGCTTGTTGATAGAAATTAAAAAATATATATAAGTCACCATTGAGCATCTTTTTGTCATAGCGAGTGCTGATATGTTGGTGTGAATTTTAAAGTACTTTTTGCATGATGGCTCTGTCGGCCAAAAATGGTATCGGGGCTTATTGCATTAATTCCATCTCATCTAGAATGCGACGTAGTCTGTTTTTACTGATTAGAGAGTGGAACCTAACAGCTAGGTGCCATTGATATGGTATAAGTGCACAAATGTGGTCAAAATATTACATAGACGATAAACATTAAGAAGTCTGAAGCTTACCGGGAATAAATAAGTCGAATCCCGCTATAACGAAGTCCACTACAACGAAATTTCTGCCACAACGAGTAACTTTCAATTCCCCTTCAGACGCCCATAGAAAACAATGTGAAAATGTCTCGTCACAAAGAATAATCAAGGGTATTTATGCTTCAACGAAGTTTTCGCGAGTACCACCCCGTAAGGAAAAGAAACTTGCCTAGGATTGCCGAAAAATTCTGCTATCAACTCGGCCATTTCTTTACAACTCGTGGCATTCAGAGCACATGACCGCATTTCAACAAACGTGTCTTCATCAGAGACTCTCTTTCTGTCACCACACGCACATCTCGCCAAATTTATCGCCACTGAGATGCTCGGCAACAGATCGCCCAAGCCCCATGATGTTGCCGGTGGGTTTCATGCACGTGCGGGCCGCAGCAGGCAAGAACACCCGCCATATGTTTTTGACGTCATGCTAGAAACAAAACTAGTCCCAGCCAGGGTGTCTAGCAAATTATTATTATTATTATTATTCCCTGAATTATTATTATTGTTCCCTGACTTTTCCAGGTTTTCCCTGACAATTTCAAGTGAAATTCCCTGACCTCTGCATTGGCGGCAATACATGTAAGATCATTAGTGCAGACGACAAAACATTGTTTTATTTAGATTGGATTGGATAAACTTTTATTTGTTTTATTTAGAGCGCAAACATAAATAATTCACCGCAAATTGTAGTCGCTGACTAGAGTATTATTGCACAAAGTCTATGCAAACACACATCGGCTTCTGCTGTTTGTGTCAGCCACTGCACAAGAGTTCTTGAAGCACTCATCTGTTACTTCCTAAGAGCATCTATTTTTTCTTGCTTCCGTCAGCGAGTCACTAAGCAGCCTTCGCTTCTTTTCTTCCAGTTCTTTGACAAGAGCAGCCACTCTTTTCTTGTTCTTCTGAACACCTGACTCCACTCGTCTTTCTGCCTTCTTTGACGCTGTAGACGCTGAAGGAATTCCGAACCATCTGCAGCATCTTGTCAGTAATTAGAACTTTTTCCACGCCGCCTGCCGCCAACACGGCATCATGCACCAGTCGTCGTGCTATCAGCGAGTCTTCTTTCAAGTTTTCGACGAGGCATTCTTTGTTGACCAAGAAGCCTCTTTCTACGGCAGCGTTGCCGTGAGACAAAGAAAGGATGATCTTGATAAAAGACAGGAGCTCTTTGTGATCATGTGAGCAGAGATCTGGCCACAGAACGTCCAGCCTCTGCTCTTTCCTGTCAAAATTTTTAAATTTTTCTTGGTTGAGGCTCGATGAACAGACCTCTATGTAAGAACGATGGGCCCGCTCTGCTTGCAGACCAGTCATCCACTGCTGCTCTGACAGCACTTCAAGTGCCAGGATCAATCGTTTTGGGCCAGCCTCCGTAGACAATGCAAATGTGGGGTCCAAACAGCTGGCACCCCTTGTTAGCTTGTACTTCAATGGTGACCTCTCCACCACCTTCTGACAGCACGCTTTAGCAAAGGAAACACAGTCTTTCTTGAATTGGTGCAAAGTAAGCTTTGGAATTTTGGGCACTTTGCGGAGCTCATTCTTCGCCGCGAACCCAATGTCGAAGGTAGGTACGGGTATACAGTTCTCAAGCTTCTCTAAGTCAATCTTGAGCAACTTCGTGGGTGCGTCTGCAGCAACAAGCACTTCCTTCTTGACAATCCTTGCAAGCAGTGACCGCAGTATATTGTGCAGTGCAGTTGAAAGAAAGGGCACCATTGGATTGTCAGTCTGAAATTCTGCCAAAAATGGCTCCAGTTCCTCACAAATTGACAGCATGAAGGCCAGTTTTACTGGCAACAGCTGATCCATCACTGCGTTCGCAGCAGCACTGTAGCTAGAGCATGTAGGCTGCTTCTTTGCCTTTACAGAGCCCTCCACAAACTTCACCAGGTTAGGAAGAAGTTCTAACGCCCTGGTGATTACCTTCCCATTTTCGAGCCACCCGACAGCACAGAATTTGAGGGGAAATAGTGCACTTTCTGTAAAGGTGACGTAGGCAGCACGACGTGCAGGCACACATTTGAACAAGTTGTAGCTGCTGCGAAGAAAGCCTATCACATCCCAGCCAGTTGCAGCATGACCTGCCTTGTATGCTCCATTCATTAGGTGCAGTCCACAACTTCCAATATCTAGGATATTGTGACTCTCATCCAACTCCTTGAGTTCCTTCTTCAGTGACCTCAGGAACTTCATGTTCACATTCGGCCCATCCATTGAAACTTGTAGTATCTTAGCTTGCTTGAGCTCTTCTGTGGCCTTCCTGAATGCAGATGCCAGGTCCTCCGCACACGTGTGCCCCAAAAAGCATGAAGTTAGGTACTGCGTTTTCACAGTGCCATCAGTAGTGTCATCCCAATATCGGACGAGCACATCCATCTGTTGCTTCTGGGTCACTTTGTTCAGTGACTCGTCAAATCAAACAACTAAGAATGGCACACCGGCAAGGCTTGATAGAAGATTCTTACGAAAGTAAGGCGCAATACCGTGGCAAATCGAATACCCTACCTTGTCCTTCCCTAGATGAAGTTTTTCAGCGACTTCACATCCCGGAAACATGAGAGGGAAGAGCGAGGCCGACGCCGCTGTTGACCGAAAAGATCCGCGAGTCGCTACCGCGTTTAAGCACCACATTATTTCGGCTTTTGTCACAGCGCTCTTCAGAAGAAAGCCGCTCATCGATGTCTTCGCACTTGTGGTGGGGGCAGGCTCCTCGGGCGCGACTGTCCGTTCTTCGCTACATTTGGCCGAAGCGTTCGTCGCTGGCGTAAAAAAGGACAACATACCAGTTTGCGAGGCGCTCGACCGACACTTCAAATCAGCAAGATGCTTCTTGCTGGACGCGTGACTGGAAACTGCAGTTCCTCCCATGTTGCTTAAAGAAAACGTTTTGCAGCACAGTGTGCAATGAGCACTGTGAGGATCATTCTGCACGGGCTTAATCCAGCTTGCATATTCCGAAACGTTCGGGTTCGTTCAGTCCGAATTAAAGGAGCACTTTCTCGCCGCCGACATCGTCAGTGAGAAGGCTTCTCTTCAGAAAAAAAACGATGAAAACACACCGCCACGGGAAGGTTCCGTCGTTCAAAACATGGCGGACAGAAGAGGTGGTCCAAAACAACGAAAGTGTATAGCCAGCATGCCCAGCGCGCACTGCTCAAGGTTGCCAGGCCACAGAAAAAAAAAGGCCAAACTTGTCAACCTTGGCACTACTGCCCCACTGGCTTGGATTGGATCTGTCCCCATTGGCTGTTTGCACCAATTACGGTGAGCTGAGTGCGCGCTCCGTGCCTGGGAACAAGTCGCGAGTCATTTTCCCCGACTGGGTTCTCTTTTTGGCAACATTCCCTGACGATTCCCTGATTTTTCCCGGCGTATATCATTTCCCTGACAATTCCCGGTTTTCCCGGTTGCTAGACAGCCTGCCAGCACACCTAGTATCAGCGTTCTGCCGCAACAGCTGCAAACACAAATGCAGTCGTGTTGAACGCGATCATGGGCGACCACGAAAGTATGTGCGCAGTCAACGCGCACCGAGCCAACCAGTCATTTCTTGCCGTAACGATGTGGACAAAGATAGCAAAGACTTGGTTCTTTAGTCACGCGCACAGTGAGCGCAGGGCAGTAGCTCGCCGCAACCGTTGCACAGAAAAGCGCGGTTGCTATCGTCCATCTATACCTAATACGATCCGAAAGTGCGCAGCTAATGAAGCCTTAGATTAAAGATAATGAAGCCAAAGAAACGACACGAGCCATTGCGGCTTTCCTGCTGTTCACTTATGACTACCATAGTGCCAAGCTTCAAAACTTTCAGTTGCAGTTTTCAGTTAGCCTCTAGCAAAGCTTTGGCTTGCCCACTTGCAGCGCTGTGCACTCAGCAGGCTCCAATGGTCGTCTTATTATCATATTTTTTTCTCTATAAGTCACTCCTGCATTTAACCGGCACAACGACCACAAACTGCGGGAGAAAAAAAAACAACCGCGTATTGACGCAAGGTCGCCTTCCTTGCATTGCCGTAAAGTCGTGCTCTGAAGCCAACTTGTGCACCAAAATTCTCGCATAATTCGCATCATGATCTTAGCTCCAAATTTTCTGTATATTTTGATCAAGTTATATGCAAGAAAATATTTTCACTCATTGTATGGCCAGGTACATCTCAGTTAGCGAGATTTAAATGCATGCACTTGTTGGGACCAAAGAACGAGTCATAATTATCAGATCTTACCAAATTTTGTGGTCCCTAGATCGAATTTCCCGATGATTTTTTCACGCGTACCGCCAATTTTGTTGCAGCAGGATTTGACTGTACTGAACAACATCATGCAGCATCAACACTGAGTAGGGGAAGTAAGTGAGAACATTGCATGATGCCGGGACCAGAACATACTAGACGGTTTTACCTTCACAGTTCCATAGGAAATGTAGTCAGTGTGAATAAATTTTGGCAGCCCTTTACCTAGGCTGTCGGGACGAGAAGAGCTATGGCGGGAAGGACCATCGACAAAACCATTGCTGCCATCACTGCCGCTTGGCGTCTGGGTGTCCACACTGCAGGTGGAGTGAAAGAGTTCTGCAATGGGTGCCCGGTGCCCTTCCGGCGTAGGACCCATAACCTGCAGTGTAGGAAGCACACGAAAAATGTCCTCCTACTTCTGCATGCCGCACGTGACACCTATATGAGACTGACCCAGCAGTAAATCACACAGAAAACCAACAAAAGAAGAAGCAAAGTTGGGGGACACCATAGAATGAGACACCGGCAGTGAATGTGAATTGAGAGCAGAATGCAGTGAGAGATCATAGTTCCTCGCAGAAACTCCATTTAGTAACAAGTCACGCCGAGACAAAACGTAAACGGCATATACAAATAGCGTGAAATGCAATGGACGTTTAATGTAAGGCAGATCTGAGAGAAGTGAGGTGGCCAATTAGAATTGTTACCACGTATACTCAAATACACGCTTTCCGATTCATGTAAACCGTAACTTGGCAAACAAAATGCAGCATGTCTGTGCTTACCCTTTCCAGTTCTGCTTCGTTTTCTGTGCCTGATGCCGAGATGCCTTTCAAAACCAGACGCTCGATTTCCTTGAAGGACACAGAGAAGAAAATGGACGTAAAAATATGTTTAACAAATGTTTACTATTAAAAAATGCAGCTTTTCATCGAGTAAACATAGTAGTCAGTTGTACAGCTCCAGAGTTAAGAGCCAAGGGAAGCTTTCAACTGAACATGTACTGCTCGGCAAAGAGATTGGTTATTCCAGGCAATGCATAAATGAATCTTTTTGAGAAAGAGAACAATGTGCATTCAAAAAGGATAATGAATATGGGTCCTGCAACATGCACGTTTATTCACACACTTTCAACTGTAGTTCAACAGGGTATGTTCCAGCTGAAGCTCGGCTTGCAATTCTGACAGGAGGACCCATCAAAACACTTCAATTGAATCGTAGTTTGTTCGACCACCGATAACTGCTTCAAACAGCTCTGTCTTGCAGTGAATCTTAATTCATCATTTGTGCGATAACTGCTTCAAACGGCTCTGTCTTGCAGTGAATCTTAATTCATCATTTGTGCCTTACATTTTCATCTGAGCAAGTGTAGCAAGTGCCAAAAATATTTTAGAACAAATTTTGCATTTAAAAAAGGTCTTTTCAGAACCCAGTCCTATTATCTATGATCGGCTACGAATTCGCGCCAGTGAGCAGTCATATAGAGAGAGAGAAAGAGAAAACAACAGCATAACAAGCGTACAAAAAAGACAACATGTAATGTAACAGCCCTCTGCATCTATACATTCTATCTTGCCTCATGACTGCACTGTGCTGTTCATGACTGCGCTGCCCATATAGACTGACTCACTATAGTATTCACAAAGGTCAGGTTGCAAAGATGTGCATTTGGATGTGCAAGGGTGAACTTAAAGGGGCCCTGCAACAGTTTTCTAAGTAGACATGGAATGAATTCAATAATGACGCTTGTTGTCTCACAAACCGACTCCCACAAGAAATGTTAAGAATCCGTCCAATGCAAGCGGAGTTGCAGATATTTGTCGCATGCTGCAATTGCTTTCTCTCTTCTTTCATCTTGAGGAAAGTGCTGGAAGCTAAGCAGAGGGGGATAGCACGAAGGAAGAAGGTACATCATGTGGGCCTCTTCACCTTGAGCAATTTTTCTTTGTTCTTTTTTTTTTCTTTTAACGGGCTACTTCTTAGTGGGATGGTGCACGTGCTAATGTGTCGCGGCCCTCTGCGTGGCTCCAGTAACTAGCATGCTGAAATCAGCTGATGGCGTAATACTTAAGCCTGTGAAGCACTGATTCCGACATTTATCATTTATCGAGAGAAGAGGAAGTGATTTTTAGCAGACTGGGAATTTATTGTAAATTTCAGGCCACGTGCAGTGCTATAATATTTGGCTTGCACATTCTTAGAAGCCGCAACCAACGATCGGCAGCATTTTCTGACCATGCTCAAAAAATGTTGCAGGGCCCCTTTAATGTCTTCTAGTGCATTTGGCCTGCAGCACCCAGCAGTTACAAAGGCGTGAATCTTCTTAAACAGCCTGCAATACAGAGAGCACAACCACAAATGACGGTAAATTTAAACAAAAGTGTTTAATGGTATTGCATTAAATGCATCATTCCTTATAATACTTTCATTGCTATGCCAGATGCTTTCGAACTCGGCATGGTGCATTAGTTTCTTAAAAATGGGAGTTCGGAGAATGCAATGTAGATTTAATATAGATATGCTATATGATAGGTAGGTAGGCAATAAACTTTATTAAGAATCCAACAAGGAATCACCGGCCCAGACTACGCCTCCAGAAGCTGTCGTCCGCGGAGCTTCGTGCGATGTCTTCGGCGATCGGATCGCTAGACAGCCCAGATTTGGTGCACTGCATGTGGGCTATAGCTTCGCATTTTGCATTGGTGCTTCTATTCTTTCAAAACATTCGACCTCTTAGCAGGTATTCTGATCTAAAAAGATGACTGAGCAGAAGCGTCAGTAACGCAGGGGCAGGAGGACTGCCTCTCCACCTCCGCTTCCTTTAGGGCAAAATATTGTTCTATATATTTGATACATAGCTGGAATGAACCTTGCACAAACAAACTCCCAAATTTTAATCACAACAATGGCATATTTATTTTGTGCACCACATCTATCTCTGTCGATGCCAGCTGTGCCCTGGACAAATGGGAAAATTACACGTCCATCACTGAGTGTTGCTTTCAACCACATCCATTTGCATCGTCTGCATGGCCTAACAGTGTGAACAAATGTTGTGCAAGCGAAGTGCATAATTCAGAGAACCTGGTTCAGTCCCTCCACGCTGTTGCGCATGCGGGGAGCCCCTGGGGGCGTCCGTCCTGGCCTGGCCTGGATGGGGATTGGGCCCGAAGGAGGTGGAGGTGCTACGGACGGGGACAGTGGTGGGGACAAAGCTGCCAGCCCTAGCTGATGGTCCCCTTGTACAGGGCTCCAGCGCGGCGACGTCCGCCCCCCTTGGGCCGTCCGCTGTAGCCGCTGACGAATATACTGCACGACATGAGCTAGCCTGATGAATGGAGCTTTATTTAACAGGCTGATACTACATCCATCTACACACAAGTGGTACAACAAAATTGCATTCAACACAAAACTTCCTTTGTTATAAACTCCTTTGTTAGTGTTGTAAACACTAAACATTCATTACTGAAACACTTTCATCACACAGAGAAGTTAGCGAAGAACATTTAAGAGTTACTTAATTGTAGCAAGTAATCTGTCATATTGATGCCTGAACAATACAATTTTGAAATTTTTAGAACAAGTGCTATGACATAAATTCTTAATCAATACACTAATTAGTGTGATAGGAAAGGATAATTGGCATCACATATGTACATATATGAAAGTACCAAGCAAAAAGGCTTCTAGAACGACAAAACTTCTGTGTACAATGAGCAAGTGAAGCGACGCGGGAGTCGTACAATTGGGTTTGCTCTAAACTGTCACGTGGCGATTAAGTCATTCTGTACAATAACAGAGAAATAAAAATGTAGTAGTAGAAGGCCTTCATATAATAAAGCATCCATCAGCATATATGCAAGGCACCTGGGCCTCTTTATCATGAGAATGTGCTCGAACAGTTATCCTGTATATTATCATGCAAATGTACCTCCGGGAGCTAGTATTTTATTGCTGAGAAAAAACTTACAAATATTCAACTGCATACATTAAATCAAGTGCCAGTTTCCTACCCCAACTAAACACAGTCGGCTGTGACTCATCTACAGTTGAGTTCTGTCACTTTATTCACATGGCCCAAAAGTATGACCATAACAAAAGCACTTACCTTCATTTCTAGAGAGTCACCCGAAGGCAAAGCAGGTTTCTTCTGAACAAATTTCATCCTCTCCACTTCTTTCCAGTCATCAGGAGTCTGCAAGTTGAAGAAAAACAATAACTGGCCTCCGTAGCTCTGTTTAGTGTTTGTTCTTATTCGTATCACGATGCCTGACTATAGCTGCACGGCTCACTAAAGTGTGGCTCTGTTAGTAGCAAAAAAGACCCGCAGCATCTACAGGAAGCTGCTAGAAACCTTCTACCTGCCCCCTGGAAGTGTCATACTCCACTACCATTAACAATGGCACAATGAACAGTTTCTCTGTTCTGTAGTACAAGAAAAAAGAGAAAGTAATGTTTCAAGCAGAACTGAAGTGTACATTTCTTCCTATGATAGTAGCAAGAATGTTCTTCACTACTACAATATGAGAGGAGAAGACCTACAGCGTGTTGGCAGGATGGAAACACGAGGAAAATAAGACAGCAGCAGATATTAATCAAGGTAATGGCAAATATATTAAGGTATCACAAAACAACATTTGATCACCTTGAGATGCACTGTATGTCAAGTGCACACCCTCTGTTTAACACCTCTGAAAAAAAAAATGCATTATTTTAACTGATTTTACATATGCTTATATGCATAACTCGTGGCTAACTTTCCTTGCCAAGTGGAACAGCGATAATTTTCTTATTGGCTGCCAGACGCCGCTAGAATGATGTTGCTCCCTGGGAGCATGACCTTTTAAACCTTTACTACATGGGATTCCTCAGGGAAGCATTCTTGGCCCCCTGCTTTTCAACCTATATACAAACACCAATTCAATATTTGTAATTTATGCAGACAACACCAGCTTATTTATGACACATCACAGTTTCCCTCTGCTTGCAAAAAAAGCAAGTGAGGTGCTCAATATATTGAATACGTAGTGTCAGGTCGATTCCCTAACTGCAAATGTTTCTGCTTCAAAGACAAAAGCAGTTCTGTTTTGCCTTAAAAGAAGCCAATTAATTCAAATATTATCCTGCACCTTGGTCTTCCAGTAATAGAACTGGTACCAGTAATAAAATCCTTGGGTGCTCTTTTTGAAGAAAAGATGCAATGGAATGTACACATTAATCTTGTCTACTCCAAACTTTCGCAAATAGTGGGTATTCTAACATGCCTTTCTCACTTTCAACCAAAGCACATCAAAATGATTTTATACAATTCCCTTTTCTCATCTGTATTAACATATGGATATCTGGTATGGAGCATAACGACACAAACTTGCCAAAATCCAGCGCCTGCCCAAAAAAGCTGTGAGAATCATCGCCATTGAACAATATGATACCCACACAAAGCCTGTATTTGAAAATCTTGGCGCAAAATCATTGCCAAACTTGTTCAATACACTTCTATTGAAACTTTATGATGCATACCAGAAAACTAACTCTTGTCTAGAGAAACTCACCGCCCTAACTCCTATCTCAAAAACATACGTTACATGATCCAGTCGTACCTGGAACGTCCCCTACACCCGTGCAAACTATGGCCAATTTTTAATTGCCACTAAATGCTTATGTACTTGCTGCCACAGGCTCTTAACTCCTCCACTAATAAGATAAACCATAATTAGTGTAGCAAGAGCGATTTGTGCCTCTATAATTTTTAGCCCTGTCATCTAAATATAAATTGAGAATTGTGCTTATAAGCCATCGCTATGCTTATAGGCTTTTGCTTATTAACACTTATTTCATTGTCCACTGTTGTTTTTGCCTTGTATAGTTTTGTAAACGAGATGCTGGCCTTTGTCAAGCCGTTCGATGCTTTTTGCTAGCCCCTTGTAGCGTCACCAGTGTTGTATTCCACCCTGTTGATGCTGAAATAAAACTATTAAGATCATTTTTTTAGTGCAACACTAATGACATGTTTAATTCAACTGACGATACCGCCCTTTGTAAAAGTACTTGAATAAATGTACAGGTATTTGGTTTGCTTCGACAGCGCCTGCTGTGCCAGAGAGCATGTCTCATTCCGTGACCCCACAACACGCCTTCAGACGGCGGCTGTCAACCGGCCAGCAGCCCTACAGTTACTTGTTCAAAAAACAGGAAATGCCGCTCCCCCTTCAGCCCATGTGCCGATCATAACACCATACGCCTCTGTCAACTGACAAATATCCACGAGTGAAGTGCCTTTGGCGTGAAAAAGGTGAATTACAGAATGAATCTAGCACTTGACAGAAGCAACAATGGTCACCTACTCCTCCAATGGCTGCTGACGCAGGCAGCATAATACGAGCTAAAGCAAATATTAAATATAACTTCAGTGCAAGTAAAAATGTGCGACAATAGATCATATAGGTGCATACTATAACCCACAATAGTGTGTCAAAAAAATAGGCATTTTACAAGCATAACTCATTGCTACAAGCACCCAAGGCATGTGGCGAAGTAGCATGGCCTGTCTCGCGGTTATTCAAAAAGGAAGAAGACGTGCCTGTGTGGCCCTGTCAACCATGGGGCGGCCGCAGTAGCTGTGCAGATCCCGCGGCCACTGTGCAGACAAGTAGATGGCGTCTAGGGAGGCTGTGCGCCGCATGAGCCCTCCAAGCAGGCTCAGTGGCTTGGCTTTGCAATCGGCAGCAGAAAGGCACACACCTGTCAAAAAACAGCATGAGAACAGTCAGTATTGTTGTTAGCACATATGAAGGAAAGGAAAAAACAAACAAACAGAAAACACGGCGTATCCGCAAAGTGAATGATGATGAGTGGGTGAAGCACTAGGATCGTTCGGTGTTATCGTAAATCGCTCGCTACATTGACCACTCACGCGTGTAAATTAGTGACAAAGCGGTTTACAGTTATATACACGGTATATGGACGTAAATAGCATGGCATATGGCCATGAATGGTACATTGTGTTGAGGTGTGAATTTCATTTTGCCTTCATTATTACTGCTTTGTGGTAACTAATCTAGCCAGAAGTTGGCAATGACGAGATCTGTGCATGTTCCCCTAATGGTTGTTGGCTGTTTCCAGTCATACGAAATGCATGGTACAGCATATCGAGATATAAAATGCTGCAGAAGCCAGTCGTTCATGATAATCAGCGTTATCGTCATCACGGCTACGGGGCACGCCAAGGAGCAAGCCTCGATCTTATAGGGGCCCTGAAAAACTTTTTCAAGTAACCATGGAATGCATTCACTGAAAGAGCTTATTGCCTCCCGAATTCAACATCGCTAATATTCTAAGAATCCGTCCAGTGCGAGTGGAGTTACAAAGATTTGTCGCATGCTGCAATTGCATTCTCTCTCCTCTCGTCCCAACGAAAGCACTGGAAGCTAAGCAGGAAAGGATGGCAGGGGCGATTGATATGTGGGGTTTAACGTCCCAAAACCACCATATGATTATGGGAGATTCCGTAGTGTAGGGCACCGGATATTTTGACCACCTGGGGTTCTTTAACGCGCACCCAAATCTGAGCACACGGGCCTACAGCATTTCCGCCTCCATCGGAAATGCAGCCGCCGCAGCCAGGATTCGATCCTGCGACTTGTGGGTCAGCAGCCGAGTTCATTAGCCGCTATACCACCGCGACGGGGAGGATGGCAAGGGCAAAGAAATTACGTCACGCACGCTTCGTGACCTTGAACACTTCTTTTATTATTTTTTTGAATTCACAATTTTTTCAGTGTGATCGAGCACGCACGCGTGGACAAGTTGCAGCCTCCCCGGCGATATATACCTAGCGCGTCACGTTCAAATCAGCCAATAGCTGATAGATGGGCTTTTTAGGAGTAATTTTTGAGCGTGTTCCGTGATTTGTCTAGAGAAGAGAAAGCAATTATTTGATTACTTTGATCATTTATTGTGAATTCCAGGCGGCGTGCTGCGCTATAATATTTGGCTCGTGTGTTGTCGGGAGCCTCTACTACTGATCGGCAGCGTTTTCTGACCATGCTCAAAAAGTGTTGCAGGGCCCCTTTAAAGAGCTTTGCCCCTAAAATGAAAGGCAGCGCGCGCCTAGCGTCCACAATTCATCATCATCATCATCATCAGCCGAACTACACTCATTGCAGGCCAAAGGCCTCTCCCATGTCCCTCCAATCAACCGAGTCCTATGCTTTCTGCTTCCACGTAATAACTGCAAACTACTTAATTGCATATGCCCACCTAGTTTTCTGTCTCACCCTCATACCTTTGCCTTCTCTTAGAATCCACAAGCCAACCTTCCCTAATGTCACTTGCTCCTCACGTTCGTGCTCATTTCCAATGATGCCCCTCCCTGCTTCATTTCCTTTTTGGTGGGCCCATAGAAAAAAAAATTAAAATTGACAAGCACGAGCGCCCAGCGTCAATAAGCCAACCTCCTCGAATCCCCCCTTTCCCTCCCGCGCCCTTCGTTCTCCATTGACAAAGCTCAATTTCCAGCATGATCCTGTTTCACTTTTAATGGCTGGTCTTAAGATTTCACGTCCTTTTTTTTATGTTGGCACCCAAGAATCTGTGGTCTTCAGTGAAAAATAGAAGGACCGGGTAGTGCCTATATGAATATATCAAGTGGACTGTAAAAGAATATCTTAGTGCCAAATGAGTCCTAGAATTAAGTCGCATACCAACGTTTATAAAACCTGTTCAGTTGCCGAATTCTCCGCCGTACTCTGAAAGTGGCACATAACTAACTTCCGGTACAGGTGGCGCTACTGCAGCGACAGGCTCCACGTAGCAGACGACGAAGAACGTCGCGCATGCTGCATGCATCTGCTATCCACGAAGATATTTTAATTGCTTGAAAACGCAAGGGTGAGAATCGCTAGCCTTTTTTTTAAATAATCTTGAAAGTTTATTACATTAGCAAGAATGTTTGAAAGCGCGTTAGAAGGTGTTCGATGTCACGGGAACTAGAGTAGGTGCCCAGTGCTCGGCGTACGTGGCGGTTCTCATCAAGTCCAGTTTTGAATGACAAACCAAGCAGCTTTGACGACACACTTTTTTTTTCAGCGAACGTGGAAGACTCCAAAGATTCTGGTCAGGCAGTTTTTCGGGGGGGGGGGGGGGGGCGACCTTGAAAACTGTTTATTTTCGTTATTTATGCTATGTAACCCCTCCCCCCACCTTCTGGCTACGGGCCTGGTTCGTGTAGCTACTGCAAAAATACGTAACGACACAATTTCGTCGGGGCCACGCGAGTTCTGCTGTAAGTGCTGCTCACAACGCAGACGCCAAGAAGAAGCCATGCAGATCGACTATGCGGCACAGCGCATTCGCAGAAGTCAACCCTCGCAAGCGAATGAGAAAGTTATGCATGTATCACGACACACTCAGATAGCAATCAAACCCAGCCGGGACCGCATTTTTCGCCAGCTCGAGAGGTTCAGCTTCGAGCAAAGTGCGCAGCTTATACTCTGCAGGGTTAATACTTCACAGCCCAGGTCATGGTCTGGTGGTCATGCTGGTCGACTGCTGACTGGATCCCGGCCGCGGGAGGGCGCGTTTCTTTGTTGGAGCCGAAGTTGGTTCAGAATAGTGGGCATAGATTTGGTACACTTAGGTTAGGAAAAACTACTTCCCTGCACAAGAGTCCCCTTCGATTATTACCGCGAGCGATTAAAACTTCTTTCCCGTCGACAACGTGGTTGTACATCTTCAATTAAGTTGTCCTCGGCATGAAAATGCACATCGTGAACTTTCGATTTTAGCGACGGCTTTTTGTTAGAAAAGAGAATAAACAGCATGATCCCATACTGCACAGTGAGCCAGATCACGTGGAGCGCATAGGTGTCTCAGGAATGTGCATCCAGGCACACAACAAGTCGGCATTGCAGGCGAACTATAACATTCACGCTACGTGGATCACACCAACACACGAAAACGCTTCATTTTTCATGCCATTGTAATACAACACGTGAACCAGTTTTAAGAACACTGAGCACAACCACAGCTAGACACACACAGGATGCGGCGCACGCTGCGACACCAGCGCTACTTCCAACCACCGCTTGCAGCGCCACCGCGAAACACCACCAAGTTATGGTGGCCAACCGAGTTTTCAAACTGGATTAAACTGCTCTCAACACTTTATTTCTGGATTAACGCCGCCCACCACTGGTGGCCGCCATTCTGGCACGGCGTGTGTGACGTCACGTGCTGCATGGAGCGGAACGGTGATCTTCCACTAAAGTTAACACCCACTCCAAGTCGCTCAATTTCTATGTCAGGCTGAACGAATCTGAAATAGCTCGACTGCATGCGCAGCTGAGCACGGAACACAAGTCGTTCGCCAGAATGCAGACGCCCGCACAGCAAGCAGCTTGTTACGTCACGCGGCTCGCGAGTGGGCCAGCGTTGCCCAATTTTCAGGCCGCTCACTTGTTCATAAAGAATGTGCGATCACTAATTAAGTGTTCAACCAAATGCGCTAAAGTTTCGCCCACTAGTTAATGAACGCGAAAGGATTCACCTATATACATAAC
This sequence comes from Rhipicephalus microplus, assembly GCF_013339725.1. Lineage (NCBI taxonomy): Eukaryota > Metazoa > Arthropoda > Arachnida > Ixodida > Ixodidae > Rhipicephalus > Rhipicephalus microplus. The sequence continues at coordinate 242,312,773 of NC_051165.1, forward strand.
AAAGATTACGGTAGGAAATTGGGTGTCACGGTCGGGCCAGAGTTGCCTATTTGGTAGACTTGAAAAGGACACAAAACTGCAGTACCCAAAGTAGCCATGCTGTTTAATTTTATCGCCATACTTGCAGCCAAATTGAGCATAAGCAAAACTATAAATAGGGCTTTTATGATAGAACAGTAAATGGTCTGACAAAGTGCTAAAACGACGCATAGCTTGGAAAAGGTTTCAAAGCAATGGCTATACGTCATTTAATTTTTTCTATCATATTGTTAACTAATAAAAAAAATAGCTGGTAGGTGTGCCAATGTATAAGTTCCAAGTAGCCAGCACGTAGTCATGGAGGCAACTTGAAATTTTCGTCGCCAGACAGGGTCGTAATGTGGCCAATTAGGTGCAAGGTAGCCCCTGACGGCAGCCCTGCACGGTCCGCTGATGAGATATTCATATCATTCACAAGAATGAACACTACGCATAGTGACCACAAGCATGACATGTACAATGCCACAATTTCCGCGCATTTCCTTTTATTTCATGTGGCTGCTATCAAGCAGCCTACTGGCACTAATCTACCCTTCATTTATACTAGCGACATCAGCAAGCAATATCCTTCCAGCTGAATTTTCGGCACAAGCAAAGGAGTATCAGTATAAATGGAATACTTGGGGGGAGGGGGGAGAAGGTGGTTTTGTAGACGAAAACGAATGTATACCATCAAATGCGTGACAAATGTTTCGAGTGCTGCATTCCCACGGAGTGGAAGTCATTCTGTTGCCATTAACCTGCCATTACTGGAATGCACACTACATCTGGACGACACACAAGATTTATTTTGCGATGTTGTACCATTCATCACGGTTGCATCCTGGTTGCCTCTGGCTATGCAGGCGAGAGCACTCCAAAACCGTTTCTCTTTTTTTTTCTTTAAATTTTTTGCATGCCTTTTTTGCCTTGGTCTGGTTAGATCTTGCAAGTCGCCTTTTCAGATGTTTTTTTTTTTTTTGTTTTTTTTTCTCCTCCCTTCGATTGCAAACACGCCCGCGAAACTCGGTAGGTAAACACACGTTTGACGCTGCCCGCTAGTATATACTATGGTGTATAGGATCAATCAATCCGCGCGATTTCACCGAGTGCGGGTCGATGCGACACAAACGCAGCAACAAGCAAATGTCATTTGTTCGCTCGCGTGCAGAGCAGGATGCCATAAAAACTAATAAAAACAGCGCGCGGTACGGCCAATCACACGCCCAGAGAAAGCACCAGAGGAAAGAAGGGGGGCCGTGGGAGGGGGAGAGAACAATGCAACAAAAACGAGCACGGTATACGCTCGAAATGCGTCGAAGCTGCGGCTGGGCAAGCGAGCAAGCGTCACACGATCGAGACAGAGCGACCTGGAATTCGAATGGCACGTCAACCCCATGCAGTACTTTTTTTTTCTTTCTTCCCACTGGAGTCTTTATTGTCATAAAATTCCATTTATACATCTGTAAGTGCTGTCTTCGTCGTCCACGTACGTACTTTGTACACACGAATGCTTCGATCTCAATCGATCCCCGATTAGGGATATTAGCTTCGCCGCGGTGGTCTGTTGGCTAAGGTACTCGGCTGCTGAACCGAAGGTCGCGGGATCGAATCCCGGCTGTGGCGCCTGCATTTCCGATGGAGGCGGAAATGTTGTAGGCCCGTGTGCACAGATTTGGGTGCACAATAAAGAACCCCAGGTGGTCGAAATTTCCGGAGCCCTCCACTACGGCGTCTCTCATAATCATATGGTGGTTTTGGGACGTTAAACCCCACAAATCAATCAATCAATCGATTAGGGATATCTATCGGCTTTCTGCATCCCGTCAGCCAATCGCGATTAAAAAACTCGATCGCGATCGAAAGCACATCGTAGCGTCGTGGCATACACCATATAGTGTACGTGTTGACACAGTGGCATTTGGCGTCTAACCTGCAAGCATTCCTGGCGCCAAAATAGTAAATACGGCCGAATGCAAAATAAACGTGACGTGTTCCACATACGGGGGATGGAATAAACGAACACATCTCGCATGTGCACATTCTTAGAGCGAAGCGATAGTCAACAAACGAAAGCGGGCCCGCAATCCTGGCTCGACGCCATTGTCAAGGTCGGGATATGCTAACGAACTGCACGGGGATGTGTAATCACCGTCAGCCAATATAGACTGCAGGCGCACGGGGAAAAACAAAATGAAAAGAAAGCGCCCTGGAAGAGAGCCAGGCGTGGATACTGCCCAGCCAGCGCACAGTGGCACATGCAGCCAGGAATGCTTTTTTTCGAGAGGTGCGTGGACAACGCCCCTCCTTGAGCGGGGTGTGGGGCATTTCATTTATCGCGCGACACACCTATGTATCCCCTCTGGGGGACCTTAAAAGGAAACCGCCGCAGTCTTCACTCAGTGGGACGCAGCATAGAATACGGTGTGTGTAGCAAATAACGTGGGTGGCATTGCATAGATAGCCGTAAAGGAAATACAGCTTCACCGCAGAAATGTGGGAAAGGCGGGCTTTATTTGCCCGGTGCACCGTTGCAATGCGTTCATTGCTGGCCATTGAAAGCCGACAGCGCGACACAGGGCGCTCGCTCAAGGTACCTCAGCACCGCATACTCTTCTGATATTAAACATTACCCGCGCGCCAGACACGGCCGTCCTTGTTTACCTAAGATGGAAGCTTTGGTTTCTCGAAGCGTCCGAACTGTTTATGCTTCCCAGCCACAAGTCAAGGAAAGCACGAAATTAATCGTCATGTCGTCATCCGACCGCCTCGTACTCCGTGAACCACAAAGAGCTCTATGGATAACTTTCACTGCGCACGCGCGGGTAAACAGAACCGAAAATAATACAGCGATCCAATATAGGACGAATGAACAACGAGGGCAAATCGTTCAAAGGAGAATTTAAATTGACGCAGCAAGCATTGCACAATGCGTGATGCACCGCTAGGTATATATATGTGACGCTATGTGACGTTACATATATATACCTATAGCGGTACAACACACATGTCATATGTGCCATATTGTCTCGCCCGAAAAATAATCGCTAGGAGTAGACGGGTCGTGGCTGCAGGGAGCGGTCGTAACAGTACAACAAGCAAAACTAGTGCAGGCAGGTATGAAGTGGACAACGAAGCATCACCCATAAAAACTTATACCAGATCCGCGCAGCACAGTCACAACGAAAGCTGGAAGAGCGGTCTTCGTCGTTCGTCGAAGAAACGTGGTACCCGCTACTTGTAGAGAATTATGAAACGATGTTTTCGATGCTGTGGCTGCCGACGATGAAGAATTGTGTCTGAAGATTTTATATTTGGAGGGGGGTCGGAGCACTTGACAACCAACTCATCTCGCAATTCACACTTTATGACGCTTGCTTGTTTATTTGCTGTTCTAAAGCAATTTATTACTGATCAACGGCGCCGCGGGCGCGAAACTGCGCGTCAACCGTCTAAAACTTCACTACGACCCACCAGTCCTGTCTGTGCCATAGGTCGCCTGGATGGCTCCTTTTGCACCGGGGAGTCAATGTAGTGACAAATACGGGCTTGCTATAGAGAGGACGAAGAAGACGTTTGTTGTGGGGGAGGCTTGTGCTGCTGCTGAAACCACTGGCTGCTGTCTCGCTGCTGTTCGGCCCATTAAACGGTCGCCTCACCCCGACGTGGCGTCTAACAGTATTCTTACACTCGTATTATAAACGCGGTTACTTTCCCAACATGAAGCCTACCTAAGACCTGTCTGCTACGCAGATTCAAGCACCGGTGTGGCTCAGTGGTAGGATTCTGGGCTGCCACGCAGGACCCCCTGGTTGAAATTCCATTGAGTCCTTGGTGTTCTTTATTTACTTAGTTTTCTTTTTTCCCGATCTTGCGCGATAGCGGTTACGGGCACCGGCGGCGCCGAAAAGTGAGCTGGGTCATGTAGATATCCCTCAAACAATTTAAAATTAGATTAATTTTAAAGCGAGTAACGTTCTAAGATAATTCTTTGGTATAGACTGCGAACAAGGCGGTATTAAAATGTATTAAAATAAGCTCGAATCGTCAATCGGCAAATTATTGTCGACCAGCAACTGTCACGACTCATTCGATCGCTTCACGACTTGCGCGTCCCGATAGCCAAGCCCTGTATATTTTTGAAATGTCAATCGGCAGTATGAATTGGCGAAATCGGCACTGTCAAAAGTGACAATGATGATCCCACCGTTTCAACAGGTACTTGGCTCGAATCAACACAAAAGCAAGCAAAACTTGGCAAACACTGGCTGCCAGAAAGTTTCAGACAATCATGTATACATAACTACAGTCTTTGTGTTCCACCTCTAAGGTATATACAGACCACTTATTATTATTATTATTTCTAACTATAGCACGCACTTTTAGAGTAAGCAAAGATAATCTTGACTCCAGTTTACCGTCGCGTCCAACACAGGGAATGCGGTGTTGGTTACGCTGATGGCGAGCGAACATGCAATGAGCCCACGCCGGACGCTACTAACGTGCGATTGTTTCACCTGAATCGCTGCCCTCGGCTATAGAGATGGCTGCCCTCTGCAAGCGATAGCACTTCAGGTCCATATAGACTACGGTTGGCTTTCGGTAACCTTATTGTCTTTTAGTCGAACAGTGCTACGGCCTCGCCTCGGTGGTCTACGGCCTAAGGCACTCGGCCGCTGACCCGTAGCTCGCGGGATCAAATCCCGACTGCGGCGGTTGCATTTTCGATGGAGGCGGAAACGCTGTAGGCTCAGCGTGTGCTCAGATTTGGGTGCACGTTAGAGAACCCCAGGTGGTCGAAATTTTCGGAGCCCTCCACCACGGCGTCTCTCATAATCATACGGTGGTTTTGGGACGTTAAACCCCACATGCTACCATTAACAGTGTTACGGTGGACGCATGCGTACGAGGACGGCTGGGTTGGAGCATTCGACGTTTCACGACCGTAGTCGTGTCGCGATATACAAAAATAAGGAAACGTTCGTTTAAAATTGCAAGGTGGCGGCGCCAATGTGTCTTATACGTGAAATCGTGTATACAATACTCGAAAACTGACACATTGCGCTCGCGGCGCGTTCTCAGAATGTGAAGAGCTCGCTGTCCGAATACGCCCATTGAGCAATTGAAGTGGGCGCGACATCCAACGGCGGATAAATTTTCGCGAGACTTGGATCTCTTCACATGCTCTGGGAGTGCAAAGCAATGTACACTAACCCCAACACTACATCGGTCAGGTGGGAGGCGGCCCTTCGCAGCTCCCTCCTGGCCGACCAACTTTGGGCCGTCCAGCAGGCCCGCGGAGCGGCCGATAGGCTTGGCCTAACGGTCCTGACGTGGGAGACGCCCGCTGCGCGCTGACGCGCGCCTTGCAGGACCTCAATAAAGTTTCGCAACCAACTTGGATCTCTAGGCAAACCAAAGACCTTTATGGGCAGACACCGAGACAAGTGCAGCGGCATAATTTGTTTTCCCTTTCGCCAGCAAAAAAGAAAGAAAGGAAGAAAGAAAGAAAGAAAGAAAGAAAGAAAGAAAGAAAGAAAGAAAGAAAGAAAGAAAGAAAGAAAGAAAGAAAGAAAATGCGCTTTTACACCCACGGCGTTTCCGGAAACAGGCGCCGGATCGGGCTGTCCGGTAGCGGTGACGAGAAACGGGTGCCCTCGTTTGCATCAACGCCTCTTGCGAAACGCCGAGAAGGGACGCGAGCTCGGGCTACACCCGTGTCTGATGGAACGAGCCCCGGCTTGTAGGACGCGCTCGTATTTTTCAGGCGGGCCCCCGAAACTGCTCTCGCGACATGGTGCGTTGTTGACATTACGTGCAGATGGCGCGATGAAAAGGTTTATGGGCTATAATAGAGGGTACGCGCAGTCAAGGGCGCATCATGGTCACGTGATTTGAAATACGGGAGGCCCACAAATAACGAGCGACTTTGGGATTTGAAGAAGACGAATGCGTATATAGTCTCAAGCGCAGCTCTGAGTAATGTAGTTATCGCAGTCACCCTATAACCTGGGCTTTATACATTTCCGAGTGTCACTGAATGAGCCTGCCCGATCTTCGAAGTATGAACCGATATGGCTAAAAAAAAAAAATTCCGCGCATCTGCACGAAGTGAATCGTGAAGTTTTGACGAAGCTCTGGGTATCGTATGAGTGGGTAACCGTACGATGCCCAAGCGTTGCCCCATATAATGTAAATTGAGTGACAAAAGAGTCGACAACAAACCTAGGTCCTATAAGGCCCATAATGCCCACGTTGAAATCGGCGACTAGTACAAAGGGTTGGTGCTTGTAGATATTTTACATTGTTTTGTCCCAACTACGGTTGATGTTAGTTCATTGTTAAACTGTGTGTGTGCGTGCGCGTGGTTCGACTGTACATCATCACTCGACTATCAACATCAAGCGAACGCAGCAGAGCGCGTGCCACCAGCACTGTTAACATTATACAGTGCACGCCGTCCTGTCCTCCCCACTGACAAGCTAGCACATCCGGTGCAGCGATCCCCCTATCGTGCGTTATCTTCACTTCTGTTCCACTTTTCGTATGGCGCTAGCGGTGGCCGGCATGAGCGCGCCAAGCGTTTTTCGTCGTATCACTTTTTTACTCCAGCGCTTTTTTACTCCACGGCAGTCGGCGTCGGGGCAAGATAAAAACGAAAAGATAACTCTAATCGCTTTGTGGTTGATTTCAAGCTCAGTATCGTCTTTTCTCGCGCAGTAGCAGCACTGCTCTTGCTTTACCTGCAGAGTTTACTTTGTTTTTTGGAGATTCAGCCCGAACGATAAATTTAACCTGAACATGCCGAGTGTTTCCTACGAAAAGAGACACGCATTATTTATTTGATTTTCAACGGCACGAAGCGAGCCAGCGACAAATTGCCGCCGTTATGAGTCGCACATTTAGTACTGTTAACGAAATTCGCCAGGTTAATCGGGGGGAAGGACGCCTTCCCCGTGGACACGGGCAGCGGGTGACGGACAGCGCGAAGGACCTGCGTCTGAAACACGCCGCAAAAGAGGCACACTTCATCGGGGCTCGAGAGATCAAAGACAAGTTAAACCTGTCCGTCAACGATCAGACGCCCACAGCGCCACAATGCTGACGCGGAGCGCCGCCACTAAACCAACCACAAGCCATCGCAACGCCCGTGCCGACAAGCGTACGCAGGGGTGGCGATCGAATGCGCAAATGTCGCAGAATTTTTGCTTCTCTTTTCTTTCTTTCCTTTCACGAATCCAAGTTGAAAAACAGGCAAACACACACGCACACACATCAGTGGGGTGGCGCTGTGCCACCAAACAGGATGTGTGGGCCTGTCTGCACTGATGGCTGGATGGCACGCACTGTGTTGTTTCTAATGCTTGTGGCACGCGCTCATTTGACGCTGATAGTACATTACCCGAGCGTTGCCTTATATCATGAAAATCGAGCGACATAAAAACTTCGACGATAGCTAGGTCCATAATGTCATGCGTCGTCAACTAGTAATAAAGGGCTTGTGCTTGTTGGTGTTTTTATCACACTATTCCGTCAGAATTGCGATTCATATCATAGCCTACCGTTAGGTGTGTGTGTGTGTGTGTGTGTCACATATGTTTCGACTACGACCACGCACACGGACGCCAAACGGACGGGTATGTGGTTCGCCTCTTAAAAAAAAAATAAATTACTGCGTGCGTGTCGGGTGCGGTCACACGAGGACGGAAACCACCAGACTGCACGTCCGGAGAAGCCCTCTGGCAGCCGAAGGACATACGCTGCATGCGGCCCGTCCCTCCAAGTGCGCGTTTAAATGTCGACCTTGATGCCATGCTCCGTTGGCACCGACCAAGTTGATCTGAACACGGCAGCATAGCGGGGAAAAAAAAATAAATGACGACTGCAGGCAATCGCGAACGCAGCCCGCCATTATTCAACGAGCCCGCACCCACGTACACTACTGAAACCGCGGCCTCCACGACTCTGATTACACAACGTTCCAGCCGTCAACGCACCACGCGGCTGACTGATGACCTTCGGTATAGAGAAGAGCGAAGCCAGGAGAGGGACGGTATTTTTTTGTTGTTTTTTAAATCACTGGCCCAGAGAAATGAAAGTAGTGTAGAACACGCCAAACATGACTGTTTTACGGTATGGTATACTCGCAAACAAAAGCGCGCGTTGTACATTCAATTTCGGCATTTCTGCAAGGTCACGGAGAATCATATATAGAAGGCTATCAGAAAAAAAAAAAAGGGAAAACACAATGACACAGCACAAACAAAAATGGACTAGTGCAAACCCGCTTAGGCGTTGCATCTGGAGGTACGTAAAGGATACATCCGCAGCAAAACACGGGGAGGAAACGCAACGATCCAATGCACGTTGGAAAACATTACGCTTAGATCGTGCACCGTTGCGATACGCACAGCGACAATAGGGAGTTTCAGAATAACGTTTGCAGGCGCTGCGGGCATTGCGGCCATAACAGGCACCATATGAGCTGTAGAATAACGTCTGCCCCTCCCGTGGAACAGGGACTTTAGCTGCACCGCAAACTCAAATGCACCGAAATCACACATAGCCTCGACACCAGCACTTGGCGGGCCGCGATCGCCGCACGCTATTTCGGATTTTTTTTTGCGGGCGGGCTGTGACGGCACCGCAAGGGCTCGCGGTGCTCTATTCTAAAACTCCCTAACAAGTCCGTCGCGTTCGGTTGGGACTCGAGCCGGAACCAAAAGCTAACGGATTGAAGGATTCTCAGATTATACAAGCGGAGTGCCGGAAACTCGATGAGTTGACGCGAAAGCGAATCGAACAAACGGGCATGTAAGGATGCAGAGAACGGACATACGCACCTAGAAGTTGCTTGACTCGGCCGGTGTGTTCCCTGGAGTGGCGAGAGAGAGAGCGCGCTCATAGAAACACAGACACGAACCACAGGCCAAAGGCGGCCGAAAGAAAGCGCGGAAAGAAGTGCCGGCGGACAAAAGCAGCGAGCGAAGGACAGAGGGAACGAAGAAGGGACCCCCACGAGTCCTGTACTACGCTGCCGCGAAAGATGAAATAAAAGCAACCGCGAGCCTGCGAAATGCACGCGTCGCGCGAGGCGGAGGGAAACAACACGTCATAAAATAAAAGGGAGAGACCCACCAATGAAAGAGAGAACAAAGCGACGAAAAAATAAAACGATAAAAGCGAACGAAAAAAAAGAAATCGAGCGAACAACACGACAGCGGCGGCGCCGTCGGTGCTAGCGCCAAGCAGTCTCGCGCAGCCAAGTAAACAGAGGTAAAAAAAAAAGGCGCGTGCATGAGGCTGCGCCCCAGTCGACGGAGAAGGAAAGGGCCAACCCTTTCTTATCTTCCTCGCAACACGGGCTGAGTGAGTCACTAAACCACGGAGAGGGTTCGTGCCTCTTTCTTCTTCGGAATAAATAGAACGAAAAGCTCCGCCGTGTTGCAACCGCTGTCCGCAGCCCCCGCTCGCCTAAGCGCCACGACCGACGCAGCTGCAAGGCTCTCTCTCGCCGCGAGTACATACACTCTACACGACTTTGTTCTCGAGACGTGGCATTTTATTATCTGTGAGTGCCGTACGGAACCACAAAAGTGCACTTCACTTCGCGCGGAAAGGTTGCGGTGAGAAGCATTTAATCACGAGCAGGAATGATCGGTTTAAAAGAAATAACCTACTGAGGTTTTAACAGAACGAACTACTATGATTATGAGGCATGCCGTAGTGGAGGACTTTGAAGTACACGCGTGTTCTGTCCTTTATTAATATTCACGAAGATAGCCCAGAAGCAACGGCGGTTTTCATAAATGGTTAGGAGATGGATTCGCTAATGCAGCCTGAACCTAGCACGAGCGTGCGGAATCATTATCATAGTGTCAAATTCGAGACAAGTGCGTCGGACACACGAGACAAACGACGCTGAAGCTTATACGAAAGAAGATGCGGTACGTGGCCACTGAAGACGAGAGATTGCACGGACGATTGCGTATACAGTCCCTCTGCATAATCCGCGAGGGAAATCTCTCCTAAAGGTCACCACACGTCAACGCGATGATAACACACCACAAACGGACACAAAAAAAAATAAAAAAAGCATCGACATTTGCGTGCGCGACAATGGCGTCGGCCAAAGAACGAGAACATCCAAGTACTCTAAGTAGTTAGATGTTTCTTGTATGAAGCACCACTCATATGCAAAAACATGTAATTAAAGTCTAAGCACTGCATAGAGATGGTATCGAACTGCATAGTTTCAGTTAGCACCACGCAGTTTCAGTTAGAACCAGTATTTGTTATGAAGGGCAGGCGCCAAATCTAAACGAAGACCGTTACAACGTTTTATACGCAAGCACTGTAATTCTACACGCTGCGAACAGAACAGAATTTCGGGCGGAGTGCGAGACGCGGGCCGCCCACGCTGCAATTGAAGCTCTACGGCGCCTAACGACAGTCAGCTTTTGTTCGCGAGAGGCCGAGTACGTGGCGCCATCTAGCGGGGTCAAGGTGAATCAGACAAACATAAAATTGTTATTGGAAAAACTTCGTGCATTATACTTCTCTGCTGGTGTAAATTGCTTGCAGCGAAGTATTTAAATGATTTTACTGTTTAATCGTTTTCATTCCGCAAAGTCTCCGAGAAACACCTAACAAACCCCGCGCGCATTATTGTGACTGCACGAAGAGTCGCATGATGAGCACACTTTGCATGTACCGTAATATCAATAGCCATCCTAATACCGTACACGCTAAAAAACCTCCAATGGACAATTTTAGAAAAAGGTACGTGTACACCTCAGCTCATGCGCAGTGTGTGCACGTTTTTTTTTTTTTTTTAACAGTAACGAGAGCTAGTTTCTCTCGTTCCTTGCCAATCTTGGAACGAGTTCCCGTCGCAAGTTGCTCTAATGCGAATGGAACTCATTACAGTTACATTTAGAAAATTGGAACATGTCGTTACATTAATGTTACATTTGAATTTTCAAACAAAAATGTAGTGACGTTCAATTCTGAGAAAAAATAAAGTCAGGCACTCTTTGGCCATCAATTGGCCCTAACGCCATAATGCCATAATATACCACACATCATCATCATCATTAAAATAAAGTGAGCATTTCAGAGCTCGCATCTAATATTTCAGGGCATATTTCAGAGCATCGAACGCGTTATTCGAAGGTCGTAGGTTCGATTCCTGCTCACAGCTGGTAATTTTTTCATCCACTTTTCTTTCTTCTTATTTACATTCCATTGGTTCTAATAACTTCCCCTGTACATTCCTTGGCATTACTGTCTGTTATATCTCATTAATATTGTGTTAAAACACGGAAATACGAGCCCTTAGGTATACACTTCTCTCCCTTATATATATATATATATATATATATATATATATATATATATATATATATATATATATATATATATATATATATATATATATATATACGGACGTGTCTAACCACAGCTTTCATGATTGTCTATTACAAGTCCGACCCATGTGAGACTTCCTTCAACTTAGAAATTTGCAACTTAGATAAGTACCCTGTTCGCAATCACCGAATATATTTCTTTCTCAGTCTTCTCTATTCTTTACCATTCTCTCTCTGTAGTTGAGTCTATTTTTTCTCTTTCTTCCCTCTCCTCTGTTTCTCTATTCCTCACTACTTCATCATGTCTATCAGTCTCACTCTCTCCGTCTGCTCGCTCACCCCTCCTCATTACCCATACATCATTTTATCACTCAATCGCTCTATAGCCTACTATGAGAGGCTCTGCGTGCGCGCATGCTGCAGAGAAACGCAGAGCCAATAATTTCTGAACATCACATTTGATTAGGTTTTTACTATGTTTAGTTGGTTACGTTTGATTAGGTTGCTCGTATACGTTGGACATGTATACGAGCAAACGGGAAGTCAGCCAGAATGGTATTGCATTGATGAGACGTTTATCCTTATCACCGTTCTAGTGTAGAATTGTAAATATCCGTTACCTGGTGTATTCGCTCATGAATGGAATGCGAATGCTTTAGTGCTATGTGCGTCATGATGCGAGCAGAATGAACATATGAGTTCTCTGGCTGTATTGAATTGCTTCCAAGTTTCATGCATATCTTGAAAAAAAAAATTAAATGAAAAGAGAAACTGGATAGCCCGGGTGGTTACTATGCTAGCCTTCGAATCTCGTGTCGCCTGGAATTTTTCGTCGCCAAGAATTTCTCTCTTTTGCTTTCTCCTCTCTTTTTTTTTTTCTACGTTTCTCTTTGTACTCATCCTCGCAGAGTTATTGCGTCCCATACCGACCATATCGTCGACGCGCGTGTTCTGGGAGTGAAGCAAAAGAGGAAGACGAGCACGAAGAGCGCTCGTACCGATTCGTGATCGTGGTGACTTTATTTCTATACGACACACGGCAAACCTTACGCATAACATCTCTGCTGTTAAAAAAAGATAAAAAGAAGCTCTCACGTGGTCCGTCTCACTGACGCGCACTTCCCTGCGCCCTCGGCGTGCACCTTCATGTAAAAAAAAAAAATCAGGATGCATAGTAATCACGTGACTGGAAAGCCATACATTTTTGCACCTCGCGCGGTTCCAGCTCTGCATGATGTGTTCAATGCGTACACCTATCCGATGCCATGGAACTTTTACAACAGGAACGCCGTTCCCTCTATACCGTTCCTTCGTAAACGTATACGAGTTACCTTTACAGTTCCGCCGATCCTTAATAGAACGGTGGCGTTACCTTGTTCCTCCGAAAAGTAACTAGTTCAAGGAACATCGCTCCCTGGAACGCCGTTCCGTACAAGAATGTTCATGCACCGAATGCTATAGCATCTTGGGTAGACGCGTCATATTCCGAAAAATTGCATACGAACCAATGCGTCGCTAACTCCACAAACCCTATTTTCATACGGCTTTAATGCTGCGGCCAACTCTGATATTGGCCGGTGGGACATCACTGCGGCATAAAACGAGCGGCCATCACAAAATTACACGGGGATTACAAAAGCTCATCGCCTTTCGAATAATGTGAGGGAAAATGAGCCGGAAACAGCTCGATTCATTCATCCTTGACGGAATACTCAGCAATATAGAAGCCGCGCGATAAGTGATAATCTCACGACGCTGTTCGGTCGCCGCGCAGTATATATCTCTCGTGGTGATTTGCGGCCACGAGCTGGAGCATGCCATTCGTAGAACTTTTTCTTTTCTTCGTCTCTTTTTTGTTTAGTCACTTCGACAGATGGTTGAAATAAGCCCGCGGGAACGTGCAGAGAAACGAGGTCGTGGCCAGGCTAAACTGCCAGCTCTTGATCGATGCAAGTTATTAGTTATATCTTTCGCTTCTCTCCACGCGCTATCAAGATCAGACCTTGGAGAGCTTGAAGTGCAGAGCTGCAGGTTCCGGCCTTCGTTGTGTAAATAAAGCAAATGAAGGACAAAAGAACAAAACAGGAGCACTGGAGAGGCACGAAATATTGCGCTTATTTGAGGGTGCGGCATATAACAGAAGCAGAGACGACGTGATGACATGCAGAACACCACAAGTGAGTCACCATTATTGGTCAACACTTGGACACACCGCAGCAGCCGAATGCATGAGTGAGATAACCATTTCGTGCATACACACCACAGCAGCCCCGTTACCGGGCGACGTACATGCATTCACGACTGCATCTGTACGAAGTAATATACCTGCGCAAACACATCTCGTGTATTGTGCGCAACAGTTATTGCGACCTTTATTATACGCAATGAAGACACAGCGAAGCGACCACACCCCAGCGAAAGGTCATAGTCGCGACGAGTCCCCTACCAACGACGAGGAAGAACATTGCATGATGATGAACGTGTAAGTACAGTGGTCTAGAAGTGCAGCTGCTGTCTCTATCAGCGTATGCAGCTGCTAATGATTCCGCATTTGTTCATACTGTACAGGAGTCACCGGCTATCCATGCATGCAAATGTTTTGTCGAACAACCCGGAAAATTAGACGCGGTTGACAGTCCTAACGTCGCGAAACTTAGCAACGTTATGCACTGTTACACGGTTGCTTGAACGCAACGGCATTCGAAGTTATGCGGGGACATAAAGCAGTCGTTGACCGGATCTAAGCGCATCCATGGGAACGAACAATTAAGCTCTGAAGAGCTTATTAGAGACAGAAACAGAGAACAATCACAATGAAGCGTGCGTACAGCCCACAGTGCAAGAGGAAGACGATAAGGGTGCATCACGCCACAACATACCGCGGCCATCTTAGTTCGGCGGAAACGACTGAAGATATAGACGTCTAGATGCCCGGAATAGAGCACCTTTGAGGCCCGGCGATAACACTTACGCAGTACTGCATGCCCAAGCATACACACAGGAGAGAAAGGCGCCTCGAGGGAAAAAAAAAAGATAGAAAAGAACGAAAACTCGAGGACGCTCTCATTGCAGGAAGTGCTTATGCGGGCAATTGTACAATAGGGCCGGATAACAAGCAAAGGAACCGATAAGATTACAAGCGCGAGAATGAAGAGCGGAGGCTATACGAAGGCAAAACATGCGATACCGCCACAGTATGAAGATAGGCAAAGCATACTAGATGTGGATAGCAAACGTGAAGCCACATCTGGGTGCACCTGCTATAGAAGAGGAGCTGCTTGCTTGCTTGCGACTCTCTTCCTCCATGCTATAAAGGAGAGGATGCTGACCTTCGAACTGAGAGATCTCAATGAGGCCGACACATGCATGCGAGGTGTGAGCGGTACCTGAGCGCTGATCAAGCTTCTCGCCTCGTCGACAAGTATCATCGACGGCAACAGGCGTATACTTTCGATAACGGATATCCGACCGACCGCTATACTGCGGAACTCGCACTCATCAGCAAAAGGTGCCCGACAGGACGAGCGGCCAACACGCTTCCTCATCCGTGCCTGCTAACGCTGTGATACACTTTGACGTATTCGACCAATTGATTGATTGATTTGTGGGGTTTAACGTCCCAAAACCACCATATGATTAAGAGGGACGCCGTAGTGGAGGGCTCCGGAAATTTCGACCACCTGGGGTTCTTTAACGTGCACCCAAATCTGAGCACACGGGCCTACAACATTTCCGCCTCCATCGGAAACGCAGCCGCCACAGCCGGGATTCGATCCCGCGACCTGCGGGTCAGCAGCCAAGTACCTTAGCCACTAGACCACCGATGGCGGGGCACGTATTTAACCAACTGTAGTTCGGAAAGCTACGGTGACGATCATTATGCAGACTGCAAGGGTTGCCGTGTCGGCTTATTGGTGAATCGATTGAACAGCTCTGAAGTAAGCACTGTGCGGTGTCTTTAAATCACATGTCTGAATGTCGTTTCGCGCTACTTCGAGGAAGTTCATTGTGCACCTTGAACTTGCTATACGCAGCCCTGCCTGTACGAAATTACACTGGGCTTGTTACGGCGCACGTAGAATCAGCAGCACAATAAAGTTTTCATCTTGCGTTACTTCCTTTAATAAAAGGCTGCGCCCCTCGTCGAGAATTGGCCTGCGTATATTTTTGTATAACGTGTTACGAGCAGCGAGGGTATAGAATGTCAAGTGCTGTGCGACCACGGCCGCGCGACGACGAATCAGCGCACCCAGAAATCTCTCCACTTTCTTCCCGATTAGAACGTCGCGTCAGAGCCTAGCTGCTTGATTGCGTGCCTGATGAGGCGTCATCAGAACTCCGCCTCTCAGGCGCCATGCAGCGCCGAATTTGACGCGGCAGTTGCGACACGGAGTGAACAGGGACAAAAAAAAAGAAAAAAAATGACAGCGAGGGAAAGAGAACGCGCTCGCGGGTGGAAATAAAATTGTGATCGCGGCGGCAACCGGCGGGGACTTAAATGGCAAGCCAGAGAAAGGAAATGAAAGAAAAAAAGAAACGAAGCAAATGGAACGCTTGATGGGAGGGGGGTGCGAAGTAATCTGGCCCCGTTATATGGAGTCATCAAGCAGCGCGTCGTCTCGATGAAGAAAGCAGCCGTAAAGTACTGCTGGAAGAAAGCGAAAAAAAAAAGAAAACTGCGCAAATTCGTTGGCAGCGTTGTACGGAGAAGTAAAGTAAATATGCCCAGCGTTCTCTTATTTCGCTCCGATAAAAGTGTCTCGGGCAAAGAGAGTGCCAACAACGCCCGTGAAACAAAAGCGCAAACAACTTCGCTGCCAAATTAAAGCTCGGATAAAACGAGGCTAGAAAAGCAGCAGCTTAAGTAAGTGAACATAAAGGACGGCGGTATAGTGCCCCCTGTGAGACGAAAATAAAAGTCCGGAGAAACGAAAAAGAAGAAAAAAAATAGAAAGGCTATGTTAGGGGGGGGGGGGGGGGGGGCTGTACAAAATGACTCTTGGGGTGTTTGGCAAGTGCTGTAATGTTCAGTGCCAGCGAGTGTTCCTCCCTCTCGAGAAATCTCGTTTATTCGCCGCGCGCACTCGCCCTATGAAAGCCGATGTCACGTTTCGGACGCACCGGGGCGCTGCTCGCGTACACTGGCCACATCCATCCATCCATCCATCCAGCCCCCGCTTCGCACGGACGTCCGGGCTGACACTGTCAACAAGGGACGCCATCAGGGCATGCGCTCTGCAAATTAAACAGCGCTATATATCATAGCTGAAATCAAGAAGAAGAAATGGACATGGGCCGGGCATGTAGCGCGTAGACAGGATAACCGCTGGTCGTTAAGGGTAACTAACTGGATTCCCAGAGAAGGGAAGCGGGTCAGGGGGAGACAGAAGGTTAGGTGGGCAGATGAGATTAAGAAGTTTGCGGGTATGAATTGGCAGCAGCAAGCACAGGACCGGGTTAACTGGCGGAACATGGGAGAGGCCTTTGTCCTGCAGTGGACGTAGTCAGGCTGGTGATGATGATGATATAGTGACACAAAGAGCTCGTGCCTATTACAAGGTCGGAGTCATGTCTACGCATTCTGCGAGGGAACAGCGCCAACGGGAATCTAGATCTTTCCATTAAAGAGGGGGGGGGGGGAGTGCACAGATTAAGGGCGAGGACCAGCAAGAATAAGAGCTAGTGTTTGCCAGAAACCTAAGCCATGTATTTTCTCTAGCCAGAATACATGTATACGGTTAGTGATTTCATTCGAGAACGTTGTTGCATAACAATCATCGTTTAATCATGACACGCAGCGCGACAAGCGGCAGACCTGTGAGCTAATACATAGTACCTTTTGCCGGGAAATCGACTGCAATTATCTGCCCATCGAATCATCACTCCAATCAATGGGGAGTTCAGCTTCAGTTCAGCCCTTTTACGTGTACTAAATGTATAGAAGTCCCCAAAGAATGTATAGAAGCTGGCAGTATTGGCTTTGTTCGATGGCCCACTCTCATAGCCGGACAAAGCTAATGGAGAGGAAATTATAAGACATGGCTTCACTAGCGTATAGTCAGGGGAGAAGGGTTTCACACCCCGACGTCCTTCAATTTCGCATGCGTACATACATCATAAAGAATAGTCAACCCCCCACCCCACCCCCTAAAAGAAATTTAGGCTATGGCCGTGTGTGGCTTTGTATTTGATGAAGTGCAGGTGAACGTCGAGCTTAGAATCGGCACACTTCTTGCCGAAAACCGTCGCAGATTCACTCTTAAAATGCAATTTAAAATGTAACAACTTCACTTATGACTACAAACGTGGAAGCAGACACGTCGACAAGCCCCGCCGCGGTGGTCTAGTGGCTAAGGTACTCGGCTGCTGACCCGCACGTCGCAGGTTCGAATCCCGGCTGCGGCGGCTGCATTTCCGATGGAGGCGGAAATGTTGTAGGCCCGTGTACTCAGATTTGGGTGCACGTTAAAGAACCCCAGGTGGTCGAAATTTCCGGAGCCCTCCACTACGGCGTCCCTCATAATTATATGGTGGTTTTGGGACGTTAAACCCCACATATCAATCAATCAACACGTCGACAACACAACGCGAACTGCCGACAGGTGACCTAGTAATCTATACGAAATCGACAGCTGCGACTCCATTGCGGCCCTTCGTGAGTGTAAGACGCGGCGTTACGACACTGCGTCCCGAAATCGTTTCGTAAGCGAGCGCTGACGCACGCAACGTCGTCTTACCTTCGCAGCACGCCAGGCGCAATACTTCCCTCGAACGTCGCGTGCGGGTGCAAGTTATTACGTTACAATGTGTCACAAGGGGGCCGTATAGATCAAGCCCGCGCGGCTCACACAGAGTCGATCGATCCTCATGCCCGAAAACGTGATCAACCGAAGGACATACCTGCGTGCAAGACATTGTGTAAGAGATACGCGGTCAAACCGCTCCACCGATCAATGACGACAAAAAAGGCAAAAACAAACAAAACCACTCGATCGAAGTCTATATAGTGAATCTCGGAATTGAATTTCGCGCATTTATCGCTGCTCCGAGAGACCTCATCGCTGAAAGTGTTCAGTTTCGTCAGGATTCTCTGACAAAACAAAGGCTAGAATCTCACGCAAAGGTGACATCAGTGGCATCAGGTGGTCTAGTGGCTAAGGTACTCGGCTGCTGACCCGCAGGGCGCGGGTTCGAATCCCTGCTGCGGCGGCTGCATTTCCGATGGAGGCGGAAATGTTGTACGCCCGTGTACTCAGATTTGGGTGCACGTTAAAGAACCCCAGGTGGTCAAAATCTCCGGAGCCCTGCACTACGGCGTCTCTCATAATCATATAGTGGTTTTGGGACGTAAAACCCCACATATCAATCAATCGACATCAGGAGTCCAACGTCATTCTCACCACCACTCGCGGCTCGAATAAAATGCGTTTATAGTCTTTTACGCAAACAAGTACTAGCAAGTCTTACTTCATCCTCCAGGCTACTGGCTCGCATCCCACCTCGCCGTTTTGTTAATTTGTACTTTCCCGCATTCAACAGTAACGTTTTTTTTTTTAATAAAACACGCACGCGCGCACACATGCACGAAACCCAAAAACTGAAACTTAAGGAATTACACTGCTGCTGCATGTCGACGTGTCCCTGAGAAGCTAATCGGTTTATCGCTAATATATAGTAGCGCAGACAAAGGACATGGACAAGAGAAAGCACATTCAAGACAACACAGCGCTGAGCTGTCTTGCATGTGCTTTCTCTAGTCCATGCCCTTTATCAGCGCCACCATATATTGTCATGCTACCATACCAACATGCCCAAGTCGCCACCCTCATCTGTTTATTGCTTGCACTTCCATGCCACACTCATTAGGTTTTATCCTTGTTATATTATTTTGATAAACAAATTGGCTTGGGAAATTTCCTTCCATCATGTATGTTGGACTGCCTTGAGCCCGTTATATCTTCTGGTGGTGCGGGCAACCCCCATTTTCTTTTAGTTGTTTTCCTATATAGGGCGCCAAAAAGCGTGCGCGCGCACACACGCGCGCGTTAGAAAATTGTTTTTTTCTGTTTTCGTGCTTGTTGTTGTTCAACGACGGTACAAGAAGTGCTTCATATGAAACATACGACCACTCGGTGAATCGGTGCGCGGTTCGTGTCTGTCCCGATGGGCTTCGTTATAGCATTGCAGCCAAGTGGTATGCACCTTCCTTCCCCCTCACACACACCATAATATTTCTCCGACTGTTCCCATTTGAACGCTCACAAAAAGAAAAGGTCAGAGTATGAAGCTAATGCCGCGGTTTCGGGCTTAGTTCACCCACGAAATGAGAGACAAGACGGCAGGCATTGTTCGGAGCCTTTGATACTGCACGAGAATAAAACAATAAAAGGATGGAGTGCGGAGACGTGCAGCCGCGTGCGCACTTGGTATTCGCCAGTATAGTCGTTTACATGAAATGTTAATCAGCAGTATACAGTACACCAAAAAGTCAGAATCCGCGTCTCACGTTAGCGTCAAGATAACCTTCGCTCTCTGGCTCGTCACCGACTCCCACAGCTATACAGTGGAGCACGGTCGAGGAATGAGCTGAAGACAGCGCTGGGACATATGATGATGAAAAAAGAAAGGAAAAACTGGACTCCTCGTACATACTCCTCAGACGACTCACTGGCGAAAGCCATTCGGTACGGCTATTGTACCGTGCACCTTATATCGACGTTCGTTTAACTTAACTGCCTCAGTCGAATTAATTTTCACCCAAATATCAGTATACTCTTTTACTTTACTTACAACACAACATTATATATATATATATATATATATATATATATATATATATATATATATATATATATATATATGTGTGTGTGTGTGTGTGTGTGTGTGTGTGTTGTGTGTGTGTGTGTGTGTGTGTGTGTGTGCGTGTGTGTGTGTGTGTGCGTGTGTGTGTGTGCGTGCGTGCGTGTGTGACGCTATGATGAATTGCAGACATGGCCTGGCTCATACGCCACGTTTATTCCATTCTCCCTTCTTCCTTCTCCTTCTAACTCCTAACCGTCACTACCTTCTTACGTTACAGGATTCCCTCTCCCCCCAGGAAGAAGTCGCGTCAGACACTTAACAAAACAACAAAAAGGGTGTTAAAGCGAGCGAAAAATGTCAAAATGCACCATAGTTCCATTTCAGAAGGGAGTTCCTTAACTCGCACAAAATATATACAGCAGAGGGAAGCTGTCCCGCCATATCTAAGAGAACTCGGGTGGACGAGGCTGGCTGTTGCGTCCTGGATGGCATAACCCCGCCCTGCACATCTGCACTGGTGATGACATCGGTTGAGTTCTTGTGAGGAACGGGCAAGGTTGGGAGTCCCTGTAGCATTTCAGGTTCGAATGTCGAAGGCGTCGAATTGTGTGTCGTGCTAGAAAGACGGTGTGCTTCCAGTTTGCGAGTGCGATGGTCGCGGCTGACGGAATGGTGTCTTGGTCTCTGCGTTCTACAGATGATGCCTTTTCGTCTCTTTCGTCGTTTTCTGTGGTTTCGGAGCTGTAATCGTAGGCGCAGTCTTGATCTCTTGTGCAAAACGCGTTTGTGGCGCCAATACCTTATGCGTATATGCCTCACGTCTTGAGTTTGCTTTAAGGGGCTCGCTTTGCGTCGTCGTCCTTCTTGCCGTATCTGTTGGAGTGTTTCGACTCCTTGGGCTTGCTTTTGCTGGCGTTGCTGCGGTTGTACTGGAACGTGCTGAGGTGGGAACGCTTCTTGAACATCATGCCGGTTTTCTTTACAAACTGATGTAGTGTCCAGTCGGCAGCTGGTAGTCTGTGGGCTGTTGTAACGCTTTTCAGGCAGTGAAGTTGGTAAGGACAGATTTGACTGGAGGAACATCAGAGGCGCCTGCGACAGCATTCATTACGTAGGCTTCTGGCACCTGGCAACCTGTAAATGTCGTTTCCGAGCCTCCTGCGTTTGGGCTTTCAGATGGCCGTGCTCTCAATGGCGACACCGCAATAGGCGTGGTTGGGTTAGATTCTAGTTGGGAATGACTGTGTTTCTGTGCAACGAACGATGCGAGCTCTTCTGGCGATGCGAGCTCTTCTGAGGTCCTGGGCTTGACTGAGTATGCTCCAAGCTTCTCTGCTCTATTCCGTCCATAGTGAACGCGTGAGACGCGAGGTGGGCGTTGTGAGCGACCGAACATCCACGCGATGGAAAAGCAGGAGGTTGGTCAATGCGTGAAGGCTGCTTTTGACTGTGACTACCGAGTGCGGTTGTCTGTGGATGGTGGGTTACAAGCAAGTCTTCGTCGTAGTCGTCATTGTATTCTCTAAACCAAACGATCATTTTTTGTTTGATCTTTTCCCATGACTCGTCGTTTTGAAATATATGGGTGAGGTAGAACTTGAAGGCCTCACCGGAGACGTAGTCGGTAAAGTTGGCAACCATCTCCCGTTCCGACCATGATGCAGCGGTAGCGTGGAGCTCGAACAGGTAGAACCAGTCCTGCATGGGTCCATCGTCCGCTGCTCCGGTGTACTTGGGGATGGGAAGGTCCGTCGATGGTTCCGTCATGATGGTTGCAACGGTGTCGAGTGGTGATGCATTTCTGTGGTCCGCGTTCGGTCACTGCGTCTCGCTGAGGTCTTCAATGATGATGGCCGGTTGATAAAGTGGTTGCGAGGTCTTCATGCTGTTGACTCGTGTGACGCTATGATGAATGGCAGACGTGGCCTGGCTCATACGCCATGTTTATTCCATTGTCACTTCTTCCTTCTCGGCTTCTACTTCTAACTCCTAACCATCGCTACACTCTAAGCCAAAAATGGCCAAAATGGGAGCAACGGCTGCTTTTACTCCTTCAGACCGACTGTTACTCTCCGAAAAGACCAAGCGGAACAAGATGCCGACTTGTTCGAGAATGGGGGAGCAACTGTATTCATCTTAAGTTTGTAAGGGAGCAACGGAAGGAGGAACCGCTGAAATGCTCTCGTCACGCAACGGTTACTCCCGGCAGGACACCGCACACAAATATGCATGCCGCCCACATTGATATTTATGGGCCAGATTATTGTTTGTTCTGTGTGCCAAACTTCACCAGCAAAACAGTGATTTATTTTAGCATCCGTAGATAATAAGATAGCAGCGCTGGATGAACACAGAAGGCCTGAGAATACAGTACGGCAAATACCCTAACACACGCAGCAGCAGAATGGAGAGTTGGCACGTCAAAGCGGACCGAATGCCGAAACACGTGCCAAAACAACGATAAAAAAAAGCCTAGACACGCCGTTCGTCCGCGAAGTAAGGGCGTCAAAGTCGATCAAGCACCGAAACACGTGCATAAGGAGCCCCCCCCCCCCCGCCTAGATATATCGGAGAAAAAAAAAAAAAGCGGACCCAGACGCGCTTCTCATCAGCCATACACTTAGTAGCACGCTTCACCGTGTAGTTTGAAGGCAGAATGACAATTCTGCGCCATCTGCGCCCGCACGACAAAAGTGGCGCTGGTGTAGCAAACGATGTAAGTTACAAAGTAATTTTTATTCAGTGTTTATGTTGACTAGCACTAAATTAAAATTACACTCAACTTTTTATATTTATTTATAAGTTTTAGTGTACCTCAGTTTTTTTTTTATAATTGTATTAGGAGAACACACTGAAATTATTGCGCTGACGCCTGTGCTGCCACTGCTGGACGTTTTTTTTTTTTTCGGCGCAACTAGGTTCCCGTTCGCACTACTTACTCATTTTCATATGGTCTGTGGTTGGCGAGCACATGGACGGGCGAGCTTGTGAGCTATGTTTTGATCGTGTGTGTGTGCCGCAGATTTGCATTTCTGCTTATTCGTGATTAAGGTTAGTGTATATTTATCTTTATGGATCGCGAAGTAGTTGTGGATTTTGCTGCTGGGTGGAACAAACACATCGTAAACACGTCTTCAGCTATCTGCAAGCCTGTTCGCTCGTCGGACAAAGGACCGAGCATGCATCAGCGTGCAGGTGAGTGGCATTTCCAGCAACATTTAATGCTCTTACAATATATTGTTGAGTGGTTGCGCTATTGAAAGAGAAATGATTTGCTCTTATTCACCGTATCCATTGCTAGCCGTATCGGACTAAATTACCTCTATTACCGCCTGCATACCCTCTTGCTTCCCCTGTCACCACTGCAGTGCCAGTGTACTTTTGCAGTTAAAAGTTCATTTCCGCAACACTACCTCGCTTGAAAAAACATTGGGGCGGGGTTGTAGCTGCATTCATACTGGCACTTTTCTACCATTGGCTTTATGTAATGTTAACGGCTCAGTGTTGGGGCCTTGGGTTGCATTTTTTAGAGATGTAAAGTGTATGTAAATCAGTAAGTGAACAAATCATTGTCGCATCACTTCACTGGCATAGCCAGGCGGTTGCGCACAGAATTTTTTTAGGCCGGGCGTAGGGAGCCCAAATTGACGACCATATTCGCTTGCCCGGCCTATTCAGATAAGGCGGACCCCCCCCCCCTCCCCGCACGCCTAAAAAAAAAAAAAATCTGCCCACATCACTGCGTCACTTGCTTCACCTCTGCGCTGAACGTACTATTTTATAAGCGCACCATCAAGCGAGCAGTTTACATATTGACAGAACAATTGGAGGAGGAATGACCAAATCTTTCAGATTTCTTTAGTGATGTAAAACCTTAGCAAACTGAATATTGTAAAAGACAATCATAAATGCTGTATGTTCTCGTTAGCGCTGTCATTATTCTGCATCATGAAATCTTTATGCGCTGTGAAAACTTGGCATGCCGTTGAAGTCACATATCGACGTTAATACCAATCGACGAACATTTCGACAACTTCAATAACGCCGTTTGGGATTTGCCGCATGCACATAATTCGGCTGATTCCCACTTGGCTGTTCTTAACCTGACTTCACTGCTACCAAATGAAACAATATTTGATGCATGTCTTTTACTTTTTTTTCAGGGATATGACACAAATTTGGTTATACTGCAGATAAAGATGCTCCCAACGATGCTAAAGTACAGAAAGCAAGTGAATTTTGGTAAGTGCAGACTTCTTGTACTTCGTATATGAAAGCATCGCTTTTTAGAGGCAAACTGTGCATGTGTTGGCCAGAGAATAGTTCATTATGCCACATGGTTACACTGGCACTGACAATTCGACATGGCTCCGCTGGCCCGTGTGTGTGCTCACACTGTTACCGTTAAGATAAAATGTTTATGTTTTCATTGCAGGGATTGCTGTTTGTACTAAAAAGCCAACTGCCAAGATTTGTTTACGCTGGTACTCCTAAAAGTATGCTTCCCTATTTACATGGATTTTGGCTTGCACAAAGCATAACACTTGGGCCTAGATTCACAAACCTGTCCATGCGCAGGCCTTCATAACAGCGTTTCTTGACTTGCCTTACCCTGTTTTCTGCAGATGTTTCGTGGGTTTAAAAGTGCCACAGCATGTTGACCTCCCCCACTCTGAAATATTCGCGTTCAAAGTTCCGCAAGAGTGGGCTTAACTTTCTTGTGCACCTCTTTGCTAGTCCAAGATACTGAAGTGTTATGCTCTTACTAGAGGTGGCAGTGTTTCTAATGTTTGTACTTCCATCACATTGACCAAGTATGCGATCTTGGCTTGACTGGTAGCACATCCTCAACAAATGTCTTTGTGGCACATGTAGAAGGCAGTACAAATAAATAGGCAGACATTCACACCGGGAGCTAACTTCTAATAATGCTTTTTTTTTGGAAAACATGGTGTGCTTATTCCAATTTGTCTAACAAGCAGTAACCTGTTTGGCTGTGAACCAACAAGACGTTGAACTAATAAAAGCTTCACATCCTGTTGATCTCAAATATATATGTATTGGCAAGCTATCTGTGACACTGTCAAACAAAGAATCAGAATATCTGTGCATGCCTTAAGATATATTGCTTCGTTTACATATCTCGTGGCTGTGACTCGTCAACCGAGTGAACAAATGCACCCTAGTTTTCTAAATTTAAAGCATTTTTTGAAGGTAGCACGGTCTACATTTATTTGTCTATAGTCTTGTCCAGCCGTTTGCGTCAGGTACAAAGAAATATACTGAAGATTATCATGTAGCCTCTGCAAATGGTTGCTTTCAAGCAGGCTTTGCATGCTTGGCTTGTGCCTACAGGTATTGCACAATTCAAGACGCAGCAGCGTATGATAGAACAGTAGAATCGAGAGCAACTATGTGCACGAGCTAAATAAGTATTTTAACATGAGCGGACAGTACGTGTTATTTGACACACACATGACCTCATTTAGAATGCCCATTGGTGACTGGGCTCATAGAAATGTAACTCAGCTGTGTATAGGAAACAAGTTAACTGAACCTAAGGGTATCTTTAACTGCTACAATATGCCTTGTTGAGGTGCTGCACATTTTCTTCCAGAATATTGCTGTCCGAGACATCATGTGAAGAGCGTCTACCACATCAGCATTTATATGGCTTGCCAAGTAACGTTTGGCCGAACCTTCCTTTTTTTCACATATCGTTTTGCAGTAGACATCCTAGAATGTAAGCGCTGCTTCAGTGTGTGTGACTCATTGTTATGAATTGATTCTGGCATGTTTAACCTCACACTTCTATTTTTTTTTCTTGCAGCAATGAGATGCTTCACATATGCCTGCGGTGATGTTCTGCTGCGGTAGCCTGATGGAAACACCAGCTGCGAAACTTGAGTTCTTCAGAATTGGAGAAGTTGCCCTTCTCTCACCAATAATGACACAGACTGCCCTATGCTAGAAATTCAAGATTGTTTTTCCACGGATGACGCAGAAAACTTTTGATGTATTATGGTGTTTGTTTAGTGCTGGCTGTGGTGTGGCAGAGTCTACTTTTACGTGTGGTCACACGTCGCCTCATAAAAAGAACAATAAAGCATTTATTTTCCTTTCAATATTGTCCACTTTTTGTGTTAGAAGCACCCAAGCAGTGTTCTTCCAAGGAGCTCTCGCCATGTGTTAAGCGTGTGACAAGCATACTCGAGATAAATACTCATTTCCCCAAGGAGTAACTGGAAGCATGTGCAGTTGGTTTTCAGAGAGTAACTGCAAACACGTGGGAGGACCTGTAAAGAGTAACTGTTGCTCTTAGAAGAGCAACTGGTGGGAGTAAGGGTTGGTCGGCAGGGAGCAACTGGTGGGAGTAACTGTTGGTCTGCAGGGAGGAACTGGAGGGAGTAACTTTTCATCCCCCGGAGGAGGAACTGAAAGGAGAGCAACGGTTCCTCCCTCTGCAGTTACTCCTTTTAGGAGAGTAATGGGAGTGGCAATGCAATTGCTCCCTGAAAGGAGCAACCCCTATACCCCTGTTGCTCCGTTTTGGCTTAGAGTGTACCTTCTTACGTTACATATATATATTACGTATGGGCAAGGCAATGGTAGGAGACGCCGACGAAGAATAGGTGCTGGTGTATGAGAATAAATCCTAATTAATCTGTATTATTATCCTATTGTGTGTACAACACTATATGCATTATAAAACCACGAACGTCACACAATTCAACAGGAGCGACTTCATCAACCTGCCATAACTAAGCCACACACACACGCGCGCGCGTGCGCGTTATTCGAAGGTTGAAAGTTTGGTTCCTGCCCAAGGCAAGTTATCTTCTCACCCACTTTTCTTTCTTCACATTTACATTACAATGCGGTTCAATAACTTCCCCTATACTTTCATTGGCATCAATGTCTGTTAGATCTATTATTATTGTGTAAAAACACGGGGAAAACGAGCCCTTAGGTATACACTTCTTTCCTTATATATATATATATATATATATATATATATATATATATATATATATATATTATATATATATATAGAGAGAGAGAGAGAGAGAGAGAGAGTCAAGTAGATCCTCTGTCTCTGTGAAGCAGTCACAACGTGGTTTATTTCGACGTTTCAGCCAGAGTCTGGCCCTTCAATCTGATGACCCTCAATCTGATGAAGGCCAGACTCTGGGTGAAACGTCTAAAATAACCACGTTGTGACTGCTCACCGAGGATCTACGACCACTCAACCCCACGCCTGCCTCTCTCTTTCTCTCTCTCTCTCTCTCTCTCTCTCTCTCCTCTCTCTCTCTATATATATATATATATATATATATAATATATATATATATATATATATATATATAATATATATATATATATATATTATATATATATATATATATATATAATATTAAGGAAAGAAGTGTATACCTAAGGGGCTCGTCGTTTTTCCGTGTTTTTACGCATAATAATGAGATCTAACAGACTTATTAATAAGGCCAAGGAAAGTATAGGGGAAGATATAGAAAAGTGGGTGAAAAGATAACTTGCCGTGGGCAGGATCCTGCCCACGGCAAGTTATCATTTCACCCACTTTTCTTCATATTTACATTACAATTTGGTCTAATATCTTCCCTTATACTTTCCTTGGCATTATTGTCTGTTAAATCTCATTATATATATATAAAGAGAGAGAGAGAGAATCTCTTGGTTGAAGCCGCTTCTGTATGGCTTCTGCTTGACTAGACGTTACGTGACCTACTTCGCTCAAGCCGGGTTTTTCCGTTCCAGGCCACGTCCCGAAGTGACATACATGGCTTTCACCTAGGAAACAATGCAACTCGACACAACACTGTAGAGCTGACCCTCAACCACAGTTCTTATAGGAAAGTAGCAAAATGTGTATACGGTAATCAAACTGAAGCAATACAAAGCCTACGCGATCGATCAGCAGTGTAAAATGAGCCATGTCATCCCTTATACAGCTCGCGCGCACAAAGAAGCGTGTTTCGAGTTGGTATACAGCTACATCGTGGAAATAACGAGCTCACACGAACAGGCAACACATACACACGCGAGTACAGCAAGTGCCACAAGCTTCCCCTCTCCCCCTTCTCTCTCTCACAGCAAGTGCCACAGGTAGCCACAAGCTTCCCTCTCTCTTTCTTTCTTTCTCTCACTTCCCGCACACGTGCGAGCAGCGAGAGCGACAAGGATGACGCGTCGCTGCCGTTCTCAGAAGTGGACCTTCGCAGGGCACACGCCTTTTTTCATTTCGAACCAGCTGCTCGCAGCGCGAGATGATGCCACAGCAGCCAGTGGCGAAACCGCCAGTGTATATGCACCACTGCGGCGGCGCAATTAGGCGCCATTACCGCCCATGCATTTTCCCGCCTCGCGAACTTTGGATGTTTTATTCATCCGACGAGCCGCGCTCAATTTGTCGGGCCTGCGTCTCGGGCGACGGCTAAAAGGACGATCAGGAGAGCCAATCTGCTTTGACGGGAGTCGAAATTAGGGGACAGTCGAGCTGGACATGCAGAACACGTAACCGGAGCTACACAATCGTTATAATCACGTGTGCACGTATTTCTTTCTGCCTTTCTTTCTTTGTCTTCGTTTTCACCTGCTGACCCCGTGCCGTCGTGATGTCCGGAAAACAGACAGCACACAATGCAATGTTGGCAGTACATACGCAGAATTTCAACACCGGTAACGTCTGTGTTGAAATTCCGTGTATGCACTGCTCTCGTGATACGAATACCGCACGAATAATGCTCTTACAAGAGCATTATTCGAGCTGCAATTATGAACCTGCGCTCGTCATTGTTGCTGGTGTATAATGCTCCTTCTCACGGCGCTCGATCGAGTGATCCACAGAATGTTCGATAGCATAGTGGTGTCCACTGCGCACGTGGCCAAAGTATACCACTTATCGCAAAAAAAACAAAGCAACAAATTTTACTTGTCCCGGCAAGCTGAAGATGCCGCCCGGGTGCAAGGACTTCGAGCGGTCACCTGAGGCACCGCCGTCATAATCAACAGAGAGTGGGAAGGGACAGGGGCAAATCGCCTCTTCCACCACCTCGCCCGGTTAAAACTGCCGGACTTTAAATAAAGCCTATTCATTCATTCATTGTCCCATACTAACTACGACAGCAGCGCCACACGAGTGGCGGTACGTACCCGTCAACTTTATTCAGAACTAAGGCAGCTAAGCACGAGCCACGCGCAACAAAGTGAAAGTATATAATAACTTTTTTACTTCCTAAGGTTCGTACTAACTATGGTAATCATGATCTCTCTTCTGTACCATCACCATATGGAATAATTGCCAACTTCGCTAAAATGCAAAGTTTCTTTATTTTCATTTAAAAACTCATTAAAAGAGTACCTGTTAAATAGTTGATCTATCATCTTGTTTCTGTTGTTTTATGGTGTATTATTTGTTTTTTTGATTCCATGCCTTTTTGTTTTCATTCTGCTTTATATATTTTTGCTTCTACGATTCTAACAGCTGCTTGTGCTTTTATTATTTGTAATGATCACCGAGGGTCCCGTTGCAGTCTTGTACTTTGGGACCCTCTTCTGTATATTTTACTCCCTGTAACATCCTTTTATGACATGATAATAAACTGATTGATTGATTATATTCTCGGCACTATAGCGAAAGTATATCGCCCAAGGCGGCCGTCCAGGTAAACAACACACGGACGATACATTCGCGACGACTGTGCGAGGGGGCACGCGCGCGCATTCAGCTTGCGTCGTGCGGAGACTGATGTGGTCCCGGTTGCAATATTCTGCTTCCCCCGTTTCAACGCTCGCGCGAAAACAGCCTTGCTGGGATACAGACAGCGCCATTATACGGACAGACTCGTGCGCGCGCTCGTTGGCGCACACCTGCGACGCGAACGTTTACGAGAGCAGCTTTATCACGCTAATGAGCACATCACCAGAGGACCCAACGCGCTCCAGCATTTGCAACACCCCGGCTGCAACTGTGCAAGACACCACGTCTGTTCACACCCAGAAGCGTAATTTATTTAGTAAGAGTGATAGAAAATTACCGGGGACAATTTCACATCAGAGAATGGATACTCCCGAAATGCTACGCAAACGGTTGTCATAACAACGTTGGTGACGAGATAGCTATCTCTTATTCAGCCATTTGGCAACCACTGTTATTGTTGTCATTTGTGCAACCACTGTTATTAGTTCCAATGTTACTACTTGCTTTGTATTTTTATTAGTTATTAGTTGCTCTGTAGTTGCTTTGTATTGTGGCACAAGTATCACCCACTAGCATTCTTTCCTATGTCCCCCCCTGACTCTATGCTCCGTAATAGAGCCTGTAAGGTACTTTTAAATAAATAAATAAATAGAGAGGGGCGCCGGCGTGACACGCTCTTCGAGTGGACAGAAGCGTCTACCTTGGTCACGTGATAGAAAGCGCACTGAACTTATTGATATATTTTACATAAGCTCGAGTCGGTACGGGATTGCCGACGCGCACTGCGATGACCATGACGCTGTGCCGAGCACATTCTTTCAAACGAGCCCCGCAAGACATTCGTTCGCGCCTCCCAGCATGCAAAATTACACGCACCCGGGCTCGAGCGCGCCACCACGCGACTGCCACGCGAACATTTGAGAAGGCTGCGACACGGACTTAACGAAACGTCGAACGTGGAAAGTTTCGCGCAATAATAAACGAGCCGATTCCAAATATTACGTCGTACGCGTGCCGTTCGTAGAAGTGTTGCAGTTTAACCGGCACGACGGCGTGCGAGGGTTGGAGGCGCGCCTCTCATTAGACCGCATAGCGTATACCCTGCGAGTTTTTTTTTTCTTTTTTTTCTTTTCGTGTACGCCGCAGTATAGCCAGCCAGTCGGCAGAGCAGCACGATTTTTCAATGCCGGCGAACGTGTCGAGCCGCCACACCCGCTCACGCGTTCCTCGATAGGAACCCAACGTCGAGAGAGAAGAAACCGAGCGGGAGACGAAAATTATGCGCCCTTAATTACCCGCGGGCTCGTATTTCGGCTTCACTGTATAACATTCGCCAGGCGTAGTACAGGTCCCCCGCGTGAAATACGACCAAACCACGGTGTTGCGCGAGAGAGAGATAAAGAGTCAGTATACAGGTGAGGAAAGGGGGAAAATAAAGCGTCGAGAAGGAAAACAAAAAGCATTCGAGGAGGGAAGGGCATTCATCTTCGAACCGGCGGCCGCCGGGGAGCGCTCGCGTGCAGCCAGATTTGAGGCGTTCCGCTGGCGCAGCTATGTATGACGCAGCGCTTTCGCGAGAAAGTATCGAAACGAATTTAAACAAAAAAAAAAAAAAGGCACGCCTCGAACTGCAACACGCAGAACAGAGAAAGGAAGGGAGAGTGGGGCGTCGTGTATCGCCTGCTGCGCGATCACGTCAAGAGCGTTCGTTAGCGACCCCCTTTCTTTCCAGCGGCGTCCGGCGCGGCCCAGCTTTGCTCGAGTAATAGCGAGCGGGGAAATAATACGCAAAAAGCGAAGACAGCGCGCAAAGTGTTGTTGCCTGCGGAGCGAGCGACGTGCTCTCTGAAACAAATTCCCGCCACTTACTGCAGCTATACCGCACATGTGCCGCGATGACTGCTACTGCTCCGAACTATATCTTTGTTTCGTCTTTTTTTTTTTTTAACTTTTTCGTTAGCTGGAGTAAAATGGCTCCCCGCCTACTGCAAATGGCATACGTAGTGTCGCACTCTGCTCATTCCAGGCCCCCCCTCCGGGCACGAGCTCCTTCAGGACCTCAATAAAATCCTTGTCATCTCATAAATATTTCCTGGCTAGTTAGTTGGTGACGCATAGTTTGTAAATATATCGGCGCAAACTCAACAAGACACACATGCAAAAAAAAAAAACACAAAGATGTCGTTACCTGTGTATTGCCATGACATGTCATGCACTCCGAAGAAAGCAAATGCATCGACAACATTATGACGATATCTGGTGGTTTTACGTGCCTAAACCCCGACATCTTTGAAGAGACACCATCGTGAAGGGATCCAAAAATTTGGACCACCCGGTGTTCTTTAAGCACGGGTCACGGGCCTCCGCCATTTCGCCTCCATCGAAACGCGACCGCCAGGGCCGGAATCGAACCCGCGACCATCCGGTCAACAGCCGCGCACCGTAGATACTGTTCCACCGAGGCGGACTAACAGCCCAAGGTGGCGGAGCCCATTTCTTTGACGGAAGGTCGTCCAAATATAGACCAGATAATGATATTACCCTCGCACACGCGTTTAAAGCTATAGTACACACACAATCTTGAGCACAGTTAACGTCATTCCGCGCAGCCTGCAAAGGGGCTGCGGGTATGGTTACGGCAAAGCTAACCCCGGCGGCAAGCAAGCGATAAGTACGGCCTGTCGTCCTCTCCGCCACCTGTCTCGCAACCACCGGCCAAAGATGGCTGCTCCCTGCAAGCGATTGAAATTCTGGTCTGTACGCACACGAACGCGCAAAGAATGCCACATAAGTGTGCCAGCACTGTGCCTACATAAAGTCACAGCGAAATGGGCCCGCAAAAAGAGAAAACAGTAATATTTTTTATCAGCACCCCACCAACTCAATATGTGTGAAGAGCACGCCGTCAGAAAATGAGGCTAATAGTTCGCGGTAAGGGGACGTCGGTTCCAACCATCACGCAGACGCAACCACTTTCGTCAAATTCTCCACGGCAATGTGTTCCACTGAAGTGGTCTCAGTCGTTGAGTAACAAAGCGTGGGCGACGAGGGCACGCCGTTGAAAGGCGCGCGGCCGGCCACGCAGCAGGTGGCGACATCAGCCGGCTAGAGGGGACAAGTCGCCAAGGCCGCCGCCAGTTCAAACACAGCAGCGGCGCCACGCGTCTGTCGAGTTTGTGACATTCTGGATAAAACGAGAGAAAAGGCGGTTTTCTTGACGGATTTAAATGAGCGTGCAAGAGGGAACAATAACAACGAAGCACAACACAAAGCATAATGCAACGCAGCCAAGAGCCGTTGAACGTTAGGTACCGTGATAAAGGTACGTGCAGACGAGAGTTGTGATGCTCGTCAACTGAAGTACTTTGAAGTAAACCGTTTGTGGTAAACACACACTTTCATATGTACCACTTGTTTTTTCTCACATTCGACATTTTAATCAACGATCTTTCAGGGTGACTGTAAGCTTGCCCCGAAATAAAACTTAAAAAAAAAGTGGTTTTCCTATCAGTCATCACTCTACAAGGTAAGTTTTCAGATGGGAATATATGAGTGCTTCAATCTAGCAGCAGCGATGTATTTATTTCCAACATCGCGCGGTATATATCTTATGTTATCACTGTACCACTACATAATGATAACTACGACACCAGCGGTTAACCAGGTTACAGACACATGTAAGGTAAGTACGTCCTGCGACCGTCCTTACATCATAAGTCCCCGTAGAATGAGTCTTTGTTGAATTCTACAACGCAACCATCATGTGTGCTCCAAGAAAGCACGAAAATACCCGCGCCCCAAGGTCATCTGAACGTAGCTGCAGTGCGTACGTATACAGTTTCACTTTTGCAAGATGTGACGTCAAGAACGACGACATTCTCCTCACTGGCAGACTCGATCGGCGTCCGCGCAAGGTAATTAATATTTACGGGAGCAATTCCAATAAAAAATACAATATGTGGTTCTTCCCCACACAATCAGTTGCGCGGACAGACAGGGCTGGCGAACTGACGACGCTACTCTTGCATTTAAATGTCTTCTGAACGCATACCGCGCGACCTCGTATTGAAGGCAGGCCAATATGGAAGCATTTTTGCACGAATATTGTATACACGCCAAGGAAGAACATAGTGCACGGTCTACCGCTCGCAACAGAATGGCCAATGAGATAAGAACACGGGCTTTCCGAATCATTCACTCAACTATGCGAAGCCGTCAACGTCCTCTAGATAGATCTAGAATGAATGTAAATCACATATTATAGGACGTCACACAGGTAGCTTATGAGACTGCGGTTATATACGTAAACAATGACAAACCGCTATCCTTCCTTTCTTTCCTCTCTCTCTCTCTCTCTCTCTCTCTCTCTCTCTCTCTGTACAAACATCCATTTTCTCTGTTTCAACTTCCTAAATGACTGCACCATTACCTTTCTTGTGCGTCAAGCTATGCAATAGTTCATATTGCTTCGAAAGCTCTGATTGATTCCCCCCAGACGGTTTCGCCAAGGTTCTACAGACATTATTTGCAACCTTCATAGTGTAGTCTGCAAGCACGTGCATATAATTCTGAGTCCGCACGACTAAACCGATGCTTGGCACCCTCACCGTCGACGTTTATGTTCGTTAACGTTGTGTTTCCTAAAAGGCTCTTTAATTTATCACGGACGATCGCTACTGTAGCAGCCTCTGGTACGCGCACGCATATCCGAGAAAATGCAGCCCGTCAGGAAACCGAAAATAGGCACGCGATGAGCACGGGGACGTCGGCCACAGACGGGAGAGCGCGCAGCGTGCGACAATCAAATTCACTTGGGCGACGCGAAAGGACAAGCGACGCGGCAACAACCCGCACCACGAAGCATGCGCGCACGCGGCTGCAGCGTCATCGAGCCGGGGTCAAGGACCGATACGCCGCCGACGCCACAGACGGGTTGCCTGCACAACCGACACGCACGGCAACCAAAACACCGCAACAACTGCGAGCCCCGTATACGCAAGCCACACAAGAGGAAGAGCAGTCGCCGAATATGCGCCAGCTTGTTGCGTCTATGCCGTCAATCATAGCCGTCTCGCTCCGTCCTTCCCCCCCTTACCTCCCGTGTCAAGACCGTGCCACTTCCCAGCCTCTCTGCCGTTTTGTGTGTGTTGTGGTGGATGCACGCGCGGACACGCTACACCTCACATGTGGAGCATCGCGCGTCAAACGCGCCATATGTACGCGCTGTAACAGCGTGCCACACGATATGACCCCTCGCACAAGAAGGAGCTGCCAGGAGTAAATGGAGACGGGGGAGAAGGAGGAGCATGCAGCCCGTACGACGCGTGCATGTCACTCGGCGAGACGAAACGCTCGCTAATCGCACGTCCTGGTCTCGAACGAATGACTCGGGGGGGACGGCGATTAACTCGGGGCGAAAGCAAACTACTCAAGAGCCACACACGAACTGGTACGTGCTGGACTGGAGAAAGATGGCATTCTCATGCTTTAGGTATGACGCGCCGTAGGCTTTGTTGCAGAATACTCTCTTGGAGCGGGCCAGACTATCGAAGAAAACGAAGTGGGGACAGGACGCGCTAGGAATGGACAGCTTTGGCTCCATGCAGAATAAACGGGTCGTATCCTTCTAACGCCCGCGG
Organism: Rhipicephalus microplus; assembly: GCF_013339725.1. Lineage (NCBI taxonomy): Eukaryota > Metazoa > Arthropoda > Arachnida > Ixodida > Ixodidae > Rhipicephalus > Rhipicephalus microplus. The sequence goes on from NC_051165.1 coordinate 242,348,337, forward strand.
ACCAGTTATTTGTTACAGGCTTCAGACCTCTGCTATACATATACGTATGTTATGTAGTGTTCTTTACCCCCCACACGCCGAGGTTAAGCGTCGGTCAACCCTATTGACCAGAAATGTATATTATCGGGTAGAAGTCGCGATAATCTACGACAACACTATATCACTCACGAACAAAAAAAAAATGACACTCATTCACGAAATATCACTCACGAACAAAAAAAAATGACACTCATTCACGAAGTTAGTATAGCACTTCAAGGAAATATATGCAACATTAGAGGCGGTATGCAGTTGAAATGTAGAGGCAACTTAACTGGGGTTGTCAAGTGCGACAATATGACTCGACGAAACAAGACATAAGCACGTATCATGCAAAATATATGTGCTTGCATTGAGCCTCGTAAAATTGCAGGCGCTGGTGCTGCACGAATCGAACAGGCGTCCTTCCGCTTAGAAAACACGTTCTTGAGCTAAGCTAAACGGAGGAATATATATGACCTTCACTGATATATGCAAAACGCGCAGTGGGTTGCAGCAGTGTGTGCGTCCTCATAGAAAGATTCGGCAAGGACTAAACGCTACCTTCTTCAACGGGGTCATCAGTCACGAATCTACACATTAGCGCGATAGCGTCAAAGAGCTGGTTTCGTAGAATTTCCGGTGTCGCCGTCGTTGTTTGTGTATTATAAAATGAGCGTTGTCCGTGAACGAAAACTTGGACTACATACAAACAAATAAATAATAAACACTGGTTCGTGTGGGAATCGAACGCGGACTTTTCGCGTTGCATACAGGTATTCCACTTGTGAGGGGCGCGCAGCTGTTCTCAAGCGTCAGCCCATATTAAGCAGTCCATGCGGACCGATCTGTTCGTAAGTGCACACAATATCGGTGTCGCAGTGTCGATGTTTTGAATGGGGGAATCTGAACCCTGCACCATGACAGGGAGTACAGCGAGCTTCGCCTCCACCTTCTCACCGAAGGCAGATACTAACTCTACGGTACCATGTGGCTTAACGAGGTGCTCTGGGCTATATTCTAACGCGTGAAAGTGCTCCCGGGAAGAAAAAAAAATATTACGCTAATTTCACGTATCTATTCAACATTTTATTTTTTCCGCAATGTAACTTACCTACAGAACGTTTTCGAAGTATCTTGCACGAGTCTGTTTCCCGTAGTACTGGGCGGCTCATTACGACCCAGCAATTTTGATTGGTGCAAGCGTGGCAGAAACTCAATGTTGTTAGTCAACACCGACATTTGAAAGAATGACTTTCCCATATACCATGTACGGCCATTTCTGAAGGGGATTTGACGTCGGGATTCGTAAAATGTATAGATCGCGATCTCCAAAATGACAGAAACCTCCACGCCGATTCTGGAATATAGTAGTGTTCGTCGCTTATGTTTGGAAGCATGTTAAAAAGTAAGTGCTTCAGACTAGTGACAACTGTGCAGCTAATGAATATGCGCATTAAGAAGCAAAAAAATCCAAATCAATGAAGACAGTCATGTACGTGCAGGGCCGCTAGCGAAACGAAACCACGAAACAAACACGCGAAAACGAAACCGAAACTAAGGAAGCGAAATCGAAGTGATGTTCTAAAACATCTTGAAACGCACGCGACCAAACAAAGCTGCGGTCGCTTGTCAGCGGCTTGGCAACATACGCATATATATATATATATATATATATATATATATATATATATATATATATATATATATATAAAGGGAAAAAAAGTACATTTAAGGGCTCGTTTTTATGTGTTTTGACACAATACTAATGAGATATAACAGACAATAATGCCAAGGAATGTATAAGGAAAGTAATTAGAACCAATGTAATGTAAATAAGAAGAAAGAAAAGTGGGTGAAAAAATAACTCGCCCTGAGCAGGAATCGAACCTGCGACCTTCGAATAACGCGTTTCGATGATATATATATATATATATATATATATATATATATATATATATATAATATATATATATATATATAGTGAAGGTATGGGATATGGCACAACGGGAGCGTTGTCAACAAGGATAAATATATTTATTTCCCAACAGTTTCGGGAGGGGACCTCCCTTCATCAGGGGATGAGTTATATATATATATATATATATATATATATATATATATATATATATATATATATATATATATAATATATATATATCCCCTCACACGCACTCCAAGTGGTGGGGCAGTCTAACGCTCTTACAGAGACGGTGGGTCGAGCTGACACACGCTGGTCATCGCTGCGCGCCTTCACGCTTTGTTCCCTTGCGGAAAGTGACGCAACAGGGCACGGCGGATGCCCCAGAAAAGAAGTCGCCAGCACCGCGGAGACGGCTGGCGACTTAGATGGACCAGCGTTCCTGCAGTTAGCGTAAGCGGTGCCTCGACGATGGGCACGACGGCAGCCGAGATGCGGCGAGACCACGTGATAATAGAGCGTGAGAACAAGTGCTGCCTACTGCGACCGCCAACCACCTCGCGATGGCACGTTATTTCAAGAATGAGCGCTTGCGAGCAGCGGACCGCGGCGCGCGGGGAATGTTCGTTGCGCTCCAAGGCAAAAGAACGCTGCTACCCTCTTACCTCCGCGTTTCTTTTTCTATACTTTCTTTTGCCTCGGCTGGTGGCAGGCGGCATCAAGCACGTTCTGGCCGCCAAATTGAACACTGCCTGCCGGGCGTGTATGCAAGCACACGCGTGGGGAGAAGCGAAGTGTATAGGCAAATATCAGACGACGGAAGAATACTGCCGGCCGAAAAGACAAGAAAAAAAAAAACAAGGAGAGGGACCTTGAACCACCTACGGCAGATGCCAGGGTCGGTCAGGGGGATCACGGATGCCGCCGACGCACGTTGATAGCCGGCCGCCCAGTTGCACGCCTCTCGCACAGAGAAGAAGAAAGCTGCAGCGGGGAAATCGATGCGGACCACCGGCGCAAGGATTGAGAGGAAAGGCCGATTGTACGCGGCGGTTAATGAAATGCGACTTCGTGCTCACCGCATCCGCGAACGAGCCCTCTCTCCCACGTTTTCGCAGACGCAAATGTGGAGGCTCGAAGCGAGCGCGCAGACGAGGCACGTTGCTCGCAATCTATGGCCGCAAACGACTCGTTATCGTAAATGCTGCTGGCAGAATGGAATGAAAGGGAAAACCTCTCCACGCGGGCCGCGCGAGCACTATGGCTGCCGCCTTACTTACAGCTATAGGCAAATATCAACGTCACCTAGGTTAACAGATAATTGGCTGGAAAGTGCCTATACAATGACGCCCCTCGCGAGTTTCCCTTGAACTCGAGCGTATAGCAGGAAAACGCCACCAACTAATCAACTAGACATATTATCACGTCGGCAGGGCGGATTCGCATGCACTTTTTACACACCGAGATTGGTTGCATTTAAAACACTTCGTATTTTGATTACATTTCGTATGCCAATACTCTTTGAACAAGACGTTCATCCCAGCCTCCACTTAAATCCCTTTTTACGCACCATCATGTTTAAGTACGGTTATTTCACGAGGGTCGCTGAAAGCTGGGACGCTTTGCCCGGCTGTGTTCAGAATCGGCAAGGTCAGATTTGTATATATTTTTATATATTATGATAGTACTGCTGTTTTTGTGGTTTTTTTTTTTGCTATTGTTCTTTTGTCATACTTGCGAACTACCTATATGTCTGTTCCTTATAAA